>OW386292.2:75816508-76294008 GCA_936432065.2 Rutpela maculata | reverse complement strand
TGCTGTATAGTTTCAGAGATTAAACCACACTTTCTACATCGATCAGATTTCACTTCAAGGTCTTTAATAATATATTTCTGGTAATTTCTGACCGGAATAACCTCATCTTGTATGGCAAGCATGAAACCCTCAGTCTCGGGAAACGGGTATCCTCTTGTCAACCAGTTGTACGACGCGTTTTTGTCGACATGAGGCTGATTAATCTGATAAAGGTGTCTACCATGTAGCTCCTTCCGGCTAAGAGTATCAAGTTTGTCTTGATGTGAGATTATTTTTTCCTCCACATTCCATTCTCTGTCTGCTAATTTTAGAGGGCTGTGTTCTATATCTGCTATTATGATGGAATTGTGCAGGTCACACCCTTGTTTACTATAAAAGTACTTGCGTAGTCCGGCTATCTGACGCCACATCATATTTTTGATGTCAATTAAGCCTCTACCTCCAAGATCTCTTGGTAAAGTGATTTTTTCTACCGTGCTTTTTGGATGGTGGATACGGTATCTAGTAAACAGTTTTCATATTTTTTATATTTATGTTATCAATGTCCATTTCACTCCACTCAATTATCCCAAATGAGTATGTCAAAACAGGTATTGCGTACGTGTTCAGAGCTTTGAATAGCGACCCACTGTTTAGTTGTGTCTTGAGAATATCGGAGATTCTTTGGAAATATTTTTCTTGGATGTCTGTCTTCATTATTTTCTGTTTAATTCCTCTGGACTGTTGGTATCCCAGGTACTTATAAAGGTCGTCATTTTCCATGCTTTCTATTGCCTCTTGAGTCTCTATTGTATATGATTCACCTTTACTGACAATACCTTCCTCTATATGTAAGATTTTACATTTGTCTATCCCAAACTGCATGCCTATATCTCTTCTGAATTTTTCCGTAATATCTAGTAGCCCATTGATTTGTCTCTTGGAAGACGCATACAGTTTGAGGTCATCCATGTATAAGAGGTGTGAGAGGGTAAACAGCTTATTCCTTTGGGCTCTAATTGTATACCCATAACCTGTTTGTTCTAGCAGGGAGCTCAGGGGGTTAATTGCAAGGCAAAACCACAATGGGCTAAGACTGTCTCCCTGAAAGATTCCCCTTTTTATCTGGATATTATTATTATTATTATTATAATATGTTTTTCTCAGCTTATTACTGGTTCCCTATTAACCGGGACTTTACCTGAGTCCTAAGGTTTAATGTTGGTAATTTTGTCCGTTACTCTATAGACAGTACTTTACGAATAATGTGGGCGGTTATTATTATTATTATTATTATTATTATTATTATTATTATTATTATTATTATTATTATTATTATTATTATCATTCCTCTGTTGTTCTCAGCTCTTTCTATGCTGGCAATTTTTCATGAGGTACGGGCTAAGCCAAGCACTCTCATGCTTGATTCAAGAACTTACGAACTATTCTTGTTGTTCCTAGAATCACAGCTTTTTGTAAGGTTATGTAAATATTCTTGTGTAACCCTATTTTTTTAATATTATTATTATTATTATTATTATTATTATTATTTTTGTTAAAAACCAGTCACCCTTCTCTGTGGCTCCGACCCTCACAGAGGGGAGCTGGTAGTACCGTCAGCCACTCCCCACACCTGTGGGGTAAGTAACTACTGGGTCCGGGAATCGTGTGCCCTGAGCAGACGTAATGAACCGAGGATGACGGCCTTCTGCATTCTGCCGGCTAAGACCTCCGGTATGATCTTCAGTTCCGAAAGCAGTGTGTGTCTCGTTCCACCGAGGGCTCCTATAATCAGTACCACTATCTTAACAGTATGGTCTGGATAGAATCTGCGGAGTTCGAAGAGCAAATCTCGACATTTTGTCCGTTTTTCCTCCTCTGGATACAGTCTGCGGAGTTCGAAGAGCAGATCTCGATAATTTGTCCGTTTTTCCTCCTCCTTCAAGACAATGTTGTTCTCCGCGGGAGCCGAGAACTCCACGACGAACATTGTCTTGAGTTGATGGTCGAGGAGGACTACGTCAGGCTTGTTGGCTTGTATTTGCCTGACTGTAGTTCCAATAAATTAGACACTTCTCATTTCCCACAACGGACTCCAATATCCCCCGGAGCGTAAGCAGCACTGGTGTCTCACCAGTGCTGCTTACGCTCCGGGGGATATTGGAGTCCGTTGTGGGAAATGAGAAGTGTCTAATTTATTGGAACTACAGTCAGGCAAATACAAGCCAACAAGCCTGACGTAGTCCTCCTCGACCATCAACTCAAGACAATGTTCGTCGTGGAGTTCTCGGCTCCCGCGGAGAACAACATTGTCTTGAAGGAGGAGGAAAAACGGACAAAATGTCGAGATTTGCTCTTCGAACTCCGCAGATTCTATCCAGACCATACTGTTAAGATAGTGGTACTGATTATAGGAGCCCTCGGTGGAACGAGACACACACTGTTTTCGGAACTGAAGATCATACCGGAGGTCTTAGCCGGCAGAATGCAGAAGGCCGTCATCCTCGGTTCATTACGAGTGCCTTAGGTGATAATAAAGCACTCGTAATGCTCCGTCGTGCCTCTGGATATAGGCCGAGACTGCATATGTCGGACAAGCCGACAACAAGTGCATCAGAGTCTCTGGCGCCCTGCGGCAGGCCCTGCAGCTGACATCAGGGACCTCTATACCCATGACACGACTACGATAGAGGAGGGTATTAAATACACCATCCTGACAAGCCATTATGAATCCCTCGGTCTCAGACTTCAGCCCAGCTGACCTTAGGAAGGCAAAGGTCAGCCTTTCGGATAGGCCAAGGTTTTCTATATTTTTATAGAAAACTCCATGCATTAGCTTATCCGTGTGAAGTTGCAGAAAGGTGTTGTGTTCTGCAGCTTCAATCTTAAGTTCCGAAAGCAGTGTGTGTCTCGTTCCACCGAGGGCTCCTATAATCAGTACCACTATCTTAACAGTATGGTCTGGATACAGTCTGCGGAGTTCGAAGAGCAGATCTCGATAATTTGTCCGTTTTTCCTCCTCCTTCAAGACAATGTTGTTCTCCGTGGGAGCCGAGAACTCCACGACAAACATTGTCTTGAGTTGATGGTCGAGGAGTACTACGTCAGGCTTGTTGGCTTGTATTTGCCTGACGGTGGGAAAAGAGTAGTTCCAATAAATTAGACACTTCTCATTTCCCACAACGGACTCAATATCCCCCGGAGCGTAAGGCAGCACTGGTGTTTTGTCTATCCCATACGAGTGCCTTAAATGGTAATAAAGCATGCTCCGTCGTGCCTTTGGATATAGGCCGAGACTGCATATGTCGGGCCAGCCGACAGCAAGTGCATAAGAGTCTCTGGCGTCCTGCGGCAGGCTCTGCAGCTGACATCAGGGACCTCTATACCCATGACACGACTACGATAGACGAGGGTGTTAAATACACCATCCTGGCAAGCCACTATGGATCCCTCAGTCTCAGACTTCAGCCCGGCTGACCTTAAGAAGGCAAAGGTCAGCCTTTCGGAGAAGCCAAGGTTCTCTATATTTTTATAGAAAACTCCATGCATTGGCTTATCCGTGTGAAGCTGCAGAAAGATGTTGTGTTCTGCAGCTTTAATTTGGGTTTTTCGTCGAGCAGGTTCCAACTCGGTGACAGAGTCGGGATTTACCCGCTCGACGTCGAAGGAGAGACCAAGTTCATCGGCTGCTCTCTGTGCTGCCTTAAACAAAAATGCTCCTATTCCTGTACTTTCATGGTTCCGGACCATGCAGAGGAGGGGATCCGAACTCCTAATAACCTTACAGGCTCCATCCAGAACCATCCTATTATGGAGACTCTCCAAACTCAAGAGTCCACGGCCTCCCCGATGTCGTGGGAGTTAAAGTCGTGGAACGGACGATTTAGGATGCAAACTTCTATTGAGATGCATCTTCTTGCGGGTTCCTACGTCGAGTTGTCGCAACTCCTCTCGAGTCCATTTCACTACTCCAAAGGAGTAGAGTAGGATCGGAACGGCAAGCATGTTGGTAGCAGACACCTTGTTCTTCCCCGACAGTTCTGAGGACCAGATTTGTCAGAGTCGGTGCTGATACTTGCCGCGGAGAGCGTTTTTCACTACACCCACTTCTTGGGTGGAGCGTTGCTCGACACCCAAGTAAGTGTACGACTCTCCGGCATCTAGATGATGTAAGATGCTTCCGTCCACGAGCTGCGCGTCCTCTCCGTAGTTCCCGCATCGTCCTTTCTTGAGATGGACCAGTGCACATTTGTCCAGCCCGAATTCCATACCGACAGCCTGCGTGTACTCCTGTACCACCCTGAGGGACTGGTGTAGGTCCCTCTTTCCGGAGGCATAAAGTTTAAGGTCATCCATGTAAAAAAGATGGGTGACCTTATGCCTCCTATCGCCGGGGGTACCGCAGTTGTATCCACGGGTTTTCCGGAGCAAAACAGATAATGGCAGTAGTGAGATGCAAAACAGAAGGGGGCTAAGGGAGTCTCCCTGAAATACTCCCCTTCTGAATGTTACCGACTCCGTCTGGACTCTATCGTTACCCGATGTAATAGTAAAGCAAGTCCTCCAGAGCGGCATCAGTTGTTCGATGCATCTCACTACGGGACCGGATACCGCAAGACATCGGAGCAAGTGTACAATAAGCTCGTGCGATGTCATGTCAAATGCCTTGCGGTAGTCGATCCAGACCATGGAGAGGTTACGCTTATACTGCATGGAGTCCTGCGTGACACACCTGTCAATCAGCAGGTTCTCCTTGCAGCCAGCGACACCTCTCTTTGACCTTCGTTGCTCATATATCCGCTCGTAAACCGGTTCAACTGCGTGGAGCACTCGCATGTACAAGATGCGCGTAAACACCTTGTAACATGCGTTTAAACAGGTAGTTCTTTGGGCCGGTAGTTCTTTGGGTTTGACAAATCTCCGTTCTTCGGGATCAGCACTGTCCGCCCCTCGACAACCCAAGAAGGAATTTTCTGCTCCCCATTTAGCCATGAATTGAAAATTCTGGCTAAATTGTGGTGGGTACTGGATAATTTTTTCCACCAAAAGTTATTGATCCCGTCGGGACCTGGAGCAGCAAAGTTCTTAGAGCCCTCAAGAGCTCTTCGAACCTCTTCTGGGGTTATCGGTTGGCATTATTATTATTATTATTATTATTTTTTTTTTTTCGGGTAGCCCGCTGCCGGACAGGACTTCCGTGGCTTCCGACACCTCACGGTAGCCGCGCCGGCAAATTCCTTACAGCCACTCTCCACAACCTGTGGAGTTAGTGACTGATCGTGTGCCCTAAGTAGTCGAAGGGACCCCAAGATAACCGCCTTCTGCATCTGGCCTGCCAACCGTTCTGCCGAATTCTGACAGGCCGGTATGATCTTCAATTTTGAGAGCAGCGAAGGCTTGATCCCTCCGAGTACGCCGATTATTAGGACGACCATCTTGACCGAGTAGTCTGGGTACAGCACTTGGAGCTCATACAGGAGATCACGATATTTGGTCCGTTTTTTCTCCTCCTTCAAAGCGATGTTTGTCTCAGCAGGTGCTGAGAATTCAATGACAAACATCACTTTGTTCTGATAGTCGAGGAGGACTATGTCAGGCTTGTTGGCTTGAATTAGCCTGACGGTCGGGAACGAGTAGGTCCAATAAATTCGGCACCTCTCGTTCTCGACAACGGACTCAATATCTCCGGGGATGTAAGACAGCACTGGTGTTTGGTCTACCCCATACGACTGCCGTAGGTGGTAGTATAGCACTCATAAAGCCGCGTTATGGCGGTGGATGTAGGCCGAAATCGCGTATACCGGGCATGCTGAAAGCAAATGCATCAGCGATTTCAGCGCCTGACGGCAGGTCCTGCAGTTGGTATCAGGGACCTCTACACCCATTACGCGGCTCCGGTAAATCAAGGTGTTTATTACACCATCCTGACAGGCCACAATGAATCCCTCGATCTCCGACTTAAGCCCAGCTGACCTTAAAAAGGCGAATGTCAGCCTAGTCGATAAACCCAGTGTTTCTATGTTCTTATAGTACATACCGTGCATGGGTTTATCGACATGCTGCCTGAACAGATTCTCCTGTTCGGCAGCTTTTATTTGGGCTTTCAGACGAGTCGGCTGAAGCTCAGTGACTGACTCTGTGTCAACACCGCGCCGGCCGCCTCGTCTGGCGTCGAATACGAGACCGAGTTCATCTGCGGCTCTTTTTGCTGCCTTAAACAATCCTGCGCCCACCCTTGCGATTTCGTGATCTCTCACTAATAGCAGGAGCGGATCCAAGCTCCTGAGGATGTTACATGCCATACTCAGTACTACTCTGCCATGCATACACTCCAGACCCAGATTATTATTATTATTATTATTATTTTTTTCCGCGTGCGCGATGCTGGACAGTTCTCCCGTGTCTCCGACATTCTCACGGGAGAAGCGCCAGAGAACTATCCACAGCCACTCCCCGCATCCCACAGAGTTAGTGACTGTAGATTCCAGATTCGTGTGCCCTAAGAAGGCGGAGGGACCCAGGATAACTGCCTTCTGCATTTGGCCTGAAAACCACTCGGCTGACTTTTGGCAGGTTGGTATGGCCTTTAATTCCGAGAGCAGCGTAGGCCTCATTCCACCAAGTACACCGATTATCAGGGCGATCATCTTGACCGAGTAGTCTGGGTATAGCACTCGGAGCTCATACCGGAGATCTCTGTATTTAATCCGTTTTTCTGTATTTTTATTATTATTATTATTATTATTTTTTTTTTCCGTAAAAGCCAGTCACCCTTTATACTCTGTGGCTCCGACACTCATAGAGGGGAGCTGGTAGTACCGGCAGCCACTCCCCACGTCCGTGGGGTGAGTGACTACTGGGTCCGAGAATCGTGTGCCCTGAGTAGACGTAATGAGCCGAGGATTCTGCATCCTGCCGGCTAAGATCTCTGCCGAATTTCGGCATGCCGGTATGATCTTTAGTTCTGAAAGCAGCGTGTGTCTCGTTGCACCGAGGGCTCCTATGATCAGGACCACTAGCTTAACAGTATGGCCAGGGTAAAGCCTGCGGAGCTCGAAGAGCAAATCTCGATATTTCGTCCGTTTTTCCTCCTCCTTCAAGACAATGTTATTCTCCGCGGGAGCCGAGAACTCCACGACAAACATTGTCTTGAGTTGGTGGTCGAGGAGGACCACGTCAGGCTTATTAGCTTGTATTTGCCTGACTGTGGGAAACGAGTAGTTCCAATAAATTAGACACTTCTCATTTCCCACAACGGACTCAATATCCCCCGGAGCGCAAGGCAGCATTGGTGTCTCGTCTATCCCATACGAGTGCCTTAAGTGATAATAAAGCACTCGTAATGCTGCGTCATGCCTCTGGATATAGGCCGAGACTGCATATACTGGACAAGCCGACAGCAAATGCATTAATGTCTCCGGCGCCCTGTGGCAGGTCCTGCAGCTGACATCAGGGACCTCTATACCCATGACACGACTTCGATAGACGAGTGTGTTGAATACACCATCCTGACACGCCATTATGAATCCCTCGGTCTCAGACTTCAGCCCGGCTGACCTTAAGAAAGCAAAGGTCAGCCTTTCGGATAAGCCGCGGTCTTCTATATTTTTATAGAAGACTCCGTGCAACGGCTTATCTGAGTGTAGCTACAAAAATAGATCAATTTCAGCAGCTTTGACTTGGGCTTTTTGCCGAGCAGGTTCCAACTCGGTGACAGAGTCGTGATCAACCCGCTCAGCGTCGAAGACCAAACCGCGTTCATCGGCGGCTCTGCGCGCTGCCTTAAACAAAAAGGCTCCTACTCCTGCACTTTCATGGTCTCGGACCATGCAGAGGAGGGGATCCGAACTCGTTATGAACTTACAGGCTCCATCCAGAACCATCCTGTTATGGAGACTCTCCAAACTCAAGAGTCCACGGCCTCCCCGATGCCGTGGGAGATATAACCGTGGAACGGACGATTTAGGGTGCAAACTCCTATAGAGATGCATCTTTTTTCGGGTTCCTACATCGAGTTGTCGCAGCTCCTCTTGATTCCATTTAATTACTCCAAAGGGGTAGAGGAGGATCGGAACGGCAAGCATAATGATAGCAGACACCTTGTTCTTCCCCGACAGTTCTGAAGACCAGATCTGTCGGAGTCGGTGCTGATACTTGCCGCGGAGAGCGTTTTTTACTACAATCACTTCTTGGGTGGAGCGTTGTTCGACACCCAAGTAAGTGTACGACTCTCCGGTATCTAGGTGATGTAAGATGCTTCCGTCCACAAGCTGCGCATCCTCTCCGTAGTCACCGTATCGTCCTCTCTTGAGGTGGACTAGTGCACACTTGTCCAACCCAAATTCCATGCCGACAGCCTGCGTGTACTCCTGTACCACCCTGAGGGACTGGCGTAAATCCCTCTCTCCGGAGGCATAAAGTTTAAGGTCATCCATGTAAAACAGATGGGTGACCTTATGCCTCCTATCGCCGGGGGTACCGCAGTTGTAGCCACGGGTATTTCGCAGCGAAACGGATAATGGCAGTAGTGAGATGCAAAACAGAAGGGTGCTTAGGGAATCTCCCTGAAATACTCCCCTTCTGAACAATACCGGCTCTGTCTGGACTTTGCTATTACCCCATGTTATGGTAGAGAGAGTCCTCCAGAGCGGTATGAGTTCTTCGATACATCTCACTACGGGACCGGGAACCGCAAGACATCTGAGCAAGTGGACAATGAGCTCATGGGATGTCATATCAAATGCCTCGCGGTAGTCGATCCAGGCCATAGAGAGGTTACGCTTATACTGCACGGAGTCCTGCGTGATACATCTGTCGATCAGCAGGTTCTCCTTGCAGCCAGCGACACCTCTCTTTGACTCTTGTTGCTCATATACCCGTTCGTAAACCCGTTCAACTGCTTGGAGCACCCGCATGTACAAGATGCGTGTAAACAACTTGTAGTATGCGTTTAAGCAAGTTATCGGTCGGTAATTTTTTGGGTTAGACAAATCTCCGTTCTTCGGGATCAGCACTGTCCGCCCCTCGACAACCCAAGAAGGAATTTGCTGCTCCCCATTTAGCCATGAATTAAAAATTCTGGCCAAATGGTGGTGGGTACTGGAAAACTTTTTCCACGGGAGCTGGAGCAGCAAAGATCTTAGAGCCCTCAAGAGCTCTTCGAACCTCTTCTGGGGTTATCGGTTGGCACACCTCGTTTGGTTGTTGAAACCTTTGGCAAAAGGCTTCAAAGTGTGCCAGGGCTGGAGTGTCTCTGTTGAGTGAGAGCTTCTGTCCGTAGAGCGTTTTCCAGAAGTTTTCCACCTGATCTACAGTCGGCGGATTCTCTACAACACGCTGAGGCGGTTCGAAAAGGCGCGAGGGCTTTTTGCGGAATAGATTGTTTTCCGCCAGCCCCCTCGCCCGCCTCACTAGTGACTTTTTACAAGTCACTAGCATCCGTATCCGATCAAGGCAGTGCTGTTTGGTGGTTCGCAGCACTGCCCCATTCAATGTGTGATGGACGCGTCTTAGATTGGCGGCTATGCGTCTAACTTTAGGCGTGAATGTCCTATTGGCCGCCATATAGTCCATCACACATTGGATACGGGATGCGTGTTGCCTCGCCGACCGGATCTTGGCTTCCATCTTTTGTATACGCCGCTCCGCTCTCTCCTGTGGGGAGGCAATATTCCGCCTCTCACCGGAAGTTAAGCGCTGGGCAGCAGCGTATACGGCACAATTTATGTGCCAGATGTCAGCCCCTTCTGGTATCGCTTCACGAAGTTCAGCATCCACTCTGGCTGGGTCTTCTGATCTGGGGGGTTTGATGTAATGCAACCCCCTTCTGGTGTTGAGGCCCTCTGGTCTTGGTGGAACGCCTAGAACTGCCTCCACAACCATTGTCAGGCAATCCGTCCGGTTGGGCCCACCACCTTGCCTGTGACCCCCATCCGAATGGGGTCGATTGTGGGGGCCCTGTCTTCTCTTGCCTGGAACCAGAAGATTTCGGCCTGTCAGGTGGTTAGCCTAACAAGCCCACGGCCGACACCAGAGGGGAAGTTCTGTTTCCCCTCGCGGGTGCGCTAGCGCTGTATAGCGTAGCGCTTATTATTATTATTATTATTTTTTTTTTCTGGTCTTGGTGGAACGCCTAGAACTGCCTCCACAACCGGTTCATTCAGCGGCTCTTCAACCGCCTCATTTACCGGCTGAGGAACAGTTCTCACGTAGCCCCTGCTGCGAAGGTGGGATACATAGTCACGCAGATTTTGTGGCGTGAAGGCGCTGGGCTCTGGGTGTCTTGCACACCACAGAGCGTGCATTCGCGCCATGTATCCCCTTCGCGCGTGCTCACTGCTTTCGTAGCATAGCAGAAGATTATTCCTCAGCTCATCGGTCCACTCGAAGCGTCCATGTAGCTCGCGGTCGTCATTGTCAGGCAATCCGTCAGGTTGGGCCCCACCACCTTGCCTGTGACCCCCATCCGAATGGGATCGATTGTGGGGGCCCTGTCTTCTCTTGCCTGGAACCAGAAGATTTCGGCCTGTCAGGTGGTTAGCCTAACAAGCCCACGGCCGACACCAGAGGGGAAGTTCTCTTTCCCATCGCGGGTGCGCTAGCGCTGTATAGCGTAGCGCTTATTATTATTATTATTATTTTTTTTTAGCTAGCTAAAAACCAGTCACCCTTCTCTGTGGCTCCGACCCTCACAGAGGGGAGCTGGTAGTACCGGTAGCCACTCCCCACGCCCGTGGGGTGAGTGACTACTGGGTCCGTGAATCGTGTGCCCTGAGCAGACGTAATGAACCGAGAATAACTGCCTTCTGCATTCTGCCGGCTAAGACCTCTGCCGAGTTTCGGCATGCCGGTATGATCTTAAGTTCCGAAAGCAGTGTGTGTCTCGTTCCACCGAGGGCTCCTATAATCAGTACCACTATCTTAACAGTATGGTCTGGATACAGTCTGCGGAGTTCGAAGAGCAGATCTCGATATTTTGTCCGTTTTTCCTCCTCCTTCAAGACAATGTTGTTCTCCGCGGGAGCCGAGAACTCCACGACAAACATTGTCTTGAGTTGATGGTCGAGGAGTACTACGTCAGGCTTGTTGGCTTGTATTTGCCTGGCGGTGGGAAAAGAGTAGTTCCAATAAATTAGACACTTCTCATTTCCCACAACGGACTCAATATCCCCCGGAGCGTAAGGCAGCACTGGTGTTTCGTCTATCCCATACGAGTGCCTTAAATGGTAATAAAGCACTCGTAATGCTCCGTCGTGCCTTTGGATATAGGCCGAGACTGCATATGTCGGGCAAGCCGACAGCAAGTGCATAAGAGTCTCTGGCGCCCTGCGGCAGGCCCTGCAGCTGACATCAGGGACCTCTATACCCATGACACGACTACGATAGACGAGGGTGTTAAATACACCATCCTGGCAAGCCATTATGAATCCCTCGGTCTCAGACTTCAGCCCGGCTGACCTTAAGAAGGCAAAGTTCAGCCTTTCGGATAAGCCAAGGTTCTCTATATTTTTATAGAAAACTCCGTGCATTGGCTTATCCGTGTGAAGCTGCAGAAAGATGTTGTGTTCCGCAGCTTTAATTTGGGCTTTTCGTCGAGCAGGTTCCAACTCGGTGACAGAGTCGGGATTTACCCGCTCGACGTCGAAGGAGAGACCAAGTTCATCGGCTGCTCTCTGTGCTGCCTTAAACAAAAATGCTCCTATTCCTGCACTTTCATGGTCCCGGACCATGCAGAGGAGGGGATCCGAACTCCTGATAACCTTACAGGCTCCATCCAGAACCATCCTATTATGGAGACTCTCCAAACTCAAGAGTCCACGGCCTCCCCGATGTCGTGGGAGGTATAACCGTGGAACGGACGATTTAGGATGCAAACTCCTATTGAGATGCATCTTCTTGCGGGTTCCTACGTCGAGTTGACGCAACTCTTCTCGACTCCACTTCATTACCCCAAAGGAGTAGAGAAGGATCGGAACGGCAAGCATATTGGTAGCAGACACCTTGTTCTTCCCCGACAGTTCTGAAGACCAGATCTGTCGGAGTCGGTGCTGATACTTGCCGCGGAGAGCGTTTTTCACTACACTCACTTCTTGGGTGGAGCGTTGCTCGACACCCAAGTAAGTGTACGACTCTCGGGCATCTAGATGATGTAAGATGCTTCCGTCCACGAGCTGCGCGTCCTCTCCGTAGTCCCCGCATCGTCCTCTCTTGAGATGGACCAGTGCACATTTGTCTAACCCGAACTCCATACCGACAGCCTGCGTGTACTCCTGTACCACCCTGAGGGACTGGTGTAGGTCCCTCTCTCCGGAGGCATAAAGTTTAAGGTCATCCATATAAAACAGATGGGTGACCTTATGCCTCCTGTCGCCGGGGGTACCGCAGTTGTAGCCACGGGTTTTCCGGGGCGAAACGGATAATGGCAGTAGTGAGATGCAAAACAGAAGGGGGCTGAGGGAGTCTCCCTGAAATACTCCCCTTCTGAAATATACCGGCTCCGTCTGGACTCTATCGTTACCCGATGTTATGGTAAAGCGAGTCCTCCAGAGCGGCATCAGTTCTTCGATACATCTCACTACGGGACCGGGCACCGCAAGACATTGGAGCAAGTGTACAATGAGCTCGTGTGATGTCATGTCAAATGCCTTGCGGTAATCGATCCAGGCCATGGAGAGGTTACGCTTATACTGCACGGAGTCCTGCGTGACACACCTGTCAATCAGCAGGTTCTCCTTGCAGCCAGCGACACCTCTCTTTGACCCTCGTTGCTCATATATCCGCTCGTAAACCGGTTCAACTGCATGGAGCACCCGCATGTACAAAATGCGTGTAAACACCTTGTAGCATGCGTTTAAACAGGTTATCGGCCGGTAGTTCTTTGGGTCAGACAAATCTCCGTTCTTCGGGATCAGCACTGTCCGCCCCTCGACAACCCAAGAAGGAATTTGCTGCTCCCCATTTAGCCATGAATTGAAAATTCTGGCCAAATGGTGGTGGGTACTGGGTAATTTTTTCCACCAATAGTTGTTTATCCCATCGGGACCTGGAGCAGCAAAGTTCTTAGAGCCCTCAAGAGCTCTTCGAACCTCTTCTGGAGTTATCGGTTGGCACACCTCGTTTGGTTGTTGAAGCCTTTGACAGAAGGCTTCAAAGTGTGCCAGGGCTGGAGAGTCTTGGTTGAGTGGAAGCTTCTCCTCGTAAAGCGTTTTCCAGAAATTTTCCACCTGATCTACAGTCGGCGGATTCTCTGCAACACGCGGAGGCGGTTCGAAAAGGCGCGAGGGCTTTTGGCGGAAGAGTTTATTTTCCGCTAGCCCCCTCGCCCGCCTCACTAGTGATTTTTTACAAACCACTAGCATCCGTATCCTGTCGAGACAGTGCTGTTTGGTGGTTCGCAGCACTGCCTCATTGAGTGTGTGATGGACACGTCTTAAGTTGGCGGCTATTCGACGCACTTTAGGCGTAAATGGCCTATTGGCCGCCATGTAGTCCATCACACATTGGATACGGGATGCATGTTGCCTCGCCGACCGGATCTTGGCTTCCATCTTTTGTATGCGCCGCTCCGCCCTCTCCTGTGGGGAGGCAGTATTACGCCTCTCCGTCCGAGAAAAGCATTGAACAGCGGCATACACGGCACAGTTAATGTGCCAGATGTCAGCCCGTTCTGGTAGCGCATCACGAAGTTCTTCATCCACTCTGGCCAGGTCTTGTGGCCCGGGGGCTTTTATGTGGTGTAGCCCCCGTCTGGTACTGAGGCCCTCTGGTACTGGTGGAACAAGGAGAACCACTTCCTCAACCGGTGAATGCGGCGGTCTTTCGGCCACCTCATTCACCGGTCCAGGCGCAGCCCTCACGTAGCCCCTTCTACGAAGATGGGATACATAGTCACGCAGATTTTGTGGCGTGAAGGCGCCATGCTCTGGATGCCTGTCACACCACAGAGCATGCATCCGCCCCATGTATCCCCTTCGTGCGGGCTCACTGCTTTCGTAGCATTGCAGAAGGTTGTCCCTTAGCTCATCCGTCCACTCAAAGCGTCCTTGTGCATAGCGTTCGTCGTCAACGGGCGCTCCATCCGGTTGGGCCCCACCACCTTGCCCTTGACCCCTATCCGGACGAGATCGATTGTGGGGGCCCTCTCTTCGGTTTACAGGAACCAGAAGTCAGGGCTTGTGGGTGGTTAGCCCAACAAGCCCACGACCGACACCAGAGGGGAATGAGCTTTCCCCTCCCGGGTGCACTAGGGCTGCCGGTTCGGTTTTGCACCCCCAGCTGGAGTAAGTGGTGGCGCTACTCACCAAAGGCTTGATAGATGAAAGTCAGCCCCTCCTGCTATATTATTATTATTATTATTATTATTATTATTATTATTATTATTATTTTTTTTTTTTTGTAAAAGCCAATCATCACCCTTTAAACTCTGTGGCTCCGACACTCACAGAGGGGAGCTGGTAGTACCGGTAGCCACTCCCCGCGCCCGTGGGGTGAGTGACTACTGGGTCCGCGAATCGTGTGCCCTGAGCAGACGTAATGAACCGAGGATGACGGCCTTCTGCATTCTGCCGGCTAAGACTTCTGCCGAATTTCGGCATGCCGGTATGATCTTAAGTTCTGAAAGCAGTGTGTGTCTCGTTCCACCGAGGGCTCCTATAATCAGTACCACTATCTTAACAGTATGGCCTGGATAGAGTCTGCGGAGTTCGAAGAGCAAATCTCGATATTTTGTCCGTTTTTCCTCCTCCTTCAAGACAATGTTGTTCTCCGCGGGAGCCGAGAACTCCACGACAAACATTGTCTTGAGTTGGTGGTCGAGGAGGACTATGTCAGGCTTGTTGGCTTGTATTTGCCAGACTGTGGGAAAAGAATAGTTCCAATAAATTAGACACTTATCATTTCCCACAACGGACTCAATATCCCCCGGAGCATAAGGCAGCACTGGTATCTCGTCTATCCCATACGAGTGCCTTAAGTGATAATAAAGCACTCGTAATGCTCCGTCGTGTCTCTGGATATAGGCCGAGACTGCATATGTCGGGCAAGCCGACAGCAAGTGCATAAGAGTCTCTGGCGCCCTGCGGCAGGCCCTGCAGCTGACAGGGACCTCTATACTCATGACACGACTTCGATAAACGAGAGTGTTAAATACACCATCCTGGCAAGCCATTATGAATCCCTCGGTCTCAAACTTCAGCCCGGCTGACCTTAAGAAGGCAAAGGTCAGCTTTTCGGATAAGAAAAGATCTTCTATATTTTTATAGAAGACTCCATGCATTGGCTTATCCGTATGAAGCTGCAGAAAGATGTTGTGTTCTGCAACTTTAATTTGGGCTTTTCGCCGAGCAGGTTCCAACTCGGTGACAGAGTCGCGATTTACCCGCTCGACGTCGAAGGAGAGACCAAGTTCATCGGCTGCTCTCTGTGCTGCCTTAAACAAAAACGCTCCTGCATTTTCATGGTCTCGGACCATGCAGAGGAGGGGATCCGAACTCCTGATAATCTTACAGGCTCCATCCAGAACCATCCTGTTATGGAGACTCTCCAAACTCAAAAGTCCACGGCCTCCCCGATGTCGTGGGAGGTATAACCGTGGAACGGACGATTTGGGATGCAAACTCCTATTGAGATGCATCTTCTTGCGGGTTCCTACGTCGAGTTGACGCAACTCCTCTCGATTCCATTTCACCACTCCAAAGGAGTAGAGAAGGATCGGAACGGCAAGCATGTTGGTAGCAGATACCTTGGTCTTCTCCGAAAGTTCTGAAGACCAGATCTGTCGAAGTCGGTGCTGATACTTGCCGCGGAGAGCGTTTTTCACTACACTCACTTCTTGGGTGAAGCGTTGCTCGACACGCAAGTAAGTGTACGACTCTTCGGCATCTAGATGATGTAAGATGCTTCCATCTACGAGCTGCGCGTCCTCTCCATAGTTCCCGCATCGTCCTCTCTTGAGATGGAGCAGTGCACATTTGTCCAACCCGAACTCCATACCGACAGCCTGCGTGTACTCCTGTACCACCCTAAGGGACTGGTGTAGGTCTCTTTCTCCGGAGGCATAAAGTTTAAGGTCATCCATATAAAACAAATGGGTGACCTTATGCCTCCTATCGCCGGGGGTACCGCAGTTGTATCCACGGGTTTTCCGGAGCGAAACAGATAATGGCAGTAGTGAGATGCAAAACAGAAGGGGGCTGAGGGAGTCTCCCTGAAATACTCCCCTTCTGAACGATACCGCCTCCGTCTGGACTCTATCGTTACCGGATGTTATAGTAAAGCGAGTCCTCCAGAGCGGCATCAGTTCTTCAATACATCTCACTACGAGACCGGGTACCGCAAGACATTGGAGCAAGTGTAAAATAAGTTCATGAGATGTCATGTCAAATGCCTTGCGGTAGTCGATCCAGGCCATGGAGAGGTTCCGCTTATACTGCACGGAGTCCTGCGTGACACATCTGTCAATCAGCAGGTTCTCCTTGCAGCCAGCGACACCTCTCTTCGACCCTCGTTGCTCATGTATCCGTTCGTAAACCGGTTCAACTGCGTGGAGCACCCGCATGTACAAAATGCGTGTAAACACTTTGTAACATGCGTTTAAACAGGTTATCGGGCGGTAGTTCTTTGGGTTAGACAAATCTCCGTTCTTGGGGATCAGCTCTGTCCGCCCCTCAACAACCCAAGAAGGAATTTGCTGCTCCCCATTTAGCCAGGCATTAAAAATTCTGGCCAAATGGTGGTGGGTACTCGAGAACTTTTTCCACCAAAAGTTATTTATCCCGTCGGGACCTGGAGCAGCAAAGTTCTTAGATCCCTCAAGAGCTCTTCGAACCTCTTCTGGGGTTATTGGTTGGCACACCTCGTGTGGTTGGCGAAACCTTTGGCTAAAGGTTTCAAAGTGTGCCAGGGCTGGAGAGTCTCTGTTGAGCGGAAGCTTCTGTTCGTACAACGTTTTCCAGAAGTTTTCCACCTGATCTGCAGTCGGCAAAAGTTGATTTTCCGCTAGCCCCCTCGCCCGCCTCACTAGTGACTTCTTACAAGACACTAGCATCCGTATCCTGTCGAGGCAGTGCTGTTTGGTGGTTTGCAGCACTGCCCCATTAAGTGTGTGATGGACGCGTCTTAAGTTGGCAGCTACTCGCCGCACTTTAGGCGTGAAAGGCCTATTGGCTGCCATATAGTCCATCACACATTGGATACGGGATGCGTGTTGCCTCGCCGATCGGATCTTATATTATTATTATTTTTTTTTTTTTAGCTAGCTAAAAACCAGTCACCCTTCTCTGTGGCTCCGACCCTCACAGAGGGGAGCTGGTAGTACCGGTAGCCACTCCCCACGCCCGTGGGGTGAGTGACCACTGGGTCCGTGAATCGTGTGCCCTGAGCAGACGTAATGAACCGAGAATGACGGCCTTCTGCATTCTGCCGGCTAAGACCTCTGCCGAGTTTCGGCATGCCGGTATGATCTTAAGTTCCGAAAGCAGTGTGTGTCTCGTTCCACCGAGGGCTCCTATAATCAGTACCACTATCTTAACAGTATGGTCTGGATACAGTCTGCGGAGTTCAAAGAGCAGATCTCGATATTTTGTCCGTTTTTCCTCCTCCTTCAAGACAATGTTGTTCTCCGCGGGAGCCGAGAACTCCACGACGAACATTGTCTTGAGTTGATGGTCGAGGAGTACTACGTCAGGCTTGTTCGCTTGTATTTGCCTGACGGTGGGAAAAGAGTAGTTCCAATAAATTAGACACTTCTCATTTCCCACAACGGACTCAATATCCCCCGTAGCCTAAGGCAGCACTGGTGTTTCGTCTATCCCATACGAGTGCCTTAGATGGTAATAAAGCACTCGTAATGCTCCGTCGTGCCTTTGGTACTACGTCAGGCTTGTTGGCTTGTCGCTTGCCGCCTGACGGTGGGAAAAGAGTAGTGCCAATAAATTAGACACTTCTTAAGGTCAGGCCAGCTGACATTAAGAAGGCAAAGGTCAGCCTTTCGGATAAGCCAAGGTTTTCTATATTTTTATAGAAAACTCCATGCATTGGCTTATCCGTGTGAAGCTGCAGAAAGATGTTGTGTTCTGCAGCTTTTATTTGGACTTTTCGTCGAGCAGGTTCCAACTCGGTGACAGAGTCGGGATTTACCCGCTCGACGTCGAAGAAGAGACCAAGTTCATCGGCTGCTCTCTGTGCTGCCTTAAACAAAAAGGCTCCTACCCCTGCATTTTCATGGTCCCGGACCATGCAGAGGAGGGGATCCGAACTCCTGATGACCTTACAGGCTCCATCCAGAACCATCCTATTATGGAGATTCTCCAAACTCAAGAGTCCACGGCCTCCCCGAAGCCGCGGGAGGTATAGCCGTGGAACGGACGATTTAGGATGCAAGCTCCTATTGAGATGCATCTTCTTGCGGATTCCTACGTCGGGTTGACGCAACTCTTCTCGGCTTCATTTCACTACCCCAAAGGAGTAGAGAAGGATCGGAACGGCAAGCATATTGGTAGCAGACACCTTGTTCATCCCCGACAGTTCTGAAGACCAGATCTGTCGGAGTCGGTGCTGATAATTGCGGCGGAGAGCGTTTTTCACTACACTCACTTCTTGGGTGGAGCGTTGCTCGACACCCAAGTAAGTGTACGACTCTCCGGCATCTAGATGATGTAAGATGCTTCCGCAGTTCCCGCATCGTCCTCTCTTGAGATGGACCAGTGCACATTTGCCCAGCCCGAACTCCATGCCGACAGCCTGCGTGTACTCCTGTACCACCCTGAGGGACTGGTGTAGGTCCCTCTCTCCGGAGGCATAAAGTTTAAGGTCATCCATGTAGAACAGTTGGGTGACTTTATGCCTCCTATCACCGGGGGTACCGCAGTTGTATCCACGGGTTTTCCGGAGCAAAACGGATAATGGCAGTAGTGAGATGCAAAACAGAAGGGGGCTGAGGGAGTCTCCCTGAAATACTCCCCTTCTGAAAGTTACCGACTCCGTCTGGACTCTATCATTACCCGATGTAATAGTAAAGCGAGTCCTCCAGAGCGGCATCAGTTCTTCGATGCATCTCACTACGGGACCGGGTACCGCAAGACATTGGAGCAAGTGAACAATAAGCTCGTGCGATGACATATCAAATGCCTTGCGGTAGTCGATCCAGGCCATGGAGAGGTTCCGCTTATACTGCACGGAGTCCTGTGTGACACATCTGTTAATCAAATCAAGGTTCTCCTTGCAGCCAGCGACACCTCTCTTCGACCCTCGTTGCTCATATATCCGTTCGTAAACCGGTTCAACTGCGTGGAGCACTTGCATGTACAAGATGCGCGTAAACACCTTGTAACATTCGTTTAAACAGGTTATCGGTCGGTAGTTCCTTGGGTTGGACAAATCTCCATTCTTGGGGATCAGCACTGTCCGCCCTTCAACCACACAAGAAGGAATTTGCTGCCCCCCATTTAGCCAGGCATTAAAAATCCTGGCCAAATGTTGGTGGGTGCTCGGTAACTTTTTCCACCAAAAGTTGTTTATCCCATCGGGACCTGGAGCAGCAAAGTTCTTAGAGCCCTCGAGAGCTCTTCGAACCTCTTCTGGGGTTATTGGTTGGCACACTTCCTGTGGTTGTTGAAACCTTTGACAAAAGGTTTCAAAGTGTGCAAGGGCTGGAGATTCTCGATTGAGTGGAAGCTTCTCCTCGTAAAGCGTTTTCCAGAAATTTTCCACCTGATCTACAGTCGGCGGATTCTCTGCAACACGCGGAGGCGGTTCGAAAGGGCGCGAGGACTTTTGGCGGAAGAGTTTATTTTCCACCAGCCCCCTCGCCCGCCTCAGTAGTGATTTTTTACTAACCACTAGCATCCGTATCCTGTCGAGACAGTGCTGTTTGGTGGTTCGCAGCACTGCCTCATTGAGTGTGTGATGGACGCGTCTTAAGTTGGCGGCTATTCGACGCCCTTTAGGCGTAAACGGCCTATTTTCCGCCATGTAGTCCATCACACATTGGATACGGGATGCGTGTTGCCTCGCCGACCGGATCTTGGCTTCCATATTTTGTATGCGCCGCTCCGCCTTCTCCTGTGGGGAGGCAGTATTACGCCTCTCCATCCGAGAAAAGCGTTGAACAGCGGCATACACGGCACAGTTAATGTGCCAGATGTCAGCCCATTCTGGTAGCGCATCACGAAGTTCTTCATCCACTCTGGCCAGGTCTTGTGGCCCGGGGGCTTTTATGTGATGTAGCTCCCGTCTGGTACTGAGGCCCTCTGGTACTGATGGAACAGGTAGAACCACTTCCTCAACCGGTGAATGCGGCGGTCTTTCGGCCACCTCATTCACCGGTCCAGGAGCAGCCCTCACGTAGCCCCTTCTACGAAGATGGGATACATAGTCACGCAGATTTTGTGGCGTGAAGGCGCCATGCTCTGGATGCCTGTCACACCACAGAGCATGCATCCGCCCCATGTATCCCCTTCGTGCGGGCTCACTGCTTTCGTAGCATTGCAGAAGGTCGTCCCTTAGCTCATCCGTCCACTCAAAGCGTCCTTGTCCATAGCGTTCGTCATCAACGGGCCCTCCATCTGGTTGTTATTATTATTATTATTATCGGTTTAAAATTCTCCACTGAAGGTGGGTATTGGAACAAGTATCGGCTATAGCAAGATACTTGTTTGTTACTATTACTCTATATAGATGAATTCAGAAATGACCGTACGATTGAAGCAGTGGATAGTATCACGGCTTTCTGGAGGGCTACAATCTTGTTTATAATATCGAGCTTTCTTAGGTTGTTGGTAAGCGTTTTAGGAATTATTATTATTATTATTTTTTTTTTTTTTTTTTGAGAAACCAGTCGCCTTTCTCTCTGTCTCCGATGCCAGAGAGGGTAGGCTGGTAATACCAAAGACCACTCCCTACGCCGTAGGGTCAGTGGTCACTGGGTCCGCGAATCGTGTGCTCTGAGCAGGCGTAACGAGCCAAGGATAACGGCCTTCTGCATTCTTCCGGCTAAGATTTCTGCCGAGTTTCGGCATGCCGGTATCGTCTTCAATTCCGAAAGCAGTGTGCGCCTCACCCCACCTAGGCATCCTATGATAAGAACCACTAGTTTAACAGTGTGGTCCGGATAGAGTCTACGGAGTTCGAAGAGAAGATCTCGATATTTAGTCCGTTTTTCCTCCTCTTTCAGAACAATGTTTGTTTCCCCTGGGGCGGAGAATTCAATGACAAACATTGTCCTAAGTTGGTGGTCGAGGAGGACCAAATCAGGTTTATTGGCCTGTATTTGCCTGAGGGTGGGAAACGAGTAGTTCCAATAAATTAGGCACCGCTCATTCCCCACTACGGACTCAATATCCCCCGGAGCGTAAGGCAGCACTGGTGTCTCGTCTATCCCATACGTATGCCGCAGATGATAGTACAGCACACGTAATGCTCCATCATGTCTGTGAATATAGGCCGAGACAGCGTATGTCGGACAAGCCGACAACAGGTGCATAAGTGTCTCCGGCGCCCTTCGGCAGGCCCTACAGTTTACATCAAGGACCTCTATACCCAGGACATGACTTCGATAGACGAGTGTGTTAAAGACACCATCCTGGCAAGCCATAATGAACCCTTCAGTCTCAGACTTCAGCCCAGCTGACCTTAGGAAAGCAAAGGTCAGCTTCTCAGATAAGCCCCTGTCTTCGATGTTCTTGTAGAAGACTCCATGCAAGGGCTTATCTTTATGCAGCTGCAGAAATTTACGTTGCTCTGCTGCTTTTGTATGGGCTTTTAGCTGAGCGGGTTCATCGGCTGCTCGTTGTGCTGCCTTGAATAAAAACGCTCCCGTCCCTGCGTTTTCATGGTCGCGAACCATGCAGAGAAGGGGATCCGAACTCTTGATGATCTTGCAAGCTCCATCCAGAACCGACCTGCTATGTAGATACTCCAAACTCAAGAGTCCACGGCCTCCCTGCTGTCGTGAGAGATATAACCGCGGAACGGACGATTTTGGATGCAAACTTCTGTTGAGATGCATCATCTTTCGGGTTCCTACATCGAGTTGGCGCAACTCGCCTTGTGTCCATTTCACTACCCCAAAGGAGTGTAGAAGGATCGGAACGGCAAGCATGTTAGTTGCAGACACCTTATTCTTCCCCGACAGTTCAGAAGACCAAATCTGCCGGAGGAGGTGCTGGTACTTGCCGCGGAAAGCGTTTTTAACTATTGACACTTCTTGAGTGGAGCGTCTCTCCGGCATCTAGGTGGTGCAAGATGCTTCCATCCACAAGCTGCGCGTCCTCTCCATAGTCACCGCATCGTCCTCTCTTAAGGTGTACCAGTGCACATTTGTCCAAGCCGAACTCCATACCGACAGCCTGAGTGTACTCATGTACCACCCTGAGAGATTGGCGTAAATCTCTCTCGCTGGAGGCATAAAGTTTAAGGTCATCCATGTAAAACAGATGGGTGACTTTATGCCTCCTATCTCCGGGGGTACCGCAATTGTAACCACGGGTTCTGCGAAGTTCAACGGATAACGGCAGTAGCGAGATGCAAAATAGAAGGGGGCTGAGAGAGTCTCCCTGAAACACACCCCTCTTAAACATAACCGGCTCTGTTTGGACTCTGACATTACCAGATGTTATAGTAAAGCGAGTCCTCCAGAGCGGCATGAGTTGTTCTATGCAAATAAATAAGCAGGAGGGGCTGACTTTCATTTATCAAGCCTTTGGTGAGTAGCGCCACCACTTACTCCAGCTGGGGGTGCAAAATCGAACCGGCAGCCCTATTGCACCCGGGAGGGGAAAGCTCATTCCCCTCTGGTGTCGGTCGTGGGCTTGCTGGGCTAACCACCCACAAGCCCAAATCTCTGGTTCCAGTTGACCAAAGGCAGGGCCCCCACGATCGACCCCGAGCGGATAGGGGTCATGGGCAAGGTGGTGGGGCCCAACAGGACGGACTGCCCGATGACGACAACCGCGACGCATATGGGCGCTTTGAGTGGACGGACGAGCTGAGGGACGACCTTCTGCAGTGCTATGAAAGCAGTGAGCCTGCACGGAGGGGATACATGGCGCGGATGCATGCTCTGTGGTGTGATATATACCCAGAGCATCGCGCTTTCACAAAACAAAATCTTCGTGACTATGTATCTCACCTCCGAAGCAGAGGCTACATCAGAACCGCTCTGAGACCTGTTGAAGAGGTAGTCGACAGACCGCCCGATCAACCGGTCGAGGAGGTGGTTTTAGATGTTCCACCCATACCAGAGGGCATCAGAACAGAAGGGGGCTGCACCATCAAAAGCCTCCTCGGCCACAAGATCTGGTCAGAGTGGACGCAGAACTCAGTGAAGCTATTCCGGAAGAGGCTGATATCTGGCACATTAATTGTGCCGTCTACGATGCCGCGACGCGGCTCTCTCCGGTGGTGAGGCGGGATAATACTACTTCCCCTCAGGCGAGAGCTGACCGGCGTATAAGAAAGATGGAAGCCAAGATCCGGTCGGCGAGACAATATGCCTCCCGTATTCAGTGTGTGATGGATTACATGGCGGAGAACAGGCCTTTCACGTCAAAAGTGCGGCGAATCGCCGCCAACTTAAGGCGAGTCCATCACACGCTTAACGTGGCAGTGCTGCTTACCACCAAGCAACATTGTCTCGATAGAATACGGATGCTAGTGGCTTGCAAAAAGTCGCTAGCAAGGCGGGCGAGGGCAGTAGCGGAAAATAACCTTTTCCGCAAGAAGCCATCTCGCCTGTTCCAACCGCCTGAGCGTATTGTTGATAATCCGCCGACTGTAGATCAGGTGGAAGACTTCTGGAAGACGCTTTACGAACAAAAGCGTCCACTAAACCGAGATACTCCAGCCCTGGCACACTTTGAAGCTTTTTGCCAAGGGCTCCAGCAGCCTCAAGCAGTGTGCCAACCGATAACGACGGAAGAGGTTCGAAGAGCCCTAGAAGACTCCAAGAACTTTGCTGCTCCTGGACCCGATGGGATTAACACCTTTTGGTGGAAAAAACTTCTAAGCACCCACCGCCATTTAGCCAGAATCTTCACCTCGTGGCTAAATGGAGAGCAGCAAATCCCTTCCTGGATTATCGAGGGGCGAACCGTGCTACTCCCTAAGAACGGAGATCCAGCGAACTACAGACCGATAACCTGTTTAAACGCATGTTACAAGATATTCACACGTATCTTGTACATGCGGGTACTTCAAGCAATTATTATTATTATTATTATTATTATTATTATTATTATTATTATTATTATTATTATTATTTTTTTTAGCGAGCTAAAAACCAGTCACCCTTCTCTGTGGCTTCGACCCTCACAGAGGGGAGCTGGTAGTACCGGCAGCCACTCCCCACACCCGTGGGGTAAGTGACTACTGGGTCTGGGAATCGTGTGCCCTGAGCAGACATAATGAACCAAGAATGACGGCCTTCTTCATTCTGCCGGCTAAGACCTCTGCCGAAATTCGGCATGCCGGTATGATCTTAAGTTCCGAAAGCAGTGTGTGTCTCGTTCCACCGAGAGTTCCTATAATCAGTTTATTATTATTATTATTTTTTTTTTCTTTTTTTTTTTTTTACTCTCAGATTACTCTGGTCTTACAGTCTAAATCGGCTATTGTTAGCAAAATAGAGACTGCGACCCTACTGTTCTAGGAACGACCGGACTATGTTCGTAGCGTCTAAGATAACCGACTTTTGTATAACTCGGTACATATTCCAGGGTATTTCTATCTTTTACACCGTTTTTTAATGTGTTCGGTATCAGTCCCATGGAGGAGATGATGATCGGCACCACCCGTACAGTTTGCAGCTCCCACATCTCTTGAATTTCGCGTCTCTGGTTGGTGTACTTAGTTAGCTTATCGTTATTATTATTATTATTATTATTATTATTTTTTTTTTTTTTCGTAAAGGCCAGTCACCCTTTATACTCTGTGGCTCCGACACTCACAGAGGGGAGCTGGTAGTACCGGCAGCCACTCCCCACGTACGTGGGGTGAGTGACTACTGGGTCCGAGAATCGTGTGCCCTGAGTGATGTAATGAGCCGAGGATAATGGCCTTCTGCATCCTGCCGGCTAAGATCTCTGCCGAATTTCGGCATGCCGGTATGATCTTTAGTTCTGAAAGCAGCGCGTGTCTCGTTCCACCGATGGCTCCTATGATCAGGACCACTAGCTTAACAGTATGGCCAGGGTAAAGCCTGCGGAGCTCGAAGAGCAAATCTCGATATTTCGTCCGTTTTTCCTCCACCTTATTATGATTATTTTTTTTTTTTTTTTCGGGTAGCCCGCTGCCGGACAGGACTTCCGTGGCCTCCGACACCTCACGGTAGCCGCGCCGGCAAATTCCTTACAGCCACTCTCCACAACCTGTGGAGTTAGTGACTGCAAATACCTAAATCGTGTGCCCTAAGTAGACGAAGGGACCCCAAGATAACCGCCTTCTGCATCTGGCCTGCCAACCATTCTGCTGAATTCTGACAGGCCGGTATGATCTTCAATTCTGAGAGCAGCGAAGGCTTCATCCCTCCGAGTACGCCGATTATTAGGACGACCATCTTGACCGAGTAGTCTGGGTACAGCACTTGGAGCTCATACCGGAGATCACGATATTTGGTCCGTTTTTCCCCCTCCTTCAAAGCGATATTCGTCTCAGCAGGTGCTGAGAATTCAATTACAAACATCACTTTGTTCTGATGGTCGAGGAGGACTATGTCAGGCTTGTTGGCTTGAATTAGCCTGACGGTCGGGAACGAGTAGTTCCAATAAATTCGGCACCTCTCGTTCTCGACAACGGACTCAATATCTCCGGGGATGTAAGGCAGCACTGGTGTTTGGTCTACCCCATACGAGTGCCGTAGGTGGTAGTATAGCACTCGTAAAGCCGCGTTATGGCGGCGGATGTAGGCCGAAATCGCGTATACCGGGCGTGCTGAAAGCAAATGCATCAGCGATTCCGGCGCCTGCAGTTGGTATCAAGGACCTCTACACCCATTACGCGGCTCCGGTAGACCAAGGTGTTTATTACACCATCCTGACAGGCCACAATGAATCCCTCGGTCTCCGACTTAAGCCCAGCTGACCTTAAAAAGGCGAATGTCAGCCTAGTCGATAAACCCAGTGTTTCCATGTTTTTATAGTATACACCGTGCATGGGTTTATCGACATGCTGCCTAAACAGGCTCTCCTGTTCGGCAGCTTTTATTTGGGCTTTCAGACGAGTCGGCTGAAGCTCAGTGACTGACTCTGGGTCAGCACCGCGCCGGCCGCCTCGTCTGGCGTCGAATACGAGACCGAGTTCATCTGCGGCTCTTTTTGCTGCCTTAAACAATCCTGCGCCCACCCCTGCGATTTCGTGATCTCTCACTAATAGCAGGAGCGGATCCGTACTACTCAGTACTACTCTGCCATGCATACACTCCAGACCCAAGAGTCCTCGGCCCCCCCGATGACGTGGGAGGTAAACACGAGGAACGGACGATCTAGGATGAATACTCCTATGGATGTTCATCATCTTGCGGGTGTCTCTGTCTAGTTGGCGCAGCTCATCTACCGTCCATTTTACTACTCCAAAGGAGTAGAGCAGAACAGGAACGGCAAGCATGTTAGTAGCAGACGCCTTATTCTTTCCCGAAAGTTCGGACGACCAAATCTTTCGGAGTAGGCGTCTGTACTTGCCGCGGAGAGATTCCTTGATTTGTTGCACATCCTGGATGTGATGTTGTTGCACACCCAGGTATGTGTAGGTCTCTCCGGCATCCAGATGTCTTAGGATGCTTCCGTCTGCGAGCTGCGCGTTCTCAGAAAATTCCCCGCATCGCCCTCTCTTGAGGTGGACGACCGCGCACTTGTCCAACCCGAACTCCATACCAATGGCCCGCGTGTACTCCTCGACCACCCTTAGAGCCTTTTGAAGTTCACGCTCTCCGGAGGCATATAGTTTCAGGTCATCCATATAGAATAAATGGGTGACCTTATGCCTCCGGTTGCTGGGTGGTCCACAGTGGTACCCGCGAGTTTGGCGGAGTTCAACAGATAACGGCAGCAGTGAGATGCAAAAGAGGAGGGGACTCAGAGAATCTCCCTGGAATACTCCTCTTCTGAATGCCACCTGCTCTGTCGTAACCCGCTGTGCACCTGATGTTATGGTGAAGCGAGTCCTCCAGAGTGGCAGCAGTTGTTCTATGCATCTCACTAGTGGCTCTGCTACCGCAAGACATTTGAGCAAATGTAACAAAAGTTCATGTGATGTTGTGTCAAATGCCTTACGATAGTCAATCCAGGCCATCGATAGATTCCGCTTGTACTGCGTAATACAGCGGTCTACCAGCAGGCTGTCCTTGCAATCTGCCATGCCCTTCTTGGCGCCACGCTGCTCGTATATCTGCTGGAAGACCGGATCAACCTGCCGTAGGGTCCGAGTATACAAGATACGAGTAAATAGCTTGTAGCAGGAGTTCAGAGAGGTGATTGGTCTATAATTCCTTGGGTCAGACAGATCACCCTTTTTAGGGATGAGCACAGTACGTCCCTCGACAAACTAGTCCGGAATCTGCTGCCCCTCGTTCAACCAATTGTTGAAAACTCGGGCCAGACGACGGTGGGTGGAAGGAAATTTTTTTCCACCACCAGTTATTTATGCCGTCTGGCCCCGGAGCAGCGAAGTTCTTGGTGCCAACAAGAGCTTGTTGGACTTCCTCCGGACTGATTGCCGGACACACTTCTTCCGGCTCTTCAAAGGTTCTGTGGCACAAAGCCTCGAAGTGTGCTATTGCTGGAGTGTTGCTATCGAACGGACGTGTCGTTTCGTAGATTCCTTTCCAGAAGCTTTCGACATCGGCTACAGTTGGTGGATTATCGACAACACGCTGTGGCTCTTGAAATAGGCGGGAGGGATTCGTACGGAACAACGTATTTTGCTCCATACTTCGTACCCGCCTATTTAGCTTCTTCTTGATAGCCATAAGCCCTCGAATCCTATCTAAACAGTGCTGCTTAATAGTGAGCATCACTGTCAGATTTAGAGTGTGGTGTTGGCGTCTGAGTCCGGCTGCTGTTCGCCGGACTTTAGGCGTAAATGCCTTGCCAGTGGTTACGTATTCCACCACACTCTGGATTCGAGAAGCGCGTTGTCTGGCCAACTGTATTTTGCCTTCAATCTTTTGTACACGCAGCTTAGCCTTTTCGATACCGCTCGAGGGGTTGGTATTCCTCTCGCGGGGCACGAGTTGGCTGGCAGCGTTGTACACGGCACAGTTGATCTGCCAAATGTCGGCGTCTTCTGGTAATTCCTCATCGATAACAGCGTCCATCCGAGCCAGGTCTTGTGGCTTTAGGTTAGCCCTGCTGTTAAGGCTAACCCTCGTCCTTAAGTTGACTTCGGCGTACCTTCTAGGATGTTCCCCGTCAGCTCTTTGCCGCGGTGGCAGTGCGGCTGGCGCTTCTTCCTGCTGACGGGGTGCCCTTACGTACCCTGTCCTGCGCAGGTAGGATACTTGATCCCTGAGCTGTTGCTCAGAGAAGGCGCGATGCTCTGGATGCGTGTCGCACCAGATTTCGTGCAATCGCGCCATGTACCCTCTGCGCGCAGGTTCGCTGCTCTCATAGCAGGTCAGCAAGTCATCTCGAAGTTCCCTCGTCCACTTAAAGCGTCCATGGTCATAGCGTGTGTTGTCATCATTGAGACCGTCCGGTATGGCCCCTCCAACTTGTCTCTGACCCCCATCCGGTTGGGGTCGATTGTGAGGGGCCCTTCCTCTGTCTGCTAGAACCAGAGAAGTGGATCTCAGAGTGGTTAGCCCTGAGATCCACGTCCGACATCTGTCAGGCAGAGTTGCCTCTGCCTGTCCAGGTACACCGCGTGGAGGCTGCCGGTCCGTTTTCCGTACCCTTATTATTATTATTATTATTATTATTATTATTATTATTATTATTATTATTATTATTATTATTATTATTATTTTTTTTTTTTTTTTTTTTTTGTGAAGCCAGTCGCCCTTCTCTCTGTCTCCGATGCCAGAGAGGGTACGCTGGTACTACCAGAGACCACTCCCTACGCCGTAGGGTCAGTGGTCACTGGGTCCGCGAATCGTGTGCTCTGAGCAGGCGTAACGAGCCAAGGATAACGGCCTTCTGCATTCTTCCGGCTAAGATTTCTGCCGAGTTTCGGCATGCCGGTATCGTCTTCAATTCCGAAAGCAGTGTGCGCCTCACCCCACCTAGGCATCCTATGATAAGAACCACTAGTTTAACAGTGTGGTCCGGATAGAGTCTACGGAGTTCGAAGAGAAGATCTCGATATTTAGTCCGTTTTTCCTCCTCTTTCAGAACAATGTTTGTTTCCCCTGGGGCGGAGAATTCAATGACAAACATTGTCCTAAGTTGATGGTCGAGGAGGACTAAATCAGGTTTATTGGCCTGTATTTCCCATCCCCATCCCCATACGTATGCCGCAGATGATAGTACAGCACACGTAATGCTCCATCATGTCTGTGGATATAGGCCGAGACAGCGTATGTCGGACAAGCCGACAACAGGTGCATAAGTGTCTCCGGCGCCCTTTGGCAGGCCCTACAGTTTACATCAAGGACCTCTATACCCAGGACATGACTTCGATAGACGAGTGTGTTAAAGACACCATCCTGGCAAGCCATAATGAACCCTTCGGTCTCAGACTTCAGCCCAGCTGACTTTAAGAAAGCAAAGGTCAGCTTCTCAGATAAGCCCCTGTCTTCGATGTTCTTGTAGAAGACTCCATGCAAGGGCTTATCTTTATGCAGCTGCAGAAATTTACGTTGCTCTGCTGCTTTTGTATGGGCTTTTAGCTGAGCGGGTTCCAGCTCGGTGACAGAACTCGGGTTTACCCGCCCAGTGTCGAAGTCGAGACCAAGTTCATCGGCTGCTCGTTGTGCTGCCTTGAATAAGAACGCTCCCGTCCCTGCGTTTTCATGGTCGCGAACCATGCAGAGAAGGGGATCCGAACTCTTGATGATCTTGCAAGCTCCATCCAGAGCCGACCTGCTATGCTATTATTATTATTATTATTATTATTATTATTATTATTATTATTATTATTATTATTATTATTATTATTATTATTATTATTATTATTATTAATATTATTATTATTATTATTATTATTATTTTTTTTTTTTTTGTCGCGTGTGCGATGCTGGACAGTTCTCCCGTGTCTCCGACATTCTCACGGGAGAAGCGCCAGCGGATTATCTGCAGCCACTCCCCGCGTCCCGCAGGGTTAGTGACTGTAGATGCCAGATTCGTGTGCCCTAAGAAGACGATTATTATTATTATTATTATTATTATTATTTCTTCGTTCTATCACTACCCTGTCCTAAGGTAGGTATCATTACGCAAACCGGATGCAAACCATGCATCTAAGGTAAGGTAAGTATGGATTATGAGGGTATATATTTTAAAGCGTGTCTTCTTTTCAGGTTCACGACAACACCTTCCTGATTATATGTGCGGTGCCAAGAATTGCTGTCTGCTGTATTTGCTCAACTCGGTGCTCTCCGGGAAGCTGGTTAACATGATTATAGAATTCTTCAGAGACGTATCCCGTTGACCCGATGACAATGGGTATTGTAATTACCTTTGTTCACCACATCCTCTGAATTTCTATAGCCAGGCTTTTATATTTTAGGTTTTTCTCCGCTTCCTTCTTAATTATGTTGGTGTCTGAGGGGATAGCTACATCAATCAGGTAAGTAACTTTTTCACTCCTTATGACAATATCAGGGCGATTTGGTGCTCCTTCTTCATTGTGGCCTGACATTGTCCGGTTTGTTCTAATGGGGTGGTCATAGAGGATAGTGGTCTTCCCATCTTTACTATTGCTGACGCCCTCTGGCTTATGTTCGTACCAGTTTTGGGTCAAGGGCTCACAGTCATAAAAACGGCTTATCTGGTAGTGTAGCAAGGAACAGACACGGTTGTGACGTTCTATATATTCCTTTTGCGCAAGTATGGAACAAGCGGACATAATATGCGTGATGGTTTCACTTTTCTCTTTGCACATCCGGCACATCTCATCTCCTCTAGTTTTCATGATACGGTGTTCAATGTATCGAGTTTTCAATGCCTGGTCTTGAGCTGCCACCAAAAGACTCTCGGATTCAGATTTGAGATGGCCATTTTTAAGCCATGCAAAAGAGATACGCTTATCTATTTTGAGGTTGTCCATGTCCCTTGCCAACTTGCCGTGCATAGGCTTCTCCTTCCACTTTGTTACCATCTCGTTTTTAATTCTCTGCTGCATCACCTTAGGGCGGGGCATTTCCTGGATTGTTGGTTCTGGATCTTCGTTGGTTTTAAATTTCCTGGCTGTTTTTAGGGCTTCTTTAGTCAGTGAGTAGTGCCGTTTTTATTATTATTATTATTATTATTATTATTATTATTATTATTATTATTATTATTATTATTATTATTATTATTATTATTATTATTATTATTATTATTATTATTATTATTATTATTATTATTATTATTATTATTATTATTATTATTATTATTATTATTATTATTATTATTATTATTATTATTATTATTATTTATTATTATTATTTTTTTTGTAAAAGCCAGTCACCCTTTAAACTCTGTGGCTCCGACACTCACAGAGGGGAGCTGGTAGTACCGGTAGCTACTCCCCACGCCCGTGGGGTGAGTGACTACTGGGTCCGCGAATCGTGTGCCCTGAGCAGACGTAACGAACCGAGGATGACGGACTTCTGCATTCTGCCGGCTAAGACCTCTGCCGAATTTCGGCATGCCGGTATTATCTTAAGTTCAGAAAGCAGTGTGTGTCTCGTTCCACCGAGGGCTCCTATAATCAGTACCACTATCTTAACAGCATGGTCTGGATAGAGTCTGCGGAGTTCGAAGAGCAAATCTCGATATTTTGTCCGTTTTTGCTCCTCCTTTTTCAGCAACACGCTGAGGCGGTTCGAAAAGGCGCGAGGGCTTTTTGCGGAAAAGTTGATTTTCCGCTAGCCCCCTCGCCCGCCTCACTAGTGACTTCTTACAAGACACTAGCATCCGTATCCTGTCGAGGCAGTGCTGTTTGGTGGTTTGCAGCACTGCCCCATTAAGTGTGTGATGGACGCGTCTTAAGTTGGCAGCTACTCGCCGCACTTTAGGCGTGAAAGGCCTATTGGCTGCCATATAGTCCATCACACATTGGATACGGGATGCGTGTTGCCTCGCCGACCGGATCTTGGCTTCCATCTTCTGTATGCGCCGTCCCGCTCTTTCCTGTGGAGAGGTAGTATTTCGCCTCTCCACCTGAGACAAGCGTTGAGCGGCAGCATACACGGCACAATTTATGTGCCAGATGTCAGCCTCCTCTGGTAGCGCTGCACGTAGTTCTGCATCCATTCTGGTCAGATCTTGTGGCCCGGGGGGTTTTATGTTGTGCAACCCCCGTCTGGTACTGAGACCCTCTGGTGTTAGTGGAACGATAGGAACCGCTTCCTCAACCGGTTCGTTCGGTGGCTGTTCGTCCACCTCATTCACTGGCTGAGGAGCGGCTCTGACATAGCCTCTAGCACGAAGGTGGGATACATAATCACGTAAGTTCTGAGGTGTGAAGGCGTCATGCTCTGGGTGGTTTTCACACCACAGAGCATGCATTCGCGCCATGTACCCCCTTCGACCGGGCTCACTGCTTTCATAACAGTGCATCAGGTCGTCTCTCAGTTCATCTGTCCACTCAAAGCGTCCTTGGTTGTAGCGGTCGTCATCAATGGGCATCCTTCCCTGTTGGGCCCCACCACCTTGCCCTTGACCCCCATCCGCACGGGGTCGATCGTGGGGGCCCTGTCTTCGGCCAACTGGAACCGGAGGATCGGGCTTGTGGGTGGTTAGCCCAACAAGCCCACGACCGGCACCAGAGGGGAAAGCGCTTTCCCCTCCCGGGTGCGCTAGGGCTGCCGGTTCGGTTTTGCACCCCCAGCTGGAGTAAGTGGTGGCGCTACTCACCAAAGGCTAGATGGATAACAGTTAGCCTCTCCTGCTTTCCTTATTATTATTATTATTATTATTACTGTTATTTCTCGCTTAATGCGGTTTTATTATAATCATCGGCCGGAGCATGATGACATTATTATTATTATTATTATTATTATTATTATTATTATTATTATTATTATTATTATTATTATTATTATTTTTTTTTTTTTTTTTTTTTTTTTTTTTTTTTTTTTTTTTTTAAAATCACAGCTTTTTGCTGGCAGTTTGTACATTCCAGGGAAGAATTTCATCTTATCCTGGGCAGTTTAAAAATTTCCTTGTTAAGTGGCATGTTTGGAGGATAACACTTTTCTGAATGACTTGTGCCAAATACTCGGGCAAGTCTAATTGTCTAATGTTCTTTTTTAGGTGTTTTGACATAACTCCTTCCACTGAAATTATAATTGGTATTATGTGCACCCTGTTAAGTTCCCAGATATGCTTTATCTCTATTGATAAGTTCTCATATTTAGAGACTTTTTCAATCTCAGTTTTAACAAGATTGGCTGTTAGGCTGTTATTATTATTATTATTATTATTATTATTATTATTATTATTATTATTATTATTATTATTATTATTATTATTATTATTATTATTATTATTATTATTATTATTATTATTATTATTATTATTATTATTATTATTATTATTATTATTATTATTATTATTATTATTATTATTATTATTATTATTATTATTATTATTATTATTATTATTATTATTATTATTATTATTATTATTATTATTATTCCCTTATATTTTTCTTTTTCTTTTCATTAGTTAGCCGGGGTTCGATTACCCAAGGCTAGCTAAGTCGCACAATTTTGGAGATATGGATGTTTGATGACATGTGGGGGGCTTGTCTTCTCGCTGTTGTCTCCAGCGGTAGTAGTTGGGGAGAACTTGTTCACTTGAGTGCCAGAAACTTGCGTACAATATTTGCTGTGCCCAGTAGCACCGCTTTCTGCATCGTCCTCAAGTGCCAGTCCTGCAACTGTAGCGTCTGTTTCACCTCCATCCAATCTTTGGTGACCAGGCCATTCGCAGAAACCACAACCGGAACGATTTCTACTTCGTTCAGCCGATACATATCTTTTAGCTCTACAGCAAGCGGTTGGTACTTTCTCTTCTTTTCAGCAACTGTCGAAACTAATTTCTGATCTGAGAGGACTGCAATGTCGACAATCACTGCCTTACTAGCTCTTTTGTCAATCAAAACGATGTCAGGTTTATTTGCTTCTACGGCTCTGTCGGTGTTGATTGCAGTATCCTACAGTATTTTGGCTCTGTCATTGCGGAGAACCTGCTCTGATTTGCACCTGTAGTAAGGTATCTCTACGTTGGCAAAACAGTATCTTTGGCAAGCGCCTGGTGAACTACCTTCGCTACATTGTTGTGTCGCCACAGGTAATCTGTCTGTGCCAACGCCGTGCATCCGCAACACACATGCTGGATAGACTCGTTGGTTTGTTTGCAGAGTCGACGCCTGCTGTCAATGTCTTGACCTATGATATATTTGCTGTAGGCTCTAGTATTAACCACTTGATCATGGATGGCGAAGATAAACCTCTCTGTTTCACCATATAGGCCTGCCGTTCGGAGCCATTCTGTGTAGCTTTTATGGTCAACGTTGTCAGACATAACAGCTTCGGCGTATCTTCCATGAAGTTCCTTCTGTCTAAAAGTAGTTACGCGGTCTTGTGGCGTAGCATAACGAAGTAGGTAGTCTTGTTGGGTCAAGTTGAGTGGGCTGTAGTTTTTGTCAGCTGTGCAGACAGCTCTGTGAAGTGTACCATGGTTATCTAGGAAGTACTGTCTTAATCGATCTTCCTGCTGTCTACACATTACTTCGATATTAACTAACCCTCTGCCACCCAGATGTCGTGAGAGATAGAGCCGCTCGATGGAACTTTTTGGATGGTGCATACGTTGTTTTGTCAGCGTTGTTCTAATTTTCCTGTCAAATGCTTGTAACGCAGTATCGGACCACTTCACCACACCAAAGGTATATGCTGCTACTGGTATTATTATTATTATTATTATTATTATTATTATTAAAGCAGGCCCTTGTCTCTGCACCTATTTTAAATGCCCCTGATTTTAGTAAACCTTTTGTAATACATTGTGATGGCAGTGATGTCGGAATCGGTGGTTTACTTTTTCAATATATAGACAGTAAAGAATCTGTTATTGCGTTTGCCAGTAGAAGTTTAACACGTAAAGAGAGAGATTATTCTCCTTGTCAAAAGGAACTATTAAGTTTAATATTTTCGATTGAGTTTTTTAGATATTTTATAGAGGGACAACATTTCATGAAGATTACAGATCACTCAGCGTTACAGTGGTTAAAAAAACTTACAAAATCCCACAGAGAAATTAGCCAGATGGTCTCTAAAATTACAACAGTATTCGTTTGATATAACACATAGAAAGGGAAAATATAAGGTGGTAGCGGATGCTTTGTCTAGGAGTATACCGACGTCCGTAGATTTATTAGATATTTCTCCCCGAAATGTGGATACATTTTATTTAAAAATGAGGGAAAATATAGTTAAAACCCCAAAAAAATATCCTGATTGGAAAGTAAAAGACGATATTGTTTATAAATTTATTTCTTCAAAAATTCCTTTAAAGACTAATATATCTGAATGTAAGTTATTAGTTCCCAAGTCTCAAAGGCTGGAGATTATTAAAAATTGTCATGACTCATCTACTAGTTCACATCTAGGTTTTTATAAGAGTTTTAGTAGAGTTCAAGATTTGTATTACTGGCCTAAGATGCGCAGAGATATATTGAAATACGTACGCTCTTGCAAAATTTGTGCTTCTCAAAAAGGTAATTCTGCATTTTAGCGTAACGTCGGAATTTTTGCGAAATTTTTTCAGAATTCACTAATTTGGGGTCGTAGAACACGAATCTGAAGTCAGTTTTTGGCGCAAATGCATAGTTTTTCCAAAAAAAAATTTTTCAAATTTTCCACCATAACACTCACTCTCCGTCACTGTAAACATTAAAAACCCTCCATTTCGGCCTATTTCATGTCATGTTCACCGTGTAAAGTGTTCCAAGTGTCGTTTGGCGAAAGTTGTTGTTTGGGCATTCCTAGGAGGGCAACAAACCAAAACCAAAAACAAACGCTCAAAATTATTATTCCAAAAATTTTTGCGCAAAAATTTTTGGAAAACCAAAAACAAACGTTCAAAATTATTCATATGCAATGCATTTTTTGCAATATTCAAAAATAATCCTTGCCCTCCTAGGAATGCCCAAACAACAACTTTCGCCAAACGACCTTGACTTACTAAATTTTTGCACAAAACCGTGACATCATCGTTCGCCCACAAATATGCAAATACCACTTCAAAATCATAGATTTTGCTCGATACCGTAGACACAACTTTAAAGTGAGGATACGCATGCGCATTAGTTTGACAGTTTGATGATTTTTCATTTTCTGGTTTCTAGAGTTTTGGTAAATAATAATTTATTTTTTATGGAAAAGCAATTTTTTTGGTGTGCTTGGAATACTTTACACGGTGAACATGACGTGAAAGTCGGCCGAAATGGAGGGTTTTTAATGTTTACAGTGACGGAGAGTGAGTGTTATGGTGGAAAATTTGAAAATTTTTTTTTGGAAAAACTATGCATTTGCGCCGAAAACTGACTTCGAAAAACTACGAAATTTCCAAGCGTTACACAAATCGCTTCTGGACCCCCCATATTACCGTTACACCTACGAGTTGTTATACATTTTCAATGTTAAAAAAACTATAAATAATATTTAATATGCAAACATATTCGTAGAAATGTGATCACAATGTCTTTACATGTAGTTTAATATATTCATATTTAAATTTAATGCTACGTAAATAATTTTCCCACCAATAATATTTGAAAGTTAGGAATTGTTTGTCGAACCATGTTAATATAAAATGTTAAAGGTTGAAATAATTTCTAGTAATTAAGAATCTTTAAAAAATACGTTTTGATGTATATAAAGCAAAATTAATAACTAGATATGTGAAATTTATAATCAATAGGTAAAAAAAAATCATATGTGACACTTAGCTGAATTTCTCAAGCGATTTTATGTTGCAAATCCTAAATGAGTGATGAAGATGGTGAAGTCCAATGGACCTTGATGATTATTTTGTCATAAATCATTTATTAACACCTAATAAATATTGTATATACACGTCATATCGTATAATATTTTAATTTTATATGGATATTTAAAAATAAAAATATTGTCTAATTCACTCCATATTTGGAACAAATAAACGCGCTCAAATTACGTCATGGGGGGGAACTCAATCAAAATTAAACAATTTCTGGATTCATAGGGTATTTGCACGTGACGTTACAGCTAACCTCAAAAATATGTGTTTCTTAAGATTTGAGAGGATTACCCATCTATTATTAAAATTTCTGCTTGGTTCCCATATTTTCAACTAAAGTCTAGTTCAGTGTAATGTTTATGAAGTTCTAAATACCTTGTCCTAATAAAATAGGACTCTTTTTGTAGGTTGGAAGTCTAACCTGTAATTAGCAGTCTATTTTTATTAAGCAACAATATTGAAAAATTATTTACGTGAATTTTTAAATATGTGCTTGGAGCCAATACGGCTTCAAGCTAAAAATGCGTATACAAACATTTAAAATGAGAATAAACTTGAAAAACTTAAAATTTAAGGTTATGATGCAGATGCCGTATACGAAAATTAACCGAACCTCTTGATGTTTCTGAATTTTACATCTCGTCTGGAAATCTGCTGATGAGACTATTTCCATGTTGCCTAATGTATATGAATGTTTAACATTAGAGGAAATGCTTTAATTATTTCACTAAAGAATGCCTACTTTTTATCTCTGCTTTTGAAAATAATGAATTTCCATTAAATAATACCACTTCCTATAATAAAAATGATAAGAATTAACAGAAGAAACACACTTTCGACATGTTGGCTCCCAACAAATAACTGACACTTGGCAACAATGATGGAAATAAAATAAATAGATAGGTTATGTTCTCTTATTTACGATTTACGTTGTGATCGCACGGATTTGGTATTTTGACTTCATAACTGTGTTTCTTAATTATTGAAAAGTGTGTGTGTGTGTACTGTGTACACATAAAAAAAATGGAAACAGATTTTGAGATGGCAGCAAGTGATAATCTCCCTATTATTGACAGTGAAATGGTGAATGACAATTCCTGTTTACTTAAATAAAATAACTGTTACTGATAAATCTTTAGATTTAATAATTATTTTAAAAATTATTTAATAAATGTAAAAGAAAATAAAACACTTAAACCTAGTTGTTTATATTTATTAACTGTAATTTGTATACTACAAAAGTGAAATGAATCATATTTTAACGTTTTTACTCAGTTTTTGTACATACCTATTTAGTTTTATAAATTCAGCAGGTATGAAATACCTGTAACTATAAATGTATTATTATATATTAGTACAGTAACTAGAGGTTTCAACTTTGGAATAATGTCATATGACTTAGATTTCATTCATTTTTGGCAACTTGATAGCAAATACATCAAAGAAAAGTTTCTTTAGTTTCACACGTCACTAGACTAGAACTAACAAAAGGTGAGTTTTTATGCTCCACCAACCGGTAGCGGTAGAATTAACAGAATTACATTTACCAAAAAAACGACCAAACCGAAACCATTATGAAAAATCATAGGTTACTTTCTGGATTAAACCTCACATATTCACCACTGTCAGTTTGGACGATATTGTGAGTTTCCATTTTAATAATAAACGCCATATAATAAATATTTGTAATTTGCAAACGCAGCAAAAACGTCACTCCCTAATCTCATAAGCAAACATAACCTCCGTTCCTACGCGTTTATTGACATTTTATACATTCCACCGATCATTCCGTCTCGTGAGAGAGAATGAAAAGTTTCAAACTGGAATCAGAATGGTGACCAAAAAAACGACAGTTTGACATTCCGGTTGCGGAATTGGAGCATAAAAACGCACCTAAAGCTTGATGACATATCTGTCAATTCGGTAAATATAGAAAGAGACAAACACTTATATGTACAATCTGCTCATATGTAGCCTCTACCAAGGGTGCTAGAGTATACTGATTGGTCATTCCCCCCATTTCGTCATCAGTGCAGAAATATTGCCGTCAATTTTAAATTCATATAACATAATAATTTTTTCTGTAGAAAAGAAGCAAATTTCGTAAAAAAGAAAAAATACGGGTGAGTTTTTTAAAGAGAACTTTTCAAATATTCAATAAAAAAAAAGCGTGAGAAAGGCCCATTCACTATGGTTTAAGCGCCTGGTTCTAGATGTGTGCAATAGCAGACTAGGAATTCCTTGCGTCCCCATTGACTACCTCCAGATACTGCTATGAGCAGAATCTACGACTATATTACCATATTATCGTCCGAAGCCTCCCATACGAAAATCTTAAATAACTCCTATGCACATCCCATCTGCAAGTATCTTTTTACATGAAAATTAACAGTAACATCCCAAATTAAAATTGAAATCCGACATCGAGAATCAACAGCAGGATTAACGCGAAATTTAATATGTAGATTTAAATATTGAAGATGAACACGAAGATTAACTTGTGGATTTAACGCGTGAATTCGACATCTAAATTTAAAACCCTGAAAAGAAATGAGGAATATAACATGGCTGCTACTAAAATGGCCGTTGCCAAAATTGAATTAAAAATTTATTTCTCTATTATTTACTTACGAATAAAATCCGGTATTGCATAATTAATGGCCTGCTTCATAGTATATGAAGAGGGACTATCAATTCCTGGGACACTGAAGTCGGTGATATAAGAAGCTATAATATAATGAGAGATTCTTGTTAAAACGTTATCTTTGGTAGCGATAAATTTTATTCTTACCGTATCTGAATAGTGGTGAACCATCGCTAAATATTAGACATACTAATAAATCAGGCTTATTGCCACCTTAATGAAATTTACCATATTTACTGGCAACAATTAACTTAGCACGAATTTAACGCAGAAAACTAAGAACATTATTCTCTGTAACGCAGATTCACTCTAGCCAGTCCTTACTCGGGATTAATTTTCGCTGGACATATTTTACCCCCTCTTAAATTTTATGTTTCTAAGATAGATATGCTACTTTAAGTACACGTAAGTGTGACTCTGGTTGTATATAGTCGTGTATAGTAGTGTATGATTATAATGAAGTTTGAAGAAATAAATATTTGAATTCGCAGCGGTATTGCAATGTGTGAGATAAAATATTATTAAATTTATGAAGCAGCAATATGCATGCTACATCCCCTCTCTCGTTAAAAAATTTTTTTTGTTATTCTTACATCATAAAAAATAGTATATTGTATATTTAGGTGTGAAAGAAATACATTCCCGGACGACGATGCGATCGAAGTCCGGGAATGTGCTTTCACACCGAAGTACACATACTATTGTTTCTGAAATCACAATCAATATTATTATAAATTAAGGAATTTGTATTAGTGCACAACATTTCTTCATTACAATCTAACTGCTTACTAATAAATGCAATTTTAATGTGAGTTGGTTTGTCTGCGTGTATTTACTTACTGTCTAAAATATACATTAAAAAAACGGTAGGGGAATGTTGATCGTTGCTTGACAACGGATTTTTTCTGGTCTGTTTTCTGATAGTTTCTTAGCAACGGACTAAAATACTAGAGTTGTGCATTTTTCGATCTGAAATCGCGCCGAAAAATTTTATTAATACTCAATTATCTATTTCAAATTTCCAGAATTTGACTTGAATTTATTGAAATAAAATATTTTACTAAAATGAGTTATAGCATAACGTTGACAATTTGAACAATTTTTAAATTTTTCTCTTAATTTTAGAAAAAAGGAGGTATTAAAATTATGTCTAAGAATTTACTATACATTATTTACAAATACTAAGTTTGAATAATTTAATGTTAATATATTTATACCAAAAGTTTATTGAAAAAAAAAGTGTTAAATTTAGGTCCGGTTAACCAACCGAGACGTCAGAATTTGAACCTAGGTAGGGCTTCAAATCTTTGACATGCCATGTACCTGCATCTGACAAATCCATATAATTTAATTAATAAATAATATTAGAAATTTTCTTTCGAACCGTACATAAAACATATTTGGGGGCTAGTTTGGCAGAAAACTTGTTTACCGCGTCCGATAAAACCTTGTTTCTATGCCAGACCTTATCGCATACCGCAAATTTAACATTGTCACGTTTTCTCAAATTATAAACATTTTTATTCCGCTCATAAGCTTTCTTTAATTTCTCCTTTACCTCGGAATATACATCTGGTAAACCTATAAAATTGGAAACATAATCTTGTTCGTCTCCTGGAAGTAAATTAATATCCTTAGTGGATTCGACTTTACCATAATAATCTCCTGACAAGGGCATATAGCGCGCAAAATTTAGAAATGATGGAGAATACCCAGTAACCTCATGTTTGGCGGTATTTATAGCCTGATGAATCTCAGAAAGATATTCATCCCAATCTTTGTGTTTAGTTATAAGTTAGCAAAATCTATGATTTTGAAGTGGTATTTGCATATTTGTGGGCGAACGATGATGTCACGGTTTTTTACAAAAATATAGTAATATTACTATACAAACCACTTCAAAATCATAGATTTTGCTCGATACCTTAGATACAACTTTAAAGTGAGGATACGCATGCGCATTAGTTTGACAGTTTGATGATTTTTCATTATCTGGTTTCTAGAGTTTTGGTAAATAATAATTTATTTTTTATGGAAAAGCAATTTTTTTGGGTGTGCATGGAACACTTTACACGGTGAACATGACATGAAAGTCGGCCGAAATGGAGGGTTTTTAATGTTTACAGTGACGGAGAGTGAGTGTTATGGTGGAAAATTTGAAATTTTTTTTTTGGAAAAACTATGCATTTGCGCCGAAAACTGACTTCAGATTCGTGTTCTACGACCCCAAATTAGTGTATCCTGAAAAAATTTCGCAAAAATTCCGATGTTACGCTAAAATGCAGAATTACCCTCAAAGAAGCTCTAATGAGGCAAGGATAGGCAAAATGGGTACAGACAAAAATGTAAATTTGCCTTGGCAAGTCATGGCGGTGGATATTATAGGTCCCTCTCCACGAGGTTTTACTCACTTATTAGTTGTAGGCGACTGGTTTTCCAAATACACTTTAGTTCATCTCTAGAGGACTGCTGCTGCTAATAACATAGTAAAGTTTATGGAAAACAACGTATTTTTAGTTTATGGATTTCCACAATATATCATTTGTGATAACGTTTCTCAATTTGTGGGAAAAACTTTTAAAGCTTTAGCTCATAAATATCATGTCCAAAAAATATGGTTTAATGCATTATACCACCCCCAATGTAATTTCGTCGAAAGACAGAACAAGACGATAGGTACGGCCATCCGAAGTTATATAACTAAACACAAAGATTGGGATGAATATCTTTCTGAGATTCATCAGGCTATAAATACCGCCAAACATGAGGTTACTGGGTATTCTCCATCATTTCTAAATTTTGCGCGCTATATGCCTTTGTCAGGAGATTATTATGGTAAAGTCGAATCCACTAAGGATATTAATTTACTTCCAGGAGACGGACAAGATTATGTTTCCGATTTTATAGGTTTACCAGATGTATATTCCGAGGTAAAGGAGAAATTAAAGAAAGCTTATGAGCGGAATAAAAATGCTTATAACTTGAGAAAACGTGACAATGTTAAATTTGCGGTATGCGATAAGGTCTGGCATAGAAACAAGGTTTTATCGGACGCGGTAAACAAGTTTTCTGCCAAACTAGCCCCCAAATATGTTTTATGTACGGTTCGAAAGAAAATTTCTAATATTATTTATTAATTAAATTATATGGATTTGTCAGATGCAGGTACATGGCATGTCAAAGATTTGAAGTCCTACATAGGTTCAAATTCTGACGTCTCGGTTGGTTAATCGGACCTAAATTTAACACTTTTTTTTTCAATAAACTTTTGGTATAAATATATTAACATTAAATTATTCAAACTTAGTATTTGTAAATAATGTATAGTAAATTCTTAGACATAATTTTAATACCTCCTTTTTTCTAAAATTAAGAGAAAAATTTAAAAATTGTTTAAATTGTCAACGTTATGCTATAACTCATTTTAGTAAAATATTTTATTTCAATAAATTCAAGTCAAATTCTGGAAATTTGAAATAGATAATTGAGTATTAATAAAATTTTTCGGCGCGATTTCAGATCGAAAAATGTACAACTCTAGTATTTTGGTCCGTTGCTAAGAAACTATCAGAAAACAGACCAGAAAAGATCCGTTGTCAAGCAACGATTAACATTCCCCTACCGTTTTTTAATGTATATTTTAGACAGTAAATAAATACACGCAGACAAACCAACTCACATTAAAATTGCATTTATTAGTAAGCAGTTAGATTGTAATGAAGAAATGTTGTGCATTAATACAAATTCCTTAATTTATAATAATATTGATTGTGATTTCAGAAACAATAGTATGTGTACTTCGGTGTGATAGCACATTCCCGGACTTCGATCGCATCGTCGTCCGGGAATGTATTTCTTTCACACCTAAATATACAATATACTATTTTTTATGATGTAAGAATAACAAAAAAAAATTTTTAACGAGAGAGGGGATGTAGCATGCATATTGCTGCTTCATAAATTTAATAATATTTTATCTCACACATTGCAATACCGCTGCGAATTCAAATATTTATTTCTTCAAACTTCATTATAATCATACACTACTATACATGACTATATACAACCAGAGTCACACTTACGTGTACTTAAAGTAGCATGTCTATCTTAGAAACATAAAATTTAAGAGGGGGTAAAATATGTCCAGCGAAAATTAATCCCGAGTAAGGACTGGCTAGAGTGAATCTGCGTTACAGAGAATAAGGTTCTTAGTTTTCTGCGTTAAATTCGTGCTAAGTTAATTATTGCCAGTAAATATGGTAAATTTCATTAAGGTGGCAATAAGCCTGATTTATTAGTATGTCTAATATTTAGCGATGGTTCACCACTATTCAGATACGGTAAGAATAAAATTTATCGCTACCAAAGATAACGTTCTAACAAGAATCTCTCATTATATTATAGCTTCTTATATCACCGACTTCAGTGTCCCAGGAATTGATAGTCCCTCTTCATATACTATGAAGCAGGCCATTAATTATGCAATACCGGATTTTATTCGTAAGTAAATAATAGAGAAATAAATTTTTAATTCAATTTTGGCAACGGCCATTTTAGTAGCAGCCATGTTATATTCCTCATTTCTTTTCAGGGTTTTAAATTTGGATGTTGAATTCACGCGTTAAATCCACATGTTAATCTTCGTGTTCATCTTCAATATTTAAATCTACATATTAAATTTCGCGTTAACCCTGCTGTTGATTCTCGATGTCGGATTTCAATTTTAATTTGGGATGTTACTGTTCATTTTCATGTAAAAAGATACTTGCAGATGGGATGTGCATAGGAGTTATTTAGGATTTTCCTATGGGAGGCTACGGACGATAATATGGTAATATAGTCGTAGATTCTGCTCATAGCAGTATCTGGAGGTAGTCAATGGGGACGCAAGGAATTCCTAGTCTGCTATTGCACACATCTAGAACCCGGCGCTTAAACCATAGTGAATGGGCCTTTCTCACGTTTTTTTTATTGAATATTTGAAAAGTTCTCTTTAAAAAACTCGTATTTTTTCTTTTTTACGAAATTTGCTTCTTTTCTACAGAAAAAATTATTATGTTATATGAATTTAAAATTGGCGGCAATATTTCTGCACTGATGACGAAATGGGGGGAATGACCAATCAGTATACTCTAGCACCCTTGGTAGAGGCTACATATGAGCAGATTATACATATAAGTGTTTGTCTCTTTCTATCTTTACCGAATTGACAGATATGTCATCAAGCTTTAGGTGCGTTTTTATGCTCCAATTCCGCAACCGGAATGTCAAACTGTCGTTTTTTTGGTCACCATTCTTATTCCAGTTTGGAACTTTTCATTCTCTCTCACGAGACGGAATGATCGGTGGAATGTATAAAATGTCAATAAACGCGTAGGAACGGAGGTTATGTTTGCTTATGAGATTAGGGAGTGACGTTTTTGCTGCGTTTGCAAATTACAAATATTTATTATATGGCGTTTATTATTAAAATGGAAACTCACAATATCGTCCAAAATGACAGTGGTGAATATGTGAGGTTTAATCCAGAAAGTAACCTATGATTTTTCATAATGGTTTCGGTTTGGTCGTTTTTTTGGTAAATGTCATTCTGTTAATTCTACCGCTACCGGTTGGTGGAGCATAAAAACGCACCTTTTGTTAGTTCTAGTCTAGTGACGTGTGAAACTAAAGAAACTTTTCTTTGATGTATTTGCTATCAAGTTGCCAAAAATGAATGAAATCTAAATCATATGACATTATTCCAAAGTCAAAACCTCTAGTTACTGTACTAATATATAATAGTAATACATTTATAGTTACAGGTATTTCATACCTGCTGAATTTATAAAACTAAATAGGTATGTACAAAAACTGAGTAAAAACGTTAAAATATGATTCATTTCACTTTTGTAGTATACAAATTACAGTTAATAAATATAAACAACTAGGTTTAAGTGTTTTATTTTCTTTTACATTTATTGAATAATTTTTAAAATAATTATTAAATCTAAAGATTTATCAGTAACAGTTATTTTATTTAAGTAAACAGGAATTGTCATTCACCATTTCACTGTCAATAATAGGGAGATTATCACTTGCTGCCTTCTCAAAATCGATTTCCATTTTTTTTTATGTGTACACAGTACACACACACACACTTTTCAATAATTAAGAAACACAGTTATGAAGTCAAAATACCAAATCCGTGCGATCACAACGTAAATCGTAAATAAGAGAACATAACCTATCTATTTATTTTATTTCCATCATTGTTGCCAAGTGTCAGTTATTTGTTGGGAGCTAATATGTCGAAAGTGTGTTTCTTCTGTTAATTCTTATCATTTTTATTATAGGAAGTGGTATTATTTAATGGAAATTCATTATTTTCAAAAGCGGAGATAAAAAGTAGACATTCTTTAGTGAAATAATTAAAGCATTTCCTCTAACGTTAAACATTCATATACATTAGGCAACATGGAAATAGTCTCATCAGCAGGTTTCCAGACGAGATGTAAAATTCAGAAACATCAAGAGGGTCGGTTAATTTTCGTATACGGCATCTGCATCATAACATTAAATTTTAAGATATTTTATTCTCATTTTAAATGTTTGTATACGCATTTTTAGCTTGAAGCTGTATTGGCTCCAAGCACATATTTAAAAATAACGTAAATAATTTTTCAATATCGTTGCTTAATAAAAATAGACTGCTAATTACAGGTTAGACTTCCAACCTACAAAAAGAGTCCTATTTTATTAGGACAAGGTATTTAGAACTTCATAAACATTACACTGAACTAGACTTTAGTTGAAAATACGGGAACCAAGCAGAAATTTTAATAATAGATGGGTAATCCTCTCAAATCTTAAGAAACACATATTTTTGAGGTTAGCTGTGACGTCACGTGCAAATGCCCTATGAATCCAGAAATTGTTTAATTTTGATTGGAGTTCCCCCCATGACGTAATTTGAGCGCGTTTATTTGTTCCAAATATGGAGTGAATTAGACAATATTTTTATTTTTAAATATCCATATAAAATTAAAATATTATACGATATGACGTGTATATACAATATTTATTAGGTGTTAATAAATGATTTATTACAAAATAATCATCAAGGCCCATTGGACTTCACCACCTTCATCACTCATTTAGGATTTGCAACATAAAATCGCTTGAGAAATTCAGCTAAGTGTCACATATGATTTTTTTTTTACCTATTGATTATAAATTTCACATATCTAGTTATTAATTTTGCTTTATATACATCAAAACGTATTTTTTAAAGATTCTTAATTACTAGAAATTATTTCAACCTTTAACATTTTATATTAACATGGTTCGAGAAACAATTCCTAACTTTCAAATTTTATTGGTGGGAAAATTATTTACGTAGCATTAAATTTAAATATGAATATATGAAACTACATGTAAAGACATTGTGATCACATTTCTACGAATACATTTGCATATTAAATATTATTTATAGTTTTTTTAATATTGAAAATGTTTAACAACTCGAAGGTGTAACGGTAATACGGGGGTCCAGAAGCGATTTGTGTAACGCTTGGAAATTTCGTAGTTTTTGCGAATTTTTGTAAGTTTTATGTACGCTAGGTGGATGTTTTTGGTGTCATTTTGAAGATCTCGTCAAATGTAAGCTATTGGAAGAGGTTTAGAAAATTTAAAATTCGAGGGGGCGAAAATACGGGGGTTGAAACGTTTTTTTCGACACGAAAGCGTTCGGTGCTGTTACATCGCATACTTTTTGAAAGATCCAAATTTGATTTTAGTCTAGTTGGAAAGAGGATGAACTAGCGCACATCGGACGGGGCTCGTTTTCGTGTCTGTGATGCACAGGGGTGAAGTTACAGGGGTGTAAAGTTGAGGCACGTTTTTAACAGGATGATTTCTTATTGTTGATGTTTTGATGAGCAAAAAATGTCGATCTGGGTTTTTGGCATCATGTGGAAGAATCTGTGGGTTTTTTAGAATTTTCTGGCAGAGCTGGATTCGGGGGTTGAAAAATGGGAAAAGTTATAAGTATCAGAAAAAGCTGAAAATCGATATTTGTGTGAAATTCGGTGTTTTGAAACTTTTTAATAGAATACGGGGGTGTGGTTTGTAGGTGGGGGGTGAAATTTATTTTTTCGTGCTAAAATTTTGGTGAGAAAAAGTGTCGAATTGCGCTTTTGGCAGTATGTAGATGAATCTGTTGGTTTTTAAGAATTTGTTGGCAGAGTTTGGATTTGGGGGTTGAAAAATGGAAAAAAGTTATAATTATCAGGAAATGCTGAAAATTTATATTTGTGTGAAATTCCGTGTTTTCTGACCTTTAACGGGTCGGTTATAATTTTTAAGAGAATCCAGGATGCAGTTATGGGGGTGGTCGGGGGTGACTTTTTTTGTCGATGTTTTGATGAGCAAAAATGTCGAATTGCGTTTTTGCCAGTATGTGGACAAATCTGTGAAGTTTTAAGAATTTTCTGAACGAGTTGAATTTGGGGGTTGAAAAACGGGAAAAAAAGTTGTAATCATCGGAAAAAGCTGAAAATCGAGATTTGTGTGGAATTCTGTATTTTGAAACTTTTTACGGGTCGATTGCAATTTTTAATAGAATACGGGGGTGTGGCTTGTAGGGTGGAGGTTAGGGTGAAATTTATTTTTTCGTGCTAAAATTTTGGTGAGAAAAAGTGTCGAGTTGCGCTTTTGGCAGTATGTAGATGAATCTGTTGGTTTTTGAGAATTCATTGGCAGAGTTGGATTTGGGGTTTGAAAAATGGAGAAAAGTTATAATTATCAGAAAATGCTGAAACATATTTGTATAAAATTCCGTGTTTTGAGACCTTTAACAGGTCGGTTGTAATTTTTAAGAGAATCCAGGATGCAGTTGTGGGGGTGGTCGGGGGTGACTTTTTTTGTTGATGTTTTGATGAGCAAAAATGTCGAATTACGTTTTTGCCGGGATGTGGACAAATCTGTGAGGTTTTTGAATTTTCAGGACCAGTTGAATTTGGGGGTTGAAAATTGGGAAAAAAGCTGTAATCATCGGAAAAAGCTGAAAATCGAGATTTGTGTGAAATTCTGTGTTTTGAAACTTTTTACGGGTCGATTGCAATTTTTAATAGAACATGGGGGTGTGGTTTGTAGGGTGGAGGGGGGAGGAGGTCGGGGTTAAATTTATTTTTTCGTGCTAAAATTTTGGTGAGAAAAAGTGACGAGTTGTGCTTTTGGCAGTATGTAGATGAATCTGTTGGTTTTTAAGAAATTGTTGGCAAAGTTGGATTTGGGAGTTGAAAAATGGAAAAAAGTTATAATTATCAGAAAATGCTGAAAATTTATATTTGTGTGAAATTCCGTGTTTTGAGACCTTTAACGGGTCGGTTGTTATCGGGGGTGACTTTTTTTGTTGATGTTTTGATGAGCAAAAATGTCGAATTGCATTTTTGCCAGTATGTGGACAAATCTGTGAGGTTTTAAGAATTTTCTGGACGAATTGAATTTGGGCGTTGAAAAATGGGAAAAAAGTTGTAATTACCGGAAAAAGCTAAAAATCGATATATGTGTGAACTTGGGTGACTTCAGCAATTAATTAGCTAATAATAGTTAAGTTAATTGGTCCGACTTTTATTTTTGGTTTAACATCATATAGATGACTAATGAATTAACAAACAACTTTAAAGTTGAAAGTAAAGCGTTTCTTGTTTCTTCAGGACTTCAAGGTGGGGGGGCGAAAATGGGAAAAGTTATAATTACCAGAAAATGGTAAAAATTTATATTTGTGTGAAATTTCGTGTTTTGAGTCTTTTAACTGGTCGATTGTAATTTTTAATGGGGGTGGTCGGGAATGATATTTTTTTTGTTGATGTTTTGATGAGCAAAAAATGTCGAATTGCGTTTTTGGCAATATTTGGTCAAATCTGTGAGTTTCTAAGAATTTTCTGGACGAGTTGAATTTGGAGGATGAAAAATGGGAAAAAAGTTGTAATTATCGGAAAAGGCTACAAATCGATATTTGTGTAAACTTGGGTGTATTGGGACTTTTTACAAGTTGATTGTAATTTTTAAGAAAATGTGGTATGTGATAGGGGGTGAAATTTACTTTTTCGTGCTAAAGTTTTGGTGAGCAAAAGTGTCTAATTGTTTGTTTGACACTATGTTTGAATCTGTTAGTTTATGAAAATTTTTTTGTCGAGTTGGATTTTGGGGGTTGAAAAATGGGAAAAGTTACCATTATCAGAAAATGCTAAAAATTTATATTTAGGTGAAATTCCGTGTTTTGAGACTTTTAACGGGTCGATTGTAATTTTTAAGAGAATCTGGGATGCAGTTGTGAGGGTGGTCAGGGGTGATTTTTTTTGTTAACGACCAAGAAATGTCGAATTGCGTTTTTTTCAGTATGTGGACGAATGAGTTTTAAGAATTTTCTGACCGAGCTGAATTTGGAGGTTGAAAAATTGGAAAAAAGTTGTTGATAATTAAAGAAAAAGCTGAACATCGATGTTTGTGTGAAACGCGGTGTATTGCAACTTTTACTGGTCGATTGTAACTTTTAAGAGAATCCGGGATGCGGTTGTGGGGTGTTTTTTGTTGATGTTTTGATAAGCAAAAATCTCGAATTGCGTTTTTGGCAGCATGTGGTCGAATCTGTGGATTTTTAAAAATTTTCTGGTCGAGTTGAATTTAGGAGTTGAAAAATGGGAAAAAGTTTTAATTTTCAGAAAAAGCTGAACATCGATATTTGTGTGAAGTTCTGTGTTTTGAGACTTTTACGGGCCAATTGTAATTTTTAAGAGAATCCGGGATGCGGTTGTGAGGGTGTTCGGGGGTGATCTTTTTGTTGATTTTTGATGAGCAAAAAAATGTCAAATTGCGTTTTTGTCAGTATGTGAATGAATCTGTGGGTTTTTAAGCTTAGGCTAGGCCGAGTTGAATTTCGAGGTTCAAAATGGGAAAAAAGTTGTAATTATCGGAAAAAGCTGAAAATCGATATTTGTGTGAAATTCGGTGTTTTGAAGCTTTTAGGGGTCGACTGTGATTTTTAAGAGAATTCGGTATGCGATTGTTAGGGGTCGGTGGGTGAAAAAGTTTTCTTCGTGCTGAAGCTTTATTGCAAATCGCTTCAAAATAGATATGTGGTTTGTATCTATAATATAAATAATGAAAAATGAGTGTTTTGAAATTTTTTCGCTTATTTTCTCAATTTTTAAATACGGTTTGCGCATTTTTTTTTATTTTGGCCCTTTGTGAAATTGTGAATTTGCAAGCAAAGTAAAGCATCGTGATACGAACAGTATGGACTACTGTCGGATTGTATTTTTCTGATATTATTGTAAAGTGTTGTTATTGGCAGAATATGAACTTAAAATGATTCGATTTATTATAGTTTTGTCTTCGATTGTCACACAATAATTGTTATTGGCAACACTGCATTCAGAATTTCTGAGTTGTATTTCAGAGAACGGGAATCGAAGTGAGTCATGCGACGTCACATCTGAACCTTGCCGAAAATAAAATAGATGAAGTGTGTCTCGAACGCGATTTGTATTAGTGAGATAGAGAATGAAACAGTGCGCGTTATAAGTAATCACAGGCACATAATATTCCACAGAACTATTGGAGTATTCTGTGGTGATGGTGATGCTGGTAATAAGGTGCGTTTGTAAAATAACACAAATAATATTGCGAACCATTTGTTCTATTTCAGAACTTTTATTAAGTCTATTTCATGGTGCGGGGTTTTGCTTTCGTCGAGGCTTCCAAACTATTCGGACTGGCAAATAAACTGCGGGAATCAAAATTTACGAAGCAAATTGCTTATGACAAAAGCTGAAAAATCCTTCACCGGCAGTAAACTAGCACCTGATATTTTTGGCGTGAAAGTGTACAATTCTTTGGAGATGCCTAGCAGAATTCCAGTTCCTTTTTTCGTTTACGATAAAAAAAGAAGTCGATCAAAACTTGAAAGTTGCAAAATCACTTGCAACTTTCGTATTTGGACACTATGCCTCTCGTGCAACATGAGACTTCAAAATCACTAAATCGGACGTCTCACTGGACATGTTCATTGAAAGTTTCGCTTAGGGTACAAACATAGTGCAGAAATGAGGTTAGAGGCAAGCGACAAAAGGCGCTAGTTCATAGTTAAGAGACAAAGTTTGTCATTCTCTGTGCATCTCCCGAATAAAATCAGTGGTGTAGAAAATGCTGTCAGATAGTGACGATAAGTTTCGCAGTGCCTGGGCATCAAAAATTATTCAGTATTCCAAAGTTTGTCTAGATGCCGATAATCCGGATGCGAGGTATTCTGTATTGGCCTTTACTGAGATATCCGTGTGGAAAGACAATAAATAGGCACTTATTCAATATCAGGAACAAAGATGAACTTTTATTATTGTTTGTTAAATATATGAATTATTACATTGACAGATTTATTTTAATTATTGATTGGTACTATCTCTGACCAAAAAATGATAATTAATTAATATGAGTTGTTAAACATTATATTGAATTGTTTCATATAATTCAACACTCCTCCTCAATTCAATAACAGAATTCAAAAAAAAATGTTTTCTTAAAAAATAAGTAAACGAATAAACTCGTGCGTTGATGTCTTCAAATGTTTTCTCTGACAAGTCCCAAGCGTAATCGCAATTTCAGATGCTGGTCACTGGGTAAGGCTTTCGTTAGAATATCGGCGATTTGGTCTTTCGTGTTGAGGTACTCAACGTCTATTAAACCCTTCGTTGATAGATCCCGAACGAAATTATATTTAACATCAACGTGTTTGAGGCGTCGATGTTCCCACTTGTGCAGCAAATGTATACAGGACTGATTATCCTCGAAAATATTTAGTGGCCTCGAACTGGTAATTCCGAAGTCAGTTAGCAAATGTTTTAACCACAGCAATTCTGATGCAGCCATTGCGAGGGCAACATACTCAGCTTCCGTTGATGAGAGGGCGACTGATATCTGTCTTCTTGAAGCCCAGAGTACTGTGTTTCCGTATACCTTCATCAGGAATCCCGAGGTTGATTTTCTGTCGGTTTCGCTCCCGTAGTTGGCGTCTGCATAGCACAGAAGCACTTCTTGTTTTCCTTTTTGAAAACGTAGGCCCAAATCAAGTGTACCTTTTATGTACCTCAATACTCTTTTTAATCCTTTCCACAGAGTCTCTGTTTGATGATTCTGGTATCTGCTAAAATAGTTTATGGCGGCACTCAAATCTGGTCTAGTAGTCATCATCGCATACATTAAACAGCCAATTAGTTTTCGGTACGGCCTCGACTCATCACAGATTTCTGCTTCGTCGTGTACCAGAGGCTTCAGTTCCATTGGCGTCTGCACTGGTTTGCATTCCTCCATATTGAATCTGTTTAATAGTTTTCGAAGGTATGTTTGTTGACTTAGTATAATTCCTCCGTCAGATCTTGATATGCTGATTCTGAGATATGAGTGAAGTTCACCCAAATCCGTCATATGAAATCTGTTTTTCAATGCTGATTTCACGCCTGTGATCTGCTTCTTGCAATTTCCAGCTACTATCATATCGTCGATGTACAAAAAAAGATACATCGTAACATTTTCAAATTTTGCAACATATAAGCATTTGTCGGCCTCTGATTGTTGAAAACCGATGCTTTTTACGAATCCATCAAATGTTTCGTTCCAAGCCCGAGGGGCCTGTTTCAAGCCATATAGAGCTTTCTTCAATTTGCAGACTTCGTCATTATCACAGTCGAATCCAAGTGGAACTTTCATATATATTTCTTCCTTTAAGTCCCCATGCAAAAATGCGTTCTTTACGTCCATTTGGCAGGCATGAAGGTCTTCTTCATTGATCACCGATAGTAGCGTCCTCAGCGTTGCGAGTCTAGCAACTGGTGCGTAGGTTTCCTCATAATCATAGCCTTTTCGTTGAGCGCAACCTTTGATGACCAATCGTGCTTTGTATCTCTCGATATTTCCGTCTTTGTCACGTTTGATTTTGAAAATCCATTTGCTGTCGATAGGACGTCTGCCTGAAGGTAAATTTGTTAATTCCCACGTTTTATTTTTTATCAGAGAGTCTATCTCCTCCTCAACCGCACGTGCCCATTCTAGTTTATCCTCACGTGTTTGAATTTCTTCGTAGCTGTCCGGAACATTATCTACAAACGATTCAGCATTTAGGGCTAAAGCTGCGTAATCGTTGAGGTATTGTGGTTTCATCTTTACTCTCTTACTTTTCCGAAGTGTTGCATTGTAATCAGGCTCTTTGAATGTTAAATCTTCCGCGTTAGATATTTCTTCCACGTTTTCTTCTTCTTCGATTACAATTTCATTAGATCCTCTATTTTCCGGAGAGTTTTCTGCTTCGATTTGATCGATGTTCTCGCCATCTTGAATTTCCTCATTATTAATCCACTGCTCACTCGTAAGTCCCTCGAATGAAAATCTTGCCTCATCAAAAATAATGTCCTTCCCGAAAATGATTTTTTTATCCTCTGGACACCATAATCTGTAACCATTTGTACAGTAGCCAACCATGAAACATTTCTTTGACTTCGAGTCAAATTTTCCAGATAAAATTTCCTTTGGAACACGCAAAAATGCGACGCATCCAAAAATCTTCAATTTCTTGACGTTCGGTGTCTTATTAAACCATAGTGATGCCGGTACTTTTCCATCCAATGCTGATGTAGGGCTTCGATTTATAAGATATACCGCTGTCAAAACTGCTTCTGACCAAAATACTTTTCCAAGCTTCGAGTTGAGGATCATGCACCTTGCCTTCTCAATGATAGTCCGGTTCATCCTTTCCGCAACTCCGTTTTGTTGAGGCGTATATCTGATAGTAAATTCAAACTGGATCCCTTTTTCCTCGAAAAAATTTTTAATTTCTTTTGAAATATACTCCCGTCCGTTGTCACAGCGAAACCGGCTAATTTTTAAATTGAAATGAGCGGTTACCATGGCTTCATAAATTTTAAGATATCTAAATACTTCTGATTTTGATTTCATTGTATACGCCGCTGTGAAGTGAGTATAATCGTCTATTAAGGTCAAAACATACTTCTTTCCATCATAAGACGTCGGACCTATGGGGCCAAAAAGATCACCGTGAATGAGCTGTAGGGATCTTGTAGCACGAACACGGGTCTGATTGTGCGGCATTCGCGTTTGTTTTCCTTCAATGCACGTGTCACATATTTCAGTGTATAATTTGATTGAATCCACGTTCATTCCATCGACGTGTCCCTGAAGTTTCTTAACGCTTTCGTAACTTAAATGTCTCAATCTTTTGTGCCATAATTTCAGGTCCTCAGCAGGAGTACAAGTGTTGGCTAAAATAGGTTTTTGCTTGAAACATAAAGCATATAGTTGTGATTCACTTCTGGATGCTATAGCAATTATACGATTACCCTTTTGAATAACCCCTTTTCCGTTCTTGAATATAACTTCGAATCCATTCATTTCCAACTTGCGTACTGAGAGAAGGTTATACTTCAGTCCAGGTACAGAAAGAACATTTTTAATTTTTATCGGAATTTCTTTTCCATTTACGCTGCTGATGACTTCAAGTTCCCCAATTCTACTCGCTTTTAAAAATATTCCAGATTTGGCGACGTTAATTTTAATGGGCTCTTTCAAATTTTTAACTTTGAACAGAGGAACGCTACTGCTGACAAGATGTTCCGTCGCTCCGGAATCCAAAAAATACTTGAGTTGATTCTCTGACTCACACTTGGTTGTTGCTGAAAAACAAAAATTCTCTTCATTTGTTTGTTCATCAGATGCTACGTGAGCTTTGCTGTTTCCGTCGTTCCGATTTCCTTGGGGTTTTCTGCGACAATCAATCCTCTTGTGTCCAAACAAACCACATTGGTGGCAATGAAAAGGAAATGGGTGACGTTTGTTAGTTTTATTTGAACCATAATTTTTCCATCCGCCTTTCGGTGTTCCTCTTTTTGCTGTTGATGAGAAAGCCGTCGTGGAGGGTATTTCAATCTTGTTTTGCTTCGTCCCAAAATTATTCCGTTTTGTTTCCTCATCCAAGAGTCGGTTTTTAACAAAACTTATTGATAAATCGTCTTTTGTTAAAGTTTCAAGAGCCGTTACAATAGTGTCATATTCAACTGGCATTGTTAATAATAGATGACATACAATATCGGTCTCTTCCAATGTGGCTCCTGTTGAACGAAGTTCACGAATAGATTTATCAAATTTTAAAAAATGGTTTGCAAGCGTGTCATTCATTGCATTGAATTTCATTGTGAGGAGTGACTTACGAATGAGAAGTTGACTGGCAATACCTTTACGCTCGAACACTGCACACAGAGAAGTCCACAATTCAAATGCAGTTTGCTTATCTTTTGCATATTCTAGGTGACTATCTGTAATCCTCTGTATGATTTGCGACTTACACTTCCGATCGCGCTTTTCCAATTGAGCCAGACGTCTTTCTTTTTCTGTGCGTTGCTGCACCGTGTCTACCTCTAAAATTTCCACCATATTGATGTATGGTTTTTTTACAAATTCATATAAGTCCATTTCTTCCAGCAAAGTTTGCATTCTAAATTTCCAGTTGCTGAAATTTGTACCATCAAACAAGGGAATGCGATACTTTTCCACCTCTTCCGTCATATCAGAATATTGTTTCAAAAATAATTTTTTTTTTATTGTCTTTTTACTCAATTCCGCGTATATCTGGGCCCTTAACCTATTGAGATATCCGTGTGGAAAGACAATAAATAGGCACTTATTCAATATCAGGAACAAAGATGAACTTTTATTATTGTTTGTTAAATATATGAATTATTACATTGACAGATTTATTTTAATTATTGATTGGTACTATCTCTGACCAAAAAATGATAATTAATTAATATGAGTTGTTAAACATTATATTGAATTGTTTCATATAATTCAACAGCCTTCTATTAAATAAACAATTTATTATTTGCTCCGAAAACATACCGCATACAGATTATAGTTTATAACAAACTTGTATGCGTGTAAAACATGTTGGCGTCTTTGGCGGTGAGATGCGGCGTTTTTGATGGTCAAAGGCGCCGACATTTTTTGAGTGTCTATTAAGTCTGCTGTGAACTATACTAGACTACACAGTGCACACTGGACTTTGCAAGTTGTAACCTATCTAAAAACCTCAGCGAGGCGGGCGGCAATAATTCCAAATCTTATCTCGCCTCTTGAAGCGCCTCTAGTCTCGTCAGGTACTTGTCAGATACTATATTTCGCTGCATAACAATACATAATATAATTTAAGACGCGCCTCTTACCTTGTCGCTTTACCTCTAGCTTCGTCACTGCACTATATTTGTAGGTACCCTTATTCTTATAGAATAATTCGTCCGTATGGAGCGCGGTTTGGATGACGCTACGGCGATGAAACGTCACAGAAGGAAAGCAAATCGTCGGCCGTGGCGGTGTCCCTGCGATCCCACAGACGATTGGTAGTTTCACGTGATATTACCGTTTTTGTTGAAATGTTTTAAAAAAACTCATGTTGCACTTTTGTATAATTTTTTTATTTTCTGGCCATAAGTTTATCGTATTCCACTATATTGTCCAATATTACAATTTCACTGAGCTGTGCATTTTTTACAGTATTCGAATATGCGTAGCTTTTGTACTTTTCTATACGATACTTAATAAAAGTTTTAAAATTTTTAAAACTTTTCTTTATTTCTATCCCTTGTACATTTTTCAAAATTTGAAGATTTCATGTCAGATTTGAAAGTTAGCCAAGTATTACAAATTCTCCGAGCTGTGCATTTTTCACAGTATTCGAATATGTGTAGCTTTTGTGCTTTTCTATCCGTAACTTGATAAAAGTTTTAAAATTTTGAAAACTTTTCTTTATTTCTATCCCTTGTACATTTTTCAAATTTTGTAGATTTCATGTCAGACTTGAAAGTTAGCCAAGTTCATTTTCAATGCCTTAACGAAGATTGCTAAATTGCGACTTCTGTAAATTTTTTTAAACATCATACCGTAAAATTCTTGTTTACCACAATATTAATCGTCATACTTTTTGTAAATAAACTCATTTAATTTTAAGGCATCAGTTTAGTTGATTTCTAACAAAATCAACACTTCAGTTTTATTGATTTATAATAAAATCAATTTTATAATTAATTTTGTTCACTTATTTCAGATTTGTGATACATTATATACATACATATAGATAAACCATAATAATTCACCTTTTATTGAAAAATATGATATAATTTATGAATATTTGCAGATATTAATTTAATTCTAATTTTCACTAAATTTAGTTAATTAATTTACACTTTTGTGTAGTCAACCATTTTTATGTTCACCATAATTTGATTACTTAGTTTATCTTTCTTATAATCAAACCTCTACTCATAGTGTAAATTTCGAATATAGAAAGATTGGCGCCCCGCTCTTCTCTAGGAAAATTATTAACAATATTTAAGTCAAATTATTAAAAACATCTAAGTCAACCAGTAACAAAGCACGTTAAGGCATTTGAATAGTGTTTTCTTACCCATGACTCATCTACCGAGTCCTGAGCTACTGGTGTAGTAATTTGTTCCCTCTAAATTAAACAAAATCATACTTTAATCTCAGGAAAAAAATTTTTTGCAATAATTTATTAAACAGCGAGTGTAGCATGATACAGTACTCCTGGCAGGGTCATCCATGCCGGTAATATCAAAGAGGAGTGACGAAAAATCAAGGACGACTAAATCCAAGTCAAGGTGGAAGACAACGTGCCGAGGGCTGATTGGCCGCAGGGTCAAATGCGGTCGCGAATGTTTCCCTGGGGTACCAGGCAGCACCCTCTTGTATTCTACTCGGTTATGCTGGGCTCTGACCGAGTGAGCTCACATTTCCCTAGCTGCTCGTGGGAACCACATGGAGAGCAAGAAAGAGATTAATGCCCTGCCGGTGAATCTCCAACATGCTAAAACTGCTTCGGCCATTTTGTGTAGGAGATTCGAAGAAGAAGGCATAGATATTGCCCCACGGCAGGAACCCTGGCTTGTAAAGTGAAGACCCACAGGCCTAAAGCCTTTACAAAGTAAGTTGCTGTACAATACACTCTCAAGTAAACCAAAGGGCATGTATAGTACACAGTAATAGGGTAACTTGTACATTAATTACGGTGCTTCGCACTGATGATTTTGTTACAGCTACCCTAACAGCGTCAACGGAAGAGGGGACGAAGAGCTGGGTTATATGCTGCGCCTACTGTCCAGGCGAGGAAAGATCCTGTCCTCCGCAATTACTAAGCGACATAGTTGCCTATTGCGGAGGAAGGAACCTTCCAATGATAACAGGATGTGATGCCAACGCTCATCACATGATGTGAGGAAGCACCAACATTAACGTCTGTTACAATTCATTCTAAGTGAAGGGTTATTAATAGTCATCATAGGCAAGAACCCTACTTTTGTTACTTCAGTGCGTAAAGAAGTCTTGCATATGATCTTATGCATGAGTAAAATAAGCGATAATATTATAAATTGGCATGTTTCAGAAGAGCCATCAGGTTCCGATCACAGGCACATAAGATTTGACATTAAGACCCCATCTCTGATGGAGACAAAGTTCAGAAATTCCTGAGAGACCAACTGGAAAGGCTATTCAGAGTCTCTCAGAAGGCACCTGCAGGGAGAAACAGCATCCGGAAGAGATGTAGAGAGCCTTGAGGTGATAGTGGAACAGGTAAGCGAGGTGATAATAGCCGCTTACCAGGAAAACTGCCCAGAGAAAACAAGGAAAAAACAGGAGTAAAACAATCTGGTGGAACAAACATCTAGAAAGCCTTAGAACAGAAGTGAGAAAACTGTTCAATAAGGCCAAATCCAACCAAGATTGGGATACCTACAAAACTAAACTCACGCAATACAACAACGAAATCCGCAAAGCCAAAAGAGACTCATGGAGGAGGTTTTGTGAAGAGGTCAATGATGGCCCTGCAGCCTCCAGAATCCATAGGGTCTGAGCCAAGGATGGTTATACTGTAAATGAAGTAGGCTTCCGCAAGAAAGAGGATGAAACCTACACAGAAACACTAACGGAAAACATCAAAGTGCTCATGGAGACACACTTTCCGGGCTCACTGATATTGCAGGGTTCGGAGGTCGTGCAACTCTCAGGATCAAAGGCCGGAGCGGCCCAGACCTGCAGATTGAGGCTGGCCAATGAGGTTGGAAAACCCGACAAAATCAGAGGGGCAATTAGCAAGTTCCAACCATTCAAGTCTCCGGGGATGGATGTAATTTACCCAATTCTGCTCCAAAAAGGGTAGAATATACTAATACCACTTGCGTAAAGTATTCAGAGCCTGTCTGGCCTGGAAGTATATATCACACATATGGCGGAAGGTGAAGATCACCTACCTACCAAAAATGGAACAGGATATCAGACCAAATGCCCAAGTCATATAGGCCCATAAGCCTGTCCTCTTTCCTACTTAAAACGTTGGAAAGACTATTGGACAGGTACATTAGAGACGAAATACTAAGGGAAAACCTCCTTAGCGTCAATATACGTACCAGCCGGGAAAGTCAACAGACCTCGCGCTGAATTATTTAAATAGGCTACTGTCATTACATGACAAAGAAATGGCAGTGGCAACATTTCTAGATATAGATGTAGCGTTAAATAACGGGACAACGCAATCTCTAACAAGTGCTTTGTTAAATAGAGGAGTCCCAACAGTATTCTGCTAGTGGATTAAAGTCAGCCTAGAAAAGAGAATAGTGTCCAATCTAGGCGAGGCTACCATTAAGGCAAAAGTGAGTACAGGCGGCCCTCAAGAAAGGGTATTATCTCCACTGCTGTGTGCAATCCTTGTTGATGAACTCCTCTGAAAAATTTCCGCAGACGGCTTTTACTGCCTAGGATATGCTGACAATCTAGCGATAGTAGTCAAAGGATGATTTGCGAGCACGATATCAGTGCGTTCACAAAGAACCCTAAACATTTTCGACAGGTGGTGTAGTGAGGCAGGGCTTTCCATAAATTCTCACAAAACTAGAGTCGTCACCTTTAGACGGAAAAGAACCTTGGGAGGCCTAAAAGCTCTAAGGCTCAATGGAGTGGAAATTCCATTTGTCAGCGAGGTTAAATACCTAGGAGTCATTTTCGACTAAAACCTGATGTGGAATTCCCACATTAAAAAAGTCACAGAGAAAGCAACTATTGCCCTGAAAAGATGTATGGAAAAACTGGGGGTTAAACTTCAAGATGACCCTATGGTTATACACTAGGATTGTAAGACCCATGCTAACCTATGGATCGGTGGTATGGTGGACCAAGATACTGCAGCTTGGAGTAATAAGGCTATTAAGTGGCGTACAAAAGCTTGCTTGTCTGTGTGCCACTGGGGCCATAAGAACTACTCCCACGGCTACATTGCAAATCTTTTTGGACCTGATACCACTACACATGTTTATCCAAGGGGAGCTCGTTCAGTGGTACACAGGCTAATGCAAGGCATAATGCCCATAAGGCAACAACACGGAACCGAGCACCAAAAGTTATACTCAGAGCTGAAAGTAGTTCCCATGTTGGGAATGCCCAAGGACACTATGGTCCCAAAGTATAGCTTCTATAAAAATGTTCAAATCAAGATACCAGACAAAGAGGACTGGAAAAACGGTCCATCAATATCGGCGCAAACGATCTGGTATACGGACGCCTCCAAGACAGAACAGGGAGTCGGAGCTGGGATAAGGTCGAAAACGAACATCTCGATAAGTCTAGGAATACACGCCACAATATTTCAGGCTGAAGTGGCCCCTGTACAGTAGTGTGTAAAGGAAATACTGAGGCAAGGAACTGTAAACCAGTCAATTGCCATTTTTTCCGACAGCCAAGCAGCGCTAAAGGCACTCGATTCAAGACTACTATAGGATTGCATAAATACCCTTACGGACCTAGGAAGTCAGAACAAAGTGACCGTGGCATGGGTACCAGGACACGAGGGACACAGGGGAAACGAAAAGGCTCATGAGCTGGCCCAGGAAGGCGCATTTAAAGCCCTAGTAGGACCCTAACCCTTTTGCGGTGTGACTAAGCCACGTATACGAACATCCATTAACGAATGGGTACAAAATAAATCTCTAGTGTGGTGGAAGAATTTCACACGACAGAGACAGGCCAAAAAGTTCATTAAAGAACGATCGGCCAACGGAAGATTTACTACACCAAAATAGGTTTAATAGACATATGAGTCGAATGGGCCTAGCAGAGGATGTAGCATGCAGATTCTGTCAAGAGGAAGAGGAAACCTCAGTACATGTGCTGTGCCATTGCGACGGCCTAGCCAGACTAAGGTTCCAACTACTTGGCGAAGATAGATCAAAGGCAGATACCTATACCAAGGAGCTCTTATTAAGGCTATGGAGTCTGATAAAAAAGACAAAGCTGGAGAAGGAGCTCTAAGTAAAATTAAACAAGGAGTGCCACAATAGATCCACGGGGGTCGCGGTGATCAAGGCCAATCAGCCAGCTCTTTTTAAAATTTAATCTAATCTAATCTAGGATATCCTGAGGATATCATGTGTTGTCTGGGTATTAACGGGTTTTTGAGTTATTAGCTTATAATTTACAGCCAATTGAGCAATAACTTATAAGTGAATAACGAAAAAAAGACATCGATGACAGTTACAAATTTTTATACACTGTGTCCCAAATTGGGGATGCGCATGCATTATCGCTAAAGAGAAACAGTTAATGGGGATGTTTTTGAAGAATTTTATGACCGTTTTGATAGCTTTTTTAAATTTGACCTAGCTATCTCCGTTTTCGAGATATTTTCGAAAGATTCGAAAAAGTGCGTTTTAAAAAACTGCCTGTATCTGCCTAATTTGATAACTGGTGATATTTTTAAAAATACTTTTTAAAGATACTATTCGCTGACGTTACCATAAAATCTCTATCGTTATTTGCTTTTGAGTTAATGCCATTAACGTTAACGTGAAGTATTTCTTACGGACATCATATTGAATTTTTTTGATGATTCGATGGTACCTTTAATTCCCTTTTCAACAGAGTACCACAATGTCAGGAAAAAATTAGTTACTAGTGTAAAACATGAAAAAATTCAGCTTTCTAAGTAGGTTGTGAAGAATTTTTTCTTTAAAATATATTATTTTATTAAATTCAACTTAAAATTAAAAACCATAAATAAAACAAACTTAAGTGAATTGTTCAATATGCCGTCCTTCATACACATACATATATACACTCTTTAATGTATTTGTCTTAACATCACTCAAAGTATTTCTTACACGTATTAAATCTTGCACATTCTCTGGTAGTTTAAATGCATAAACTTCGTTTTATAATAATTGTCCAACGGAGTGAGATCAGGAGAGCTGGCTGGCCATAAAACATTTCTATTATGTGTAAACATTTTATTATCAAATTCCTCTAAAATATTGTGTTACTATGCCGCTACTATGTGCTGGATAGCCATCATGATGAAACCAAATGTAGTTAATATCTTCTACAGCAAGCCTAAGAGCTGGTATTAATTGTTCCTACAACATTCACAAATAATTTGCATCGTTCAAATTATCGTGACTAATAAATGGTCCAATAGTGTTACTACATAAAAAGTATTTTTTTATACGACGTATTGTCAATGAACGATTTAAATAAGTTTTCCTATGATGCCACACCAGGCATTGAATCCAAATTTGATTTGAAACCTTTGGCTAATTATATGATGATTTTGGATACTCCAGTAGTGTGTGTTATGCTTATTGAAGACACCACAATTAGTGAAGCTAGTCTCATCTGACCATAATACTATTGACGGAAACTCCGGATCCTATAGACCTTTTGCGACTTTTATCGTATGGCCCCTTGTAAACCTTGAAAGATGGTTGAGTTCTATAGGTGATAATAACTTTTCTTTAAAACTGTATGCACAGTTGCCCAGACAGCACATAACGTCCCCAGGATATCCTAATATAGTCACGCTGACCCAGATTTGGGATTATTCCATATTTCCTAGGTCATCTCTGGGTTACTGTGACTGGATATTAATATTCTGTAAAGATCCAAATTATGGAATATTTTACAGATATCTGCAGCTGATTGCCTACGGGATGTCGGTTTCCTATATGTGTACAAAATATGTATATCCTACGGACATAATAGAATCGATATCAACGAGCTATCTTGTCCACTTTGCCCACGAATATTCAAACACGGGAGTTTTTTGAAAAAAAAAACTAAATGGGGTGGAATCGAACCACGAACCTCTTACCATACCAGGCGTTGCCTATTTTGCGGCAACTTCTTTAGCACACTTTCCTTTACGATAACTTATTACTACCCTACACTTTATCTTTCTCAAATTTATAACTTTCTAATCCTCTCTTTCTTCTTTATGCTTGTTTAATTTTGTTCTTTTTTATTCTGTTTGTCCTTTTTATCCCTAAATTCTCTCTCGAGCAATAAATTCTCGAAAATTAAAACATTTTGAACAATAATTTTTAAATACCATATTTTCCTGGCGGCAGGTAGACCACCAGGTTATCTCGAACGGGTTTTTTCATTGAACTTTTTCCCGTGCCAACTACCAACATTTCTCAGTGCTACCACAGTTGTTATAAAGTGCTTTTAATTATTTTTAGATCTTTTTGTAGAACACTTTTAAATTTCATTATTAGTTTATTTTAAGTTCGCCTGTGGCGAACAGGAGAACTAATTCTCCAAACCTGTCTCCGTTAAGCCGAACCGGACTTGCTATGTCCAGCCCTTCAACTTCCATGGCGCTACCCGCCGTGAATGACTGGCTGGTTCCGGGGCAGGATCCGGGGAAGCACTGCACAAGTATTTAATAAATCTATTCTCTTCTTGCAAATAACTATTAGTGATGGGCTGCTAAATAGCAGTCTGCTATTTTTTAACTGCTATTTGCTTCATAGCAGTAGCAACTGTTACGAGCTCTGATAAATAGCTGCTATTTTTATAGCAGGTTGAAATCACTTGCTGAGTGCCAACGCGCCTTTGCAGCAACACAAGCAGGCTGCGTCCGCCCAATAGCAGTGATAGCACAAGCAGCGCATGCACATTTGTTCCGCTACAGCGAGCAGCGGCCAAGCGGGTCCACAGTGCAGCACTTACGAAGGGAATATGTAATTCATGTAAACTATTTTATTTTAACAATATTTAACACATGATTATGTTCGTCTGCTCAAATATTTTAGAGGAATATAAAAATAAACTAATAAATGTTATACAGATAATTTATATTTCTTTTGAAACTAATCATATTTAACTATCCATAGAGCGATTGCGTTTTTTTTATAAAGCTTCATTTGTTATCTGTTAATACGCGCCATTTAGCCAAAACAACTAATATGCTAAGAAATAGCTGCTATTAAAATAGCAGCTATTTTTAACTGCTAAATGAAAATAGCAGTAGCAGAAGTAGCTGCTACACAAAAATAGCTGGTTCGACCCATCACTAATAACTATAAGCGCGTTAGGTTAACATACCTGCTAGTGAAATATTTTGTCGAACTCCTCTATACGCTACCTTAAATATATAAGGAATAAAATCCAGACTGCAACCAACAGCCATTCTCCGAACTAATGCCCCGCCGAGCGCTGAATTACGAATTACAAGCCTGGTCGCGTTAAGTGCAATAACACAGGCACCAGCCGAAAGACTTATTCCTACTCAAAGGAGTTCTCGTTCCAGCCACTCCGCACCACTTGCAGGCTGCAGTTTCGAGCTATTGGCTCTCGTCAGTGCAAGGTAGGTCTGGGATGCTAGAACGAGGCCCTTGTTCACTTTTGGTACATGACGAGATTTATAAAACCACGACTTGCAACAAAAACGGCAGGCTCCATCTAGCGGCTGGTCTCAATTGCAATAGAAGCAGCAGTAGCTCTGACATATGCACAGTTAGTAGGTATGCTTTCAGAAGGCAGAATATTTACTAGTGAAATATTTTGTCAAACTCCTCTATACGTTTCCTTAAATATACAGTTAAAACTCCCGGCGCTATATTCTCAAAAACCAGTGATTTTTCGAAAATTGTTCGTATCATAAAAGTTGCTCCGAATATAATTCTCCATCTCATGCAACTTATTTCATCGTTCCTGCGATAGAAAAATTTCTTTGCATTGCAACGCTATTTATACCTCAATATGTAAAATAATCATTTTTACTCAAAACTGAAGTCATTTATATATTCTAGTAGATACCTTTTACAGTAGATACCTCAAATATCGTTTTTGGTTATCGAGAAAATGGCGTCGGGAGTTTTAAGTGGGACACCCTGTATAATGAATAAAAACCAGACTGCAACAGCTATTCCCCGGACTAATGCCCCGCCGAGCGCTGAACTACGAATTACAAGTATTGCAACAAAACGCTAAAGTTTCGATTGCAACAAAAACGCAGCAAGTTGCTAACATTGTTTAAAAGCAATTTGCAGTCTGGCTATTTAGGTAAACACTACAACCCTAAAAGCCTAAGGATAGCATAATAAAGCAAATCCTGTAAGGGTCCTGGCAATATCCTAATGATACACAAAAGTATGTCCTTGGGATATCCTGAGCATACGGAAAGCAGTGTCAGGATATCCCTCGCATAGCAGTGTCAGAATATCCCTCGCATATCTTGGGATATCCTCAGGATATTTCTACATCGTAGCTTTTATATCCCAAAGATAACCTTGTGCTGTCTATGTGTTTTGGGAACATTTACCTCGTTTGGAATTTGTCTTACGGATGCTGTGGCATTGCCTTGTACGTATGTCCTTGGGATATCCTGAGCATACGGAAAGCAGTGTCAGGATATCCCTCGCATAGCAGTGTCAGAATATCCCTCGCATATCTTGGGATATCCTCAGGATATTTCTACATCGTAGCTTTTATATCCCAAAGATAACCTTGTGCTGTCTATGTGTTTTGGGAACATTTACCTCGTTTGGAATTTGTCTTACGGATGCTGTGGCATTGCCTTGTACGTATTCTAATACAACGTTATTTCACTTTTCGTTATCTAACAATAAGTATAATTTCTTCTTTCATTAAATCTTCCATAATTTAATAAGTTAATAACATGAGGCCTAAAATACTTTAGATTGCGTTGCACACGTTCTGGAAAGTTATCCTCATAAGTTCTTGATTCCTTATCATAGTATTTTTATTTGATTGGAGATAAATTTTGATCATGTCGAATTTTTCTTCGAGAAAAGCACAAAAGACGTTATTACAGAGTAGTAGGCAGATCACAGTAAAACACTAGCAAGAAGAAACAAAAAGTGTCAACTAAACATTGTTTTGTCTTTTGCCATGGTAAAAAGATAGCACCTACAGTTAGAAAAATGTTACGATTATTTTATTTTAACGATGGAAATCATTGAAACAATTCATTTCAGTTTGTTTTAATTATTTATTAATTTTTTTAATTTTATGTTAAGCAATAAAATGAAATATTTTAAAATTTTCTTCATAGCGTAGGTACTTAAAAGGTTTTCATATTTTAGACTAGTAACTAATTTTTTCCTGGCATTGTGACACATTGTTGAAAAGGGAATTAAGAGCACTATCGAACTTTCAAAAAATCTGATATGGGGCCCATAAAAAAACCAAAGTTAACTCAAAAACAAATGATTCTAAAGATTTTCTAGTAAAATCAACGAAAACATCTTAAGACGCGTCCTCTAATTAAAATATTACCAGTCATCAATTTAGCCAGATGCGCGAAGTTTTTAAAAAGCACCTTTTCAATTTGTTAAAAATATTTCGAAAACGAAGATACCTAGGTCATATTTATAAAGGTCATCGAGACGGTCATAAAATTCTTTCAAATTATCCCCATTTAACCATGTATCTAGCTCTAATAGCAATGCATGCGCCCCCAATTTGGGACACTGTGTATAAACCCATCAGAACTTCATATTATATTAATTTATTCCCAAGGAAATGGTAAGACTTTTTGAAACAAAATTTACTTCATTCCTTATTGAAATACCTGAAGACTGGCCTGCATATTGCGTAAATATATGGTGTCGTACCTTCCTTTCTTTATCAAGTGTCTACCAAGTAATGTATCTAAAACAGGATCTACACTTTCTTCAATGTTCTCCACTAATACTGTAGCACCTTGTGTGATGCATTTTTCAATAACATCAAGATAATTTTTTTGTCCGAGACGTATTATTTTTAAATTTTCACCATATCTTTGTTTAATCCATTTAATACCTTGCAACTGAAAAAAATTCATTGTAATTATTAATTCAAATATTTATGTCATATTTAAATTCAAAAGATTTCCCGTTAAGTCTTACCTGCGGATCTATCATTAAAGGCCAACGTTCTGAATTTGATAATATTGTAGCATTTTCGGTTGACATTCGATCGCTTGGTAAACCTTCATTATGCCATTTTGCAATTATGGTATCATCTGTTAATAAGGATAGAGGGTCCATATTTTCGGTAATGGGCACCCCTGGCTAATATATGTAAAGAAAATTATAAGACAAAGCCAAGGACAATTTCAAAATCATATTTTTTTAGACTATTAAATAATTAATTTATCATAGATGTTTTTGAACAAATAATGGGACACATTATTCACCATGGTTAGTAAAATTTCATTACTCACGGTTAAGACCAATTAACTATTTTTGTAGAGTAATCACAAAAGGCAGTTTAAACTTCAAAAACATCGCGATAACTGACGTCATACTCGATTCAATCTGTAGTGCAAATATACATTTGTTTAAATTTTAAAAATACTATCAGGTTTTAAACTAATTCGCGTAAGTTTGTTGGGAAAAAATGAGTTTAAGCGATAATGAAGTTCCTGTTGAGTAGTCATAGAAAAAGTATGGTATTCTACTAGCATACAATAGCTATTAGCTACAATTAGTCGTTATTAGTCATTGAATAATATTGTTACGTGTTTACACCCCATTTTTTACACCGTTTTGTAAATACCCTTATCGTGAATCCGGAAATTATAACACCAGGGTAACACTAAACACTAATTTATTTACTTACATACTATTAATTACTTCACTAATATAACACAGCACTATAATTCAATAATTCAGTTACTTAGTGCACTTCTTGATCTTTCTGAACTTGCCATCTGAACTGAACTGTACAGTCCTGTGCGGCCACTCATTCTCTATTTATATTCCTTATATTTATATAATTGACTCTGGATCTACAATGTTCTAGAAGAAGTCAGCACTCTTCTCGACGTTACTAGATTATGACATCACGCGTACCATCTCTGGGTCGATTGCTAAATACTAATAATTAGTTTTCTGTTCATTATACATGGAACATAGGGAGAATTCCTGTAAATGGTACAAAGCTATAAAATTGCCCCCTCCTTAAGCCTGAACGTCCCGGTCAGGCAGTTTAGTGTCTTTCACATACTTCGCCAGTCTATCCAAGTGTACAATTTTTATCTTCGACTTTTTACTTCTTTGAATTCGATAAACAACGTCACTGATTTGGGTGATGGAATGAAATATGGCCCTTCCCAAGGTGGCTGAAGCTTCGGGGATCTCCATTCCTTTTGCTGTGGGTTGTACAGCCAGACCAGATCCCCCATCTTAAATCTTCGTGTACTGGCAATACGATCATAACGAGCCTTCATTCGGTTACTACCTTTGGTGATCCACTCTCGGATATTCTTCGGCTGTTCTAGACTCAATCGCATAGTTGCTTACGGAAATTGGTTCCTTACTGGCAGCACAATTCTTATATTTGCGACACCAAGCCTCCACATCCTGGCGACTATTAACCCAATAGAATTTTCTTGTACTTTACTCAGCATCTTGTTTACGCCAAAGTGTCCGCCAGACGTTTCAATGCACTTCCTGGAGTACTTCTGGTACACGACATCTGGGAGTCACTAGACGCATGGTAACTTGCTTTCCATCTGGGCTCTCCCATGCTCTCCTCAATAGCTTGTCTCTGACTTTAAGTGCCATTGCGACCATAAAGCCTTCTGCCCCACTCCTTTGTCTGAAATATCCTTCCACTCTGGACGCGTTCCACCTTCTTTTGCTCTCAATATTGGCTCAATTTCTACATCGTTCAATTGTTCTTGCCTTAGAGCTTTCTTTGCCCAATTGTCTGGAAGATCTACTTTGACAGTGTTCTGCAATTTTTCGACACGAAGGTAATGCTTGCATTTTTCCTTGTATAGTTTTCTGGATAGAGCAGGAATTTTGACTGTCTACGTTGTTGATAACCATATTTTCTGGAATTGGTCATCTACTGTCGACAGAACAATTTCTTCATTATCAATCTGTAATACTCGTTTTCCTACGTCAACAATAAATCCATACTGTTCCATAATCTCTAGTCCCAAAATAAAGTCATCTGTAATCTCAACCATGATGACCCCATGGTCAAACCTCAACTAAATCCAGGTCTACTTCTCCATGAACTGTAGCCTTGTCTCCTGTAGCTATACGGACAATCACTTCATTTTGCCTCTTGTTAACTTTTACGACCGATATAAATCCTGGCCGAACTATTGATGACGTAGTACCTCTGTCGATGGTAAACACACATTTCCTATCGCTCACATAGCCTTTGTAATAGTAGACTATTCGGACATTTTTGAAGCTGGGAAATCTTTATTTCTCTGGGGACATCTCATTCTCCAACCAGCACACCACTCCAGTGGCATTTACCCTCTCAGGGCTCCACAATCTCGTTTGACATGTCCTAGTTTGCCGCAGTGATAGCATCGGATACCCTCACATGGCTTTTCACTACTTTGTTGTTTGTCCTGCTTCTCTGAAGAATTCATCATTTTGTGCATCTCTGTAAGTAGGTATAGTCAGTATAGTCTCTAGGCTCTTTTTGTCCTAATTTGAGTCTTCGACTATCACAGCACGCACTGTTGGCAGTGCGGTGTCCTTATAGACAGCCTCTACTCCAAGGACACGCACCAAAGCTTCGTTACTACTCTGGGGTCGCGTTAACTTAAACGCCTGACTTCTTCGTCGCTTATGCCATCTATAAAGACCTACATGGCTAATTGTTCCTGAAATTCTCTTTTTGCACTCGGATACGCCAGGTGTGCTAGTCTTCCAATTCTTGTAAGCTTTTCCCAGCCCCTTGCGTTCGTTATTTTAGCTGAGCCTGGTATACTTGGGCGAGGTGTTATAATAATAATAATACATTTATTGATTCCAGTTTGCCAACAAATGGATAGGACAAGTCAAAACAGTACATAATATGTAAACAATAATTGCTTATAAATTAGACGGAAGTACACATTTATAAAATCAAGCACACTAATAAATAGGATAAAAACTATAACAGAATATTTAACGTCTATAAAATTTATATAAAATTCAAAGTCTGAAAGCAATAAAAGAGAAAAGTCTGTGTTACAATTAATTTTAAAACATTTTGATATTATGATATGCACACATATAAAAATATAACTATGATTGTAAGAGGTCGGTCCGTTCATTCAGGTCAAAATGTTCCCGTAATGTATAAAAACAATTGGTTATAAAAAACTTTTTTAAATTTCTTTTAAACTTATGAATACTATAATAGAATTTTGGTTGCCATATCTCAAGTCCAATGTAGTTTCCAAAACTTTGAAGTCCCTTTGTTTTTCCACTGAAGTAATTCTGTGGCTTGGCTAATTAGCGCTAAAACTAATGCCATAGTCTTTTCCTCATTATCCCAGTTGTTCACAGATGCAACTGCCTCGAATTTTCTCTTGTACGTTGTCCATAAGCTTTGGCCGCCAAACGAGGGAGGTTTTAATCGAGGACCTGATGACGCTACTAGCTGCCCTCCTCTCTTTCTCAGCTGTCGTTTGAGGCGCTCTACTTCTCATGCGACCTTACTTTCTCTTCGACTTTGTTTATCTCTTCCTTGACGTCATTCTTTAGTTCCTCATTAGCGGAAATGTCCTATTGTATTTTCACTTGTTCATCAAGAATTTTTCTTAATTCCTCCTGGCGCATTTCTTTCATCTCTTGACGTTTTATTTTCAAGTCTTCCATCATTTTTCTGAATTCGTCTTTTTATTTTTAAATTTGCTTTCCTTCCTCTTGACGTCTTCTTTCTTGCTCTTCATTTTCTTCTTGGCGTCTTATTTCCAGGCCTTCCATTATTTTTCCGAATGCGTCTTTTTCTTCTTGATGTTTTCTTTCTTCTTTTTGACGTATTCTTTCTTGATTCACTTTTTCTTCTTGACGTCGCTTTTCCTATTCTTTTTTTTTTCTTCTTGACGCAGCTTTTCTTGTTCTTTTTTTTCTCTTGGCCTCTTTTCTCCTGCTCTTCTTTATCTTTCTCCATCAACATTCTAAATTCCGAAAGTAGGTCCTGTATTTGTTTCTCTGCTGTCATTCTTCTTGTTGTTATGGGCATACGATGACGTTAACCAAGTTTATTGCACAATAGCGTTCAGAGAATCCGAATGTCTCGTCGATATTTCCAGTGGAACTTCCTAGAAAAATCTCGAAACGGCACGAAAGAGTCTTATTTAGAGTCTAGGTCACTATCCAGTTGAAATAATTTCACTATCTCCAGTAATTTCCAAGTAGAATGTTCTAGAAAGTTTCTTAAACTAACACAGAAAAGTCTTATTTACTGTCTATATCACTTTTAAGTTAAAATAATTTAATTATCTCCACTAGTTTCCGAATAGAATGTTCTAGAAATTTCGCGAACTAACACAAATGAGTTTTATTCAGTGTCTCTATCACTTTCCAGTTAATAGAATTTAATTATCTCCACCAGTTTCTGAATAGAATGTTCTAGAACTTTTCTCGAAAACGCACTTTTCACAGTTTTTAGTTCAAAATTAGTCCTTACACAACGTCTCGTATTCTCCGTGTCACCACTAATTCCCGAGAAGAACACTTGTAGAACTTCTCGAAATTCAGAAATCTTCTGTTATAATTCTACGCCTGTGACACCAGTTGTTACGTGTTTATGTAGAAGAACTTATTACATGCATCTGAGTGACGCGACATCAATTTATTTATCAAGGGCGCCAGTCCCGTTCTCCCCTTGTTCTTCCATTCCCAGGCGGGTTCGAGATAAGATGCAACTTGATAGAATAAGTAATAGGCCAAGGCTGCACTACCTTAGATTATTAACGACGCTCTCTGTCTCTCTCTCTCTCTAATAAAAAATGTTGGTTTTTCTCTCTAATGGAATTTTAAATTATTTACCTAATGGTAATGGATTTTATGCCTAAAGATTTCTCAGGTGTTTTCATAAAAGAATCCCTCTCGAGCTTCTGTAATATGACCAGTGTGAATGGAGATTTCAAACTTGTAGGGTCCTGAGACGCCCAATTTTCTCAATTCCGGTCTTTTAAACGGAAACCCTCGAGGGATGAGACTTACAAGTCATATAATCAATAAAATGCAAAAGTTCAAGAATACCATTTATTAATTGGATTTAAAATAAGTATAAATAATTATGCGATACCCTATCTAATAAATTGTATAATTGAAGAGAATCGTCTGCTCAAATAAGGCAAGATCGATCACCTTTTTAAGAGAGTTTTTAAATTTTACCATACAAATGAGAGCGTGCGCTAACAATCGATTTGGTAGAAAGGATTCATGCAACTTTCCCAGAAATTAATGAAAGCATTTGGGTTTTTATTGTGGCTGACTTGAAATAATATAAAAATATTTTACTTTTACCTTTAACGTTTTTATTCTTGATTGATCATTCACAAGAACGGAGTTCAAAAGTGTGTTCAACTAATATATGAGTTAGGCAACCCTCCGTCAGTCTCTCGATGTACCGGTCCTCATATAGGTTCAATGAGAGAAAAATGACTTCAGTTTCGAGCGACTTTTTGGCAAAACAGTTTTTTGTCTTATTTAGGCGCAAGGCGGTTTTCTCTATGACTTTGCCACTTGGAAAAACCTGCGTTTGGTTTTCCTTCTATCGGTTTCTACTGATTATTCAACGCACTCGCCTAATTTACGGGCCGCTGGATAAATCCAAATTTGTTTTATGTGAGAAACCGGCCTTGTCCATTATTAGTATTTTCTGATAAATAATTGCTTATAGACGCTACGTACCTTCGCAACATTTGTCGGTTTCGCTCTTTTGGTACGTCGTATCGTCAAAATTATATATTCATTCTTTTGAGTGACTGTATCTCCACTTTCATTGTTTTTCATAAAGCAATTAAAAAGTTTAAAATATTTTTGGCCTACTTCATAACAAGTAGATTGTTTCCTTCTCTTGATCAAAATTATACTTTTATTTTTGGTTCATTTTTCCATAACCACAATATACTTTCTCTTCCATGGCTTGGAAATAAATATATTTTCCTAAATAAAAATTCGGTGTTTCTTCAAATTTTCACCTGGTTGTGCCTTAGGTTTAAACGAACTATACACGTCCTTTTGTGCTAGTTTTCGGCACTGATATCTTCCAAACTTGTACGTTATGTTAAAAAAATGCCTTTTAATTAATTTTTCAGTCCAAATTTTATTTTTTCTTCGACTTAGGCCGATTCTGGGAGTTTCTATAACATTTACACCTTCTGTAAACACCCTGTATCGTGGATCCTGAAATTATAACACCAGGGTAACACTCATTTATTAACTTACGTGCTAATTACAACAATTAATTACTTCACTAATATAACACTCAGTGCTATAATTCAACAATTCAGTCACTTTGTTCACTTTCTGAACATGCTATCTAAACTGAACCAAACTGTACTGTCCTGTGCGGCCACTCACGCTCTATTTATACTTCTGGGTAATTCACTCTGGATCTTTCTACAATGTTTTAGAAGCTGTCAGCACTTTTCTCGCCGTTTCTAGATTATGACACCACTCGCGCTATCTTTGGGACGATTTCCAAGCTAACTAATTAACTTAGTTTTCTGTTTCTTATACGTGAAACTTATAGGGAATTCCTATAGATGGGGGTACAAAGCTATAACAATATACTATTATTTAATCGTGTAGGAGGGTAGCGATATATGTTACACTAATACAAATAATTTTCACGCACACCAAATTACACAATAACTTGTCAGATGTTTCGCCAATCAAGTTGGAAATCATCTGGACCCTTGGTTGATGAAACAGATATTTAGTGTATTGTGAAACGTTTTGGTGTTTCTGAAAACTAATATATTTATTTAGGAATAGCGTGAATAACGAATAATTCAGTTGAGTTAAAATGTAACTACTTTAGGTTTTAAATTAATGAAACGATAAAGCAAAAAGCATTCCATTTTAATTATTGTGACGTAAGCCAGTACAGTACATTAGACCTACAATGAAAACTTATAAATGACATAAAAAAAAAGAAAAATAGATATTATAAAAATAAAGATATTATTCATTTATTTATGTAATTATTTGTACATACTGCCAACACTAGCAGTAAGCTATGAAGGTAAAGAATGATAGATGCGTATAATTTTCTAAACTTCAAATGATTATGAATGAATGTCGATAGTATTCACTAGTGTGGCAGCGAATATTCGGCAACTATTCGATATTTGGCATATTCGGTGCACTTCTTTCCACTATTAGTGGATTGTGTGAGTCGGAAAAATACCCGAGAAACCCGACTATTGTCGGCATTTCTCGTTGGGGTGACCCAGCAAACGGCCAAAAACCATCCCAAAACGGGGCAAAACGCGTATTGATAATGTTTCACGGAATCTAACTTTTTGATACCCGTTTTCGAGCATGCCAATTATAGGGACGACCCTGGGACGCGTGCCTGCCACCCACCAACCTCCTAAACGGCCAATAACCATCCTCCAAAGGGGATCATACCACTAGACAAAAGATTTCCCTCCCATTTTCGAGCATACCGAACACGGAGAAGACCACGATTCGAGTGCTTGACACCAATTCACTCCCTCAGTGGCAAAAAAATATCCCTTCAATAAAAATGTTTTATATAATATATTATAATTAAATAAATCAGGTGTTTCAATCATTATACAAACCTATTTTTCCCAAAAAATATGTACAAAAAATATACATTTATCTTTTTTTAACTCCACAGTAAATGAAGACGACTACTTTGTTGACGAGATTGAGGTGACATCTTAATAATAATATAATAATAATAAAAAATCCTTATTTTCATTGAACTTACAAAGTAAGTATAGAATATAGTCAAATAACAAACTAATGTTTTTTTCCTGTGTAGCATTGCCCGGGGTATGCTGAGAACGCACTTTCGCCCCTTTGGAGGGTTGTTCTTGGCCATTTACGCGGGTGGGTCATCCCGGGGAGAAATTGCACCACCATGGTGTTCTGCATTCTCGATCACCAAACAATTATAATACGCGTTTGACCCCGTTTCGGGGTGGTTGTTGGCCGTTTGCGGGGGGTGGGTGATCCCAACGAGAAATTCTGCCACCACCACGGTATTTAGCATTCTCGAAAACGGGGGATCACTAAGTAAGAGTCCCTCAAACAATTATAATACGCGCTTGACCCCGTTTAGGGGTGGTTTTTGGCCGTTTGCGGGAGTGAGTCACACCAACGAGAAATTCTATCACCACCGTTCAGCATCGGGGGAGAACTAAGCCGGTTCCATCAGACAATAGTCGGGTTTTCGTCCGACTCACACAATGCACTATATTAGGCTAAATATCGAATAGGTAGTCGATATTATCATTATATATTATCGTAAATAAATTTTTTAGTTAAAGAATACTATTTAAAGCAAATGACGAATGAGTTATAGTTATTATGATTTATCGGGCCATTAAAAAAAGTCTAGACATCAACTTCATTTTTGATCAGGTCATCACAGACAAGTTAACGTATCTGAGTGTTGTAAAAAAAATCAATTTGAACTAACCGAAAATTCTTTTGTTTCATTTTCAATGTTCTACCCTGTATATTTGTTTTGTGTGCTTCGGTTAATATTATATTTATAGACTTAGATACATAAAAAAATTACTTACATCTAACGTATTGAGGAAAGGTAACCACATTTTATGAAGCAAATCCAATCTGTATTGTTTTGTAAAACATCCGACATAAGAAATAAACGCTGTTGTTAGAAGTACATCACCAGGCATCATTTTACCATTTTCAATAAAACTGAAATGGAAATAAGCGTGAGTCGAACAGCCGTATTCCCTAATAAATCTAATACTGTGCAACGCAGGAAACGCAACAAACGCAAGCAACGCCTCCACCGACTTTTTATTGGTCAATTTAAAATCTAATCCGTCACAAAGTACTGTTTTGAAGTCTAATAGGATGCAACGCAGCCACAATATCCCGTGGAACTTTTAACATTACTTGACAAAAGTAGTTAAATAAGGCCGAAATGAGACCAAACCCGTCAGTAGAGTAGCAATGGGAGTTCTTAGTGACGTCAGCATGCCCGAAGCCCCGCGGGGGGCGCGCAGGTGATAGATGATAGATCCTATGATCTAGGTTCTAGTGTGAGGTGAGATCATGCTAGATGATAGATCCTATTATCTAGGTTGTAGTGTGAGGTGGGATCTTCTTCTGATAGGTCCTAGGACCTAATGGGAGGGGGGTGATGGGAGATCCAATCCCGAGCTTAGATGAGAGATTATATCTAAAAGGACGTGGATAAGAGTATACGGGGTGTGTCTAAAATAAGATGGCCGCCGTTTATTGTTTATATTTATTGGCTAATAGTATTACATGTTTACGTTAGAGGGCGTTAAGAAAATGGCTACTGACGTCCATCATTGAGATTAAATAGACAAGTCTTATATTTATGAGATAAATATTCGTTCGCTTCTCTACGTTTAGATTTCAATGTACTAAGAACATAATGCAGAGGCGTTATCAGATTCCAGGAAATTGTTAATGCAAATAAATGTCAACCGTCTACGGCTATGTGTATATTTAAAACGTGATTAATTACCTTTAGATAACTACAGCGGCTAGATCAAAGGAAATATCGAGACCCAATATAAACGCTTTTCAGACAAGTCTAGACTTGTTAGCCTGAGTTTTATATAAGATAAATATTCTTTCGCTTCTCTACGTTTAGATTTCAATGTAATAAGAATATAATGCAGAGACGTTATCGGATTCCAGAAAATTGTTAATGTAAACAAATGAAATCATTTCTGATAATCTACAGACATAAGATAGGTATACGGTAAAGATGCACGCGAATAATTTTGTGTCTTACAATACATGGTTTCTTATGGGAATATGTAGCCACCCCGCAGCGATATAGCAATTTAACATTGTTTTATATGTAAAAGACGAACAGAATATGAAAATTTGGGGGCCTTTTAGAAATCGTCCATTTGCAAAGTCACGTGACCCTCGACCGCCGAGTATAAAAGCAGCGTCATCTCCCCACATCGATCATTAGCTGTTTATCTCTCGCGGCGAACGGTTGTCTAATTGAAACAGTATGTCGTCTATCGAGACCGTATCTAAAATCAGTACTGATATAATTAATTTAACTAAAAAATCATTGCTGCTCTTAAAGACCGATGATGAAATCGACCATCATATTTCGATAATTAATAGCAATATTAAACTAGTAGCCAAGGCAATTAAAATCAAAATTCATATCGATAATAAAGGTGAAAATATATTTAAATTGGAAAATAATTTAGCGCTTTTAAAATACTACCGAGAACAATTGAAAAAATTAAAATTAAAAAATAAAATATTAGGCGGTTCCTTAAAGCCGGCAGCACGAAAATATTTAGTATATCAAGAGGTAGAATCTTGTTTTAAAAATCGTATTAAGTCCGGTATAATAACTAACGTACAAATTAAAGAATATAATAATAATAATATATAATAATAATATAATATATATATAATAATAATAATGTTTATTTACCATCAATAAAAAACAAAATCGGGTTGTACATAAGGTAAGTAGTAATTACAAATAGAGAAAAAAATATAGTATAAAAAATATATAGTATAAAAATAATATCAAAAGTTTTGTTCAAAATCAACTAAAATTGGAATTGTAAAATATATACCTAATAGTAATAATTTACATATAGTGAACTTCGTAAATAAACAGGTAGAAATAACCCACAAAAGAAAATCTTGTGGTGGGTTTATTAACCTAACTTATAAATTTACAATCTTTGATATTAATATAGTTTTATTAAAGTACATATAAAATGCATTACTGATATTTAATGGTAGTTTGATACTGGGTGACGATTTTTGGCGAGGTGACATATATTAAGTAGTTTATTATTTAAATTAATATTATTTTTATTTTTTTTTTCCGGAACAGTAATTTAAGGCAGTTAATATATATTTTTTTATTTACTTTTTTTAATTTATTCATTATAATTGTTTTTCATATCAATTAACTTGTGCGAAAATGTTCTAGTTTTTGATAATAACCATGATTTGATTTTAGATTTAAACATGGAATTGGAATTTAATAATCTTAAGCTAAGTGGTACTTGGTTGTATACTTTCGGACCTAGAAAGTAAAAGCATCGCTGGGCTATCGTTTTTGTTACTTTTGGTATTACAAAAGAGCCTTGTCTATACCTTGTTGAATAAGAGTGCGTAATACTAATTTTTGATTTAGATTTTTTCTGTTCCAAGATTAAAGAAGAGCAGTAAAGTTGTTTGATATCTAATATTTGTGCCAAAGAGTAGAGTGAATCACTAGGATATAATACATTTTTAGAAAATATTATTTTTAGAATCCATTTTTGAATAGTCTCTAAGTTCTTGATGTGTACATTGTAAGCTCCTCCCCAGGCGATTATCCCATATCTTAGTTGGGATTCGACAAGTGCATAGTATATTGTTTTCATTTGTTTCAAATCTAGTATTTGCCTAAACTGTTTAAATTTGGATAGGAGACTTCTAACTTTTTGTACTAAAGTGTTTATGTGTTTGTCCCATTTTAAGTTGTAATCAATTACGACACCTAGATATTTGATATCTAAAGTTTGTGGAATCTCAACAGAAACATCCTCGCAGTCGATTTTAAGTGCGGGAAGATCAGGGATTTTAGTTTTATTTATGGCAAATGGTAAATACTTTGTTTTATTAAAATTTATAGTAAGCAGCCGAGAGTCGAACCATTTTTTTATATTTTTAAAGTCAGCTGTCACCTTCTCTAGGAGGGTTTCCCAGGTATTATCATAATAAAAAATGGCTGTATCGTCTGCGAAGCTTATTACTTGCCCTCTGGAACTCTGCAGAAATAGATTATTAACATATATATTGAATAATATCGGGCCAAGCACCGTACCTTGAGGAACTCCACAAAGTACAAACCTTTCATCACTTATTGTGTCATTTATAGAGACCCTCTGAGTTCTTTGGGACAAGTAATTTTTAAAAAGATGCAAGCTTTTTCCACGAATTCCCTGGTCTTCGAGAGTATCTAGCAGTATACCATGATCCACTGTATCAAATGCTTTCGCAAGATCTACGAAGATACAAACTGCAGGTTTACCTCCATCGAGGGCCTTGTATGCATTTGACGTAAGCTGCATAATTGCATCTTGCGTAGATTTGCCTTCTTGAAAACCAAATTGAGCATCTGATAAAATCTTGTACTTATTAAGGTAATTAACTAATCGATTTTTTATTAATGTTTCTAATATTTTAGTAAAGCTGGAAATTAAGGAAATGGGCCGATAGTTTGAACATTCGGTTTTTTCCCCACCCTTATACAAAGGTTTAATTAAGGCTGATTTAAATACGGATGGCCATGTACCTATTCTAATAATATTATTAAACAGTAGGCAGAGAGGTTTTGAGATATAATCTACAATCATTTTGAGCGTTTTGGAAGATATTTTGTCATCACCTGGTGCCTTATTTAGTTTAAGGTTCAAAATAATTGTCTTAATTTCACTTTCATTAATTTCGGAGAGATAAAAGGAGTTACTCAAACGATTTTTAGGTTCATTAAAATTCTTTGGCTTTTTAATTTTGTTTGCTAGAGTTGGGCCTAGTTCAGAATAATATTTAACAAATGAATTTGCTATTTGTTTAGGATCATTGATGATTCGATCGTCTATTTTAATTTCCTTAATACAATTTTTTTCGTAACTTTTTTTAGGGCATAATTCATTTAAGGTTTGCCAAAGATGTTTTGAGCTGTACTTGTTTTCTTCAATGACACTTTTGTAATATTTATTTTTAGTTTCTTTTATTAAATTATTTAAAATATTTCTATAATTTTTAAAATTTTTGCGCAGGTCTGTGTCCTCTGGATTTCGTTGACACATTTTATATAATTTATTTCTGTAATTTATGGATCTAATTAAGGAAGTTGTTATCCACTTTTTTCTTTTTCTTTGTGCCTCGTTTTTGAATTCAACAGTACAGTCGGAAATGAGATTTTTAATTTTTTCTACGAATTTTTTTGTTAATAAATGAATGTCATCCGTTTTAAAGTTAATATCATTCCATGTTTCCAAACGAAATTTCTCAATTAGCTTATTATAGTCAATAATATGTCTAGTTTCCATGTAGCTGGAATCTTTTACAGTATCCTCTATTTTAAACTGATATATAGTAGTATAATGATCTGTTATTAAAGTTTTAAGAATGATTGGTATTTGACTTGTACATATATTTTTTACAAATATGTGATCTAGACATGACTTAGATTCTCCTTGTACCCGGGTATTCTCGTTTATGGTAGATATAAACCCCTCCTCACTTAAGATATTTAAGTAATCTTGACAGAAATCAGATTCAGCTAAAATATTTATATTGATATCTCCTATGAAAATGCACTGTTCGTTGCCTCTTAGGTGTAGTTGTATATATTCCTTTAGATGAGTATTGAAGGTATACGGGCATAATGAGGGAGATCTGTATAGGCAGTTTATGATTAGATTTTTATCGAGTGATTTAATAGTGATTTTAATTACAGATACTTCATTAATTTTTAAAATTTCATATGTATAATTATGCTTACTTTTTATATATGCCACCACACCATCATTTTGGTTTAATTTACTTTCGCTGTATATTATGTCGTATCCATCGATATTAAATGAGGCGGTATTGTATATATGCCAGGTTTCGGTCAGAACAATACAATCAAAATCTAGTTTAAATTCATTTAGTAGGATTTGAAAATCATCAAAATTTTTTGCTATACTACGTATATTATTATGAATAACTCTAAAACCATTAAAACTACGTAATGCATTTTCACAATTAATAATTTCATCGTGAATAAAAGTCTCCTTATGGTTTCCACGGAAATCTCTTATAAAAGGATCCATAATTCTTAGTTATTTATAAAGAAAGAACAAACGGGATAAAAAATAAGATTAAAAAATAATAACAAAATAATCTATAGATTTCTAGAAATATTATTTACGTTTGAATTTTCCTGACGTAGCTGGTCCTATGGAGCCTCTCGCGTTACCTGCCACACTGCGTAAGCTGTAGTTGATCTCACCCCGTTTACTCGAATTTGGTGTTTTGCTGGGTATTTTATTTATCTCTTTCTTTTGGTGTACTATTTTTGGGGTTTGAATAAGTGATTGACTCTTGTCATCATTTATTGTAGCTTCCTCCTCTAAAGTGTTCGTTCCAGTTTTCTCTTCAAGACTTTTTAGATCCTCAACGGTATAGGCGATGTTGTTTATGATGAGTTTGTTGTTTCTAATTTTGGCGTCCAACTGCTGGTCTTTGGCTTGTTTTTGATGTTTTCTTAATACTGCTTGTTTCTCTCTATCCTCTTTTATTAAGTCACTTGATATGGAGACAGAACTGCCCTTTAATGTATGTCCATTCTTTAAGATATCAATTTTTTTATGGAAATTAACAAATTTTACCATAATAGGCCTGGTATTCTGTGAATTCTTTCCAAATCTGTAGGCATGATTGATTTCTGACTTGCATATGGGGACTTTGAGAGTATCAACAAATAATGATGTCACAATGTTGTAGATGTCCTCATCCTCACTTTCTTCAATCCCAAAAATAAGTATGTTATTTTTTTTTGAATCTCTGGTTAAATTTTTTAGTTGTTCATTTAATTGTTTGTTTTTTTGTTCTAAATCATATATCTTTGAATTTGCCTGAGATAGTACAGTGGTCAAATTTTCGATCTTGCTTGAAATTTCACTTTCACTGAGTTTTATATCACATTTCAATTTTTTGTATAGATCATTTAGAGTAACAAGATCATCACCAGACATTCTTTACTATTTGTTGTTTAAATTATAAGTTTTACAATCGGGCAGCCCCAATTGAAAGTAATAAATATATTTATTACTGCCAAATGTTTGGTATTTTCGATGTCCCGGCCTAAGTAATCCTTATTACGCTGGTCGATCTCTGGCCCTTTCTGTTTCCTGGAAATCGGTCGGTCGCTTGATTCCGAACTGTAAGTTTGTACTATAGAATTTTACACTGCACTTTTTATATTAATAATTAATAGTCTCTTATTCACTTTTTGAATTTAATTTTTTTTTTTTTTTTTCGTTTTGATACTGAATAACTTTGCCGTAATCCACTTTAATATTCACTACTTAAATTAATGGTTCCTTAGTCTTTTTGCAAGATTTGGCCCAGCGTTTTATTAGACGTCCGCTCGGTACGATGGTCAATTTTAAACTCCATTATTATTTTTTAAAAAAGCGTTTAGGAGCTTCTCTATTCAAATCAAAAAATGTTTGAAACATGGACTAATTAAAGTAAATGTTATTTTTGAATGTAACTTCGTACAGCCTACTAATGGCACAGTGGAATTAAAAACATTTGCTACAAGGAACGCAGTGATAGACTTATATACGGATTTAAAGGAATGGTATAGAGAAAATGTATCCGAACGGTTATTGAAACATCTCGAAGACTTTCAAGGAAAAGATTCAGGCTGGGCCTTATCGGAAATTATCGGGCTAAGAGTAAATGTTAATAAACATTGTCCTATAACAGTGGGATTATCAACATACGCTGAAATGCCAAGCTTTATAAAAAATAAAATGTGTGTTGTTAACGTTAAAAATAACGATTAATATTGCTTCTAATGGTCAGTAGTTTCGGCATTATACCCCGCTAAAAATGTTGATAGAATTGTTTCATATCCTCATTTTAAGGAAGTTTTAAAATATGACGGCATCGAGTTTCCGATGGAATTAAGAAATATTAAAAAAATCGAACGCTTAAATGATATTTCGATAAACGTATACACCGTAATTAAAAGGGAAGTTTTACCGGTATGTTTAAGAAAATACAGCTTTGAACGGGTCGTAAATTTATTAATGATTCCTACGAATTCTGCTGATAATTTTACCGATGCTGCGCAATATCATTTTGCTTGGATAAAGAATATGTCCCGATTATTATCTAAACAATTATCTTCACACGGACATCAAAAATTTATCTGCAACGGATGTCTTAATCATTTCTCTACTCAAGAACTTCTAGACCGGCATTCAAATGATTGTAATTCGAAAACTAATACGTGCAAAATTGAATTACCCGACGAGGATGAAAAGTTTTTAAAATTTAAAAATTACCGATATAAAGAAAGAGTACTGTTCGCTATTTATGCTAATTTCGAATGTATCTTAGAGGACTGTGATGCTAACACGAATCAAAATACGCAAAATTACCAGAAACATACGGCTTTTAGCGTCGCGTATTACTTAAAATGTTCGTACGATGACAGTCTATCGCAATTTAAAATGTACCGAGGCGCCGACTGTCAGTACTGGTTTTTTTTAAAGAACTTGAAAAAATTTCAGACCGAGTTAATGTAATCATATCCGACATAAAACCTATGGAATCGTTAAACGAGATACAAAAAAATGAATTCAAGCTCGCGCAGGTCTGTCATATCTGTGAGGAGCCCTTCAAAGAGACAGACGTCAAAGTAGCCGATCACAATCATTTAACTGGGTACTATAGGGGACCGGCGCATATGGGATGTAACATTAATTATCAAGACAGTCAGGTGATTCCGGTTATATTTCATTGTTTATCAGGTTACGACGGCCACCTGATAATCAAACAGCTAGCAACGGCATTTGACGGACAAATCTCATTATTACCGATTAATAATGAAAAATACATTTCTTTCACTAAACGGGTTAGAGATACGAAAATTAAACTAAGATTTATTGATTCGTTTAGGTTTATGGTAGACAAAATCGAAAAACTAGCTTCCTATCTCGACGATGACCAGAAACGAATCACTAAATCGTACTGTAATAATGACGAACAATTTCAATTATTAACGCAGAAAGGTGTTTTTCCTTATGATTATTTAAATTCTTGGGAAAAATTAGACGAGACATCTCTATCGGCTAAAGAAGAATTTTACAGTAAACTGACTGACGAAAATATAACAGAGGACGATTATAACCACGCTATAAATATCTGGAATAAATTCGATATTAAGACATTAGGGGAATATTCCGATATATATTTAAAAACAGATGTATTACTGCTAGCTGATATATTTGAAAATTTGCAAACATGCATACAGACGTACGGACTTGACGCTTTAAATTATTATACTGCTCCGGGACTGGCATTTGACGCGATGATAAAAATAACTAAAGAAAATTTAGAGCTTCTCACAGACATTGATATGATACTGATGATCGAAAAAGGTGTGAGAGGCGGTGTAGCGCAGGTATCGAACAGATACTCGAAAGCTAACAACAAGTACATGGGGGACGCGTTTAATCCAGACGAAAGAGAGACTCACATCATGTACTTTGACATCAATAACATGTATGGAGCCGGGATGTCTGTTCCGTTACTTACAGGTGCTTTCGAGTGGGTACCCGTCGAACAATTTTATGCCTTAGATATTCCAAATTTATCGGACGAGTCAGACATCGGTTATATTTTGGAAGTAGATATCGAGTATCCGCTTGAATTACACGAGCTACATAAGGATCTTCCGATGTGTCCAGAACATATGGTGCCGCCCGGTTCCAAAAATTCAAAATTAATGACCACTCTGTTAGATAAAACGCGATATGTAGTTCATTATAGGACTTTAAAAAAATGTTTAGAACGCGGATTAACACTCAAGAAGGTACATAGAATTTTAAAATTTAATCAGTCACGGTGACTAAAGAAATACATTGATTTAAATACAGATTTACGAAAACAGGCAAGTAACGAGTTTCAGAAAAATTTCTATAAGCTAATGAACAATACGGTGTTCGGAAAGACAATGGAGAATGTCCGCAAGCACAAAGATGTTAAATTGGTAACTAAATGGGAGGGGAGATGGGGCGCCAAGTCTCTGCTCGCGAAACCGAATTTTCACAGTTCGACTGTCTTCGGCGAGGATATGATTATTATTGAAATGAATCGACTAAAAATTAAATTCGATAAGCCAATATATGTGGGGTTCGCCATTTTAGATCTTTCAAAAATTATTCTTTACGGTTTTCATTACGATTATATTAAAAAAGAATTCGGTGAGCAGGCCAAACTGCTTTACAAGGACACAGACAGTTTAATTTACGAATTTAGCGACATTGATATATACAAGTACATTAAAAAGACATCCATCTGTTCGACACATCGGATTATCCTGTAGACAATGTCTACGGAATACCTCATGCTAATAAGAAGGTACTAGGCGTAATGAAAGACGAATGTCAAGGGCGCGTAATGACAGAATTCGTAGGACTCCGTGCAGAAATGTATAGTTATAAAGTGGAGGGTGTGTCGGTAAATAAAAAGATTAAGGGTCTCTCGCGTTCGGTAATCAGAAAAATTATATTTGAAGACTTTACGAATTGTCTATTTAATAAAGAAATTTTGAGCAAAGAGCAGCGATTAATTCGATCAAAGAAACATGAAATATAAACTATTAAACAGAATAAGGTGGCACTCAGTCCGTATGATGGTAAAAGAATTATAAATTATATAAATACCGATACGAAACCTTGGGGATATAATTTCCAGCAAGTCTCAGCTCGTCAGATGACGTCATCGACGCAGTGAAGCGCTTGGCAGTAGCCGTTCGGATTCATTTACTTTAGAGACTTTGATCGCGATGGACGGGTTAGAAAAAGAATTGCAGTACAAGCTTGTACTTATCACTCGCGACATATATGAGAGGTACATTCAAAATGCATTGAATCGGGGTAATTATCAATTATTTCATGAAATTTTAGAAAAGATTGTTATACCGGACAAAGCTTTATACTGGATGGCTTTAAGAGAGCTTTAAGTTCTAATTTCGATTTAATGAAAAAAATATTTACGAAAAAACTTCAAAACGATATTTTTATTCAACAGTTGGAATATATTTCCCAAAGAGAATGTATTATTCACCTTACTCTATATCGATTACGAGAAGTAATTAACCGACATTATCTCGCCGCGAATAATAGTTATTTTAGAATTTTTTTAGAAGAATTATTAACGCGTAATGATGATTATATGTCAATTGATTTTTATTCGAAATCGTACCCAGTTAAAAATATTTCTGATAATTATAATTATAATTATAAGTATTGATTGGTCGATTAATAAAGCATTTTGCGAGGCAGCTTACTTTACACAATACGAATTTCTTGAAATTTTGTTTCGAGTAATTGGTAGGAATAATATACATTTCAAATTAGATATTAATTTCAATGAAGAGCATAAGCAGCTAATAAAATGGCTGGAGGATAATATATCCAAAGGTCGCTCTGGCTAGCCGATTGGTTGGAGCTCTGGTCCAGACAGCGGGTACTGGCCATCAACTACTTTAGAAGATTATGTTAAGACGCTTGACATAGTTCGTCTATATTTTTTGTAATTAGTATAAAAGTATTGTAATATAAATATTTTACATTTAATAAATTAAATTATTTATAAAATGTGTTTTTATTTCCTAATACCTATCCTGACATGATGATCATGAGAGAGGCAGGTGAGACAGCTTGAACAGCTCGAACAGGTGCAACAGGTGTAACAGGTACGCATACCTGTTACACCTGTTGCACCTGTTGGAGCTATTCAAGCCGCCCATATACATATACATATACATATACGTGTATTATATATGATCAGCTCCAACAGCTCGAACAGCTCCAACAGGTGCAACAGGTGTAACAGGTGTAACAGGTATGCGTATCTATTACACCTGTTACACCAGTTGCACCTGTTCCAGCTGTTCAAGCCGTCCATATACGTATACATATACGTGTACTATATATGATCAGCTCCAACAGCTCGAACAGCTCGAACAGGTGCAACAGGTGTAACAGGTACGCGTACCTGTTGGAGCTGTTCGAGCTGTTCAAGCCGCCCATATACATATACATATACATATACGTGTATTATATATGATCAGCTCCAATAGCTCGAACAGCTCCAACAGGTGCAACAGGTGTAACAGGTGTAACAGGTGTAACAGGTGTAACAGGTACGCGTACCTGTTACATCTGTTGCACCTGTTGGAGCTGATCAGACACTTAAGAGATTTTTTTTGTTTAAGTATGAGATGCTATCAACTCATTGAAATAAAAAAAGATTATTAATAACATTTTTTATTAATATGAAAAAATTATAATTAAATTGTATGTAGAATTAAAATAATAAAATCGCTGGTCTGGCTATCTGGCAGGGGGCAGATCGTATGTATAATTAAAAAGAAATTCATTGGTCTCGCTGGCCGGCAGATCGACTTCTCCAAATCTTTGATGAAATTCTGAGTTCAATGGAGTCTGTAACAATTTAAAAAAATATCTATAAGTATTGAGTTATACGAAACGGAAAATATTTAAATCCTTTCATGATGTCAGCTAAGAGTATCAGCCGGGGCATCTCCTGCGGTGGTGGCGGTTGCGTTACGGGGGCCTGGGGCTGAGGCATCCCCAGGTACCTCCAGCCCTCCGGCGGGACTTCACACATTGAACATTGGCAAATATTGCCTGCTAGCAGCTCTCTAAGACCCGTTTGATGATGCATCTTTGCAGCATTTAACCGATCACCGCGCTCTGTCTCAAGGCAAGAGCTCCCCCACTTCTCTCTCTCTGCCCCACCCCACTCGTCATTCATACACACGCATGCATACAGAAATAAAAGCCAGTATGGCTAGCATATATTTGTTTATTCAAAAGCTTTATCTTTATTTACAATATACCACTGATATATCGAGTAGACATTCTGCCTAGAGCAGCGTAAATGATTATTAATATGTTTATGACAATGCTATTCTAAATTATTGAACATTAAACTATTCATATTATTACAATTATATAAGTCTATAATATTATTATTATTAGGCAGATAATGCTGAAGCCATCGCTTGTTTTCCAGTCCCTTGACAAAAACTTTTGCCTCTCTCTCAAGTACGTGGCTGTCGATGAAGTCCTGCAGGTCACCGTACCGGAGATTATCATAAGGCGTGGACCATTGGAGACCATGCACATGATCAGTTATCCAATTAATTTGCTTCTGAATATTGTGTGTAAGAAGCCCGTAACTAACGGACCGTTTAATTATCCGATGTACACACGAGACATCGGTAATATTTAAAATTGAAATTTCTTTACAAGTAAAAGCTAACTCCTTTTTATGCTGCAAGCCTTGAACGTCTATTATATACATATTAGTATGGACGAACTATACTGGTTAAAGGATTGTAATAAATCAATCTATCATGAATTATAAGACAATATGCAGCAGTGTCTTTCGGGATATTTTTATTAGTGCTAAATTCCAACCTAATATCCACTGCACTCGACTTTACAACCTCATTCTGACACGAACAGTCGATAACTACCAGAGGAGCTTTAGTTTTAAATTTATATTTAGTAAGCAGAGGTTCATTTTCTTTTTCATAATAAGATTTCTGAAATTGACAGAACATTTCATACAGAGTAGCACAGAAATTCTTCTCAAAATTAATATTCAAGTTATCATAGGGATATGATTCCGAATTTAAAAAAGTTTAAAATTAGTCAACTCGCAGTGATCAAATTCACTCATACGTTTAGCGACTACATTTTTACGACCCGTTTGAAGTCCGAAAATAATATATCGCGGTGTCTCTAACTGAGACGAAGTTTTAATATTCCAAGTGTGCGTCTGCGATTCCATCAGCATGGGGTATTCATGTAATTCCCAGCTTTTAAACGGTACAGGCAAATCGATATTCCTCTCTAGATATTTCATTAATTTTAATCGCTCAACGTCAGATACAGTACACGCCATTGCATGATTTCCAATTCTACTTTAATATTTTCGTCAGCTACAAGATTTATGATTGCGTTTGTATCAATACTACTGCGAACGAGTACCAGCTCTTGACGGACATTTAAAATAATTCTTTCAAAGGTCTCTGCGAACCCCAGACATATTTTTAAAGGTATACATGCGTCAAAGTAACCGTTCTCGTCTGCAAAATTATCATCCACATCCGTTCACCCAGCATTTTCTAAGTGATTCGCGTCATTCGGAGTGAATGATGCATATCCCTCCATAACAGTCGCGAGGCCTGGATTTCTACTGCTGTCCACAATTTTACCGCTCACTTCGTATCGTATCTCGTCAAACAGATACAATAACCCCATTTTATCAAAGACCGCTGTGTTCGAAACCGTACCATCCTCTTTAAGTAACCGGACCCGCATATACAGCGAACTAGCATACGGCGCAGTATACACATCTTGCTGCGAATGGGTATACGAATTTCGTTGTTATTATTTAAATTTCTAATTGAATATGGTCCTTGACTATGATTTTCAAAATTAGTTATCGCGGTTTCGAACGTAGGCTTCTCAAACACGTTTAAAATATTCGGATTCATATTAGCACTTTGTAGCCGAGAGAGTAAAGAAAACGTCTATTTTTAGATGTTAACACCTTGAAGGTTACAGGTGAACTGTTTCGAGCGCGAGCAGGTGTTCCTTTTAAACTATTTCGGAAACTAAGACCCATTCTTCTTCAAGTGCAGTCTTACCGTGATGACCTCGCCACGGAAATTAACGAGGTCACCGTCTTGATCGACTATCTTAATTGATATGCTATCTATATGCCTCTTATTAATCGGCAGGTAAATTGCATTAGCGGGACACTCTATTATTTTATAGCCGGGAGGCACGCAAGGAAAAAATTCATGAATAATGTGTACAGATCTATCATTCATGTAACTACCCGTGATGAGATTACACTCCACGTATATAGCGTTTACTTTTTGAATTTTTGCCGGGAAATCAGATATATGTTTCTCGAGCGGTTTTAGACGACGAGATGTAAATCCTAACAAACTGTCAATACCGCCGGCCTTTTCAAAATTTATCATCCCATTGGATTTTATTTCCACTTTTAACGTATTTTTATTGGATACTATAGAAATATGACCATCGTTACCGTGATTCCGAATAAAATGCTTTCTTATGTAATTATTTATATCTTCTATTTCATACGAGCCCTCCGGAATTTTTATAAACTTATCATCTGTATCATAATATAAATGATTATTTGTAGCGTCAATGTTCGGTATGGAGTTATACGCCTCGAAATTTATTAAAGCAAGCGAATATTCAACACCGACTTCAAGGTCTATGGGTGGGGAAAAGTGCGCAGTTAAATTAGATGATTTGCCGGATAATGTAAACGTACAAGACATGTTGCGGCTTCGAGGTTAGTTCTGAGAATGAAGGTGACTTAAAAGCATGACGCATTATAGAGAAATTGTAAACACAGATGTCCACAATTTACTGTGTCATAAGACTGATACTGCTTGTGATTGTATTCAATCGAACAATTTAAATATTCTATTAATTCGAGAGGAGGCTGTAAATTACCAAAACTGTCATAATAAACGGTTTTCGAACCGTTCTTCCAGTATGCGGTCCAATGAGTACCATTACCGCTATCACTATCTAAGTTCACAATGCCCGTCTCAATTTTATGTACGCGTTTAGGTAGTCGGTCTCGCATAAATATTCCTCGAAAAATAGGTATATTTAACATCTTAACATACTTTTTCAGATCTACGTCGGTGAGCGCTCGATTTGGTAATTTTACTAGTCACTTGCCGTTGATATTTTTATTCATGTATAGTCCAAGTCCTGTTCGATAGGGACGAAGATAGAGTCCCTTACCGAGGGCGATACTCTCCATAGCCTGATTGTGACGTTTGGATTCTTTAAGCTGGGAGGTTGCCGCCTGAGAATCTCTTACAGTTTTTGCTATACCTGCACATCCACCGGCTAGCGCTCCCAGAGCACTAAGTCCAGCAAATATTGGTATTAGCGGTAGAACGCCACCCGTCATCGGTGATATTTTTTTATCTTTTTTAATACGCTGTACTGCACGAGAGGCCTTTTTAATAGCATCTCCGGCAGAGGGAGCTCCACGTACTAGTTTACGAATTTTATTGGATATTTTTTTAAACGTCATCGTACCGCCAGATTTTCTTTTTTTACATCCCAAGCCTAATTTAACTTTAGCACCCATGATGCCTGCTACACCGGCTGCTGCCGCCCTAGCAAATACACGCTTTCTGAAGCGTGTATTTGCTAGGGATTCATCCATTGGAGAAAGAGCGGCAGCAGCCGGTGTAGCAGGCATCATGGGTGCTAAAGTTAAATTAGGCTTGGGGCTTGGGTTATAAAGAATTGGCAAAACGTGCTCTGGCACGTTTTGCCAATTCTTTATCGGCAATATGCCGTCCTTTCACATCATTGACTTTAGAATATTGTATGTCGTGGTCACGACACGCCTCATCTAGACCATTAATTCCGCGATCTCCTCGCGCCAGTCTTTTTTCTAATACCTTTTCTAGTACCTGGGCCGCAGAAACGATAGCCAGGGATATGGGCTTCGAAAGGTAATTTATTTATGAGAGTGTTTACAGCCATGTTACCTCTGTCGCATGTAATAGTAGACTGAGGTGTTACAGGTGATCGAAAGCTATTTATACTTAAACTCCAGGTGGAAATACCTCAGTGTCAATCATGCGTTTCATCAAGACAGGTAACAGTCTGAAAATCGGTAATCTCGATTTCGATAGTCATGTGAAAAAAAGATAGTAGAAATGGTTCTCTGTTACCCGACAGCATCAGGTGTATCATATGCGGACCTTCAAATTGTGGGAAAACAAACATCGTGATAAGCCTGCTGACTCATCCACACGGCTTGCGTTTCAAGAATGTTTACGTCTACTCGAAATCTCTCTACCAGCCTAAATATGAATATCTTAGAAAAGTACTCGGCTCGATCGTGGGATATCATGAATTCAAGGATAGCGATGTAATAATGGCGCCTGCGCAAGCTAAAATTAATTCCATTTTTATATTTGATGACGTAGCTTGCGACAAGCAAAGTGTGATGCGTGACTACTTTAGCCTGGGGCGGCATAAACAGATAGACAGCTTCTATCTCTGTCAGACCTATACCCGCATTCCAAAACATCTGATAAGAGACAATGCAAATTTACTGATATTATTCAAGCAGGATGACATGAATCTTAGACATGTATATTCCGATCACGTTAATACCGACATGAGCTTTGAGAATTTCAAACATATGTGCTCGTTATGTTGGAAAGATAAATACGGATTCCTAGTGATAGATAAAGATAGCGATATCAAATATGGCCGATACAGAAAGGGGTTTGACGAGTATATATACCTGTGATTTTACTATCTCAATCAGTTGATAATTACACATGTTATCTGACGCACCTGTCGACATGGACATTACTAATAAAATTATCGAAGCTCGGAAAGCCGTAAAGCGCAAATTAGAGGCACTCAAAATGCACGATCTGCAAATCGAAAAGTCTTTTGCCCCAATCACCGCACCTTTACATTCAATAGCTAAACATATCAAGCTTGAGACGGACGAGAATTTAAACATTAAGAAAAAGTCTGAACCCTCAGAGGATGAAAAAAATATTAATATTACACCGCCGATTGTCGACTCTGAAGAAGGCGGCCAGTCAGATGAGGAGTATCTTGAGAAATTTAGCGATCTGCCTAAAACTTATATATCTGAGATGATGCATGATACTGAAAATACACATGATTTTCGATATGGTGTACGATATAATCCCGAAGAAGATAAATATTATATTGGAAATTCAGCCATTCAGTTTGACGGTGACAATTTAATAATAAATAATAAAGAGTATCAGGGCACTCGCGGTCTTTATGAATTACTATTTAAAAAACGTTCGCATCACTATAACTATGATGATAAGAAACAGTACATTGATATTGTAAAAAGCACTAGCGCACAAATTATGATTCTAAAAAGCAAAAATCCGGTAGTAAGAGCTGGAAATACCTGCATATTATTAAACCGATGCTTTACGCTCGCGAACCTCGACAAAGTGCTCCTGGTAAAGTAAGAGGCGGTGAATTAATGATGCAGGTCACCGATAATGCTATTGATTACGTCTATTGGGACGATCCTAATGAACTCGTCGACCGTCTTAGGCTTTTGATAGCTTCACAGGAGGCAGGCAATTCAAGTCATACGAATGAAATAAATAGAATTTTAGAGGAACTATTAGAAAGTAAAATAATCGAACCGCTGGATTAATTTAACAGTACGTAAATTATTGTTGAACTGTAAACATGTCTGCTATAAAAAGAGATACTGTTAATGAAATACATAAGCCGGCTAGAATTAACTTTAAAAGACGAAAAGTCGTAGTTAGAGGTTTAAATGAATTGCTTCAGGCTGACTTAGTCGAAATGATTCCATATACTAATTACAATAAAAATTATAAATATATTCTCATTGTAATTGATGTTTTTTCAAAGTACGTATGGGCTGAACCAGTTAAATCTAAATCTGGCGTAAATGTTACTCGAGCTATGGAAAAAATATTAGTCACAGATAAACGAATCCCCGTCAATTTACAAACTGATAATGGAACCGAATTTTATAATATTAATTTTCAAAAATTAATGAAAAAATATAAAATTAATCATTATTCTTCGTATAGCACTAAAAAATGTTCAGTAGTCGAACGCGTAAATAGGACTATAAAATCTATGATGTATAAGGAATTTAGTATAAATGGTTCTTTTCGGTCGTATAATTTACTTGCTGATATTATTAAGAAATATAATAATACTAGACATCGTACCATCGTCATGAAACCTGTAGATGTAAATAAAAAGAATGAAAAAATACTCTTGAAATCCGTTTACAATTATCCTACAATTACATATTCGCAATTACCTAAATTTGAAATTAACGATCATGTGAGAATAAGCAAGTACAGAGGCGTGTTCGATAAAGGTTATACTCCTAATTGGTCTAATGAAATATTTACTATTTCAAAAATTAATTATACCAGCCCCATAACATACTTACTGACTGATGCACGGAAACAGCCAATAGAAGGATGCTTCTATACTGAAGAACTGCAGAAGGTTAAACATTCAGACATGTATCTCGTTGAGAAAGTTTTAAGGAAGAAAGGAAACAAGGTTTTCGTTAAATGGCTTGGATTTGACAGTTCCCCTAACAGTTGGATTGAAAAAAGTAGCATTGTTTAATTTTGTATGCACTTATATTAGTTATTATTATTATTGCTATTATTTTTATAGGTTATGTATTCCATGTACATATATAAGCTTTATTACTGTATTATGCGTTCAGATAAATAAAATATATTATAAAAATTAATTTTTTTCTTATTTTTCGTCTGGGGTGGCTTTATTTTTTAAGATTTAATTTTTTTGATTGCATATTTCAATTCAGCATTAAAAAACACATAAAATGTAGCATGGACATTTTCGTTACAATAAACTTGAAAAAAAAATCTGAACTCTTCATTTAATTAGGAAATGGGTAATAATAGTCAACCATTTTTTTAAATAAATATATTAATACATATAAGAAAGAGGTTACATGTTTTGTGATATAACAGAATATTTATTAATACATATAAGAACAAGGTTACATGTTTTGTGATATAATAATAGAATATTTATGTTCAAGTACTGGATTAATTATTTGAGCGTATCGTAATATTTTAATTTGAAAACGGTCTCGATCGCGGGCGTCTTGCATCCAGTTACCACATCTAGCAGTTCTATGGGCATAGCTCCAATGGTAAATGTGATTAATTTTAACGTCCTCGCTGAACTGAACTGTTCTTGGACATCTTCGGCTGGATACTGACATGTTGAAATGTACGTAAAACTTCAACGTACTTAACGTCTTCTCTGAGTAATTTCAAATTGTTTATAAATTGCTGTAACCTCTTCTTATATGTTTCGGGATCCATCTTTAGGACTCGATGAATTCAATGTTAGTGGTCGTGCCTGCTAGCCCTCTATATACTAAGTACACTTCTTTTAGTATAATGGTTTGTCGTAGCGTTACCATATCATCATCAGAAATAATGCGTGAGTATCTGGCTGGTAGACTCACTTTACAATTTTCGAGGATTACTTAGACCTGGATACTATACGGTGAAAGTGCTTTATATATATCTAGCACTTTATATTTTCTATCGACTTCCAGCTCATAGATTTTCGTGAACGGTGTGACATGAGTGTTCAGAAAACAATGCTAGCATTTTTTGTTTCTATAATTCAATTTGTTTTTGATTTCCATATCAACCAAAATAATAATAACGCTACATAAAAAAATATATAAAAAAGTCATTTTTCGGTCAACTTCAAAATAATAAAAACCGCTATTTATTACCACGCGAGTGTCTTGTGTACCTTGCCATATTCCCATACTGGAGACCTGGAGTTTGTTGGGCCCAACTAGAAGAGAACAACACCAGGAAGTGCCACTAGTATACGAGGTCCCAAGGTATTTCAAATTCAATTATCAATATTAGTTCAGTTAGTCAGCATTACGCTGACTGGTCCTTCGTCCGATTTATTTCCGCGTTAATAAATATTTTTGATCCTTCGATGCCGATACCTTAGAAAAGAAAACCAGCTTTGCCTTACATCCATCTAAAACCATTTAAAATTAATTACTTCATAACTGACATTTGTTGCTTAAATTCATTTTGACACTAGCACACGGTGTTTTTTATTGAACCTGCCGCTATAATTAATTCATTTTCTTGTTTCCTCTAAAAATATTTTCGTTATTATATTGTCATTCTAACGTATTTGTGAGTACTGATTAATACAACTATTTTGTAATTTTATTTAAATTTGGTTAATATAACTTTATTAAGAAGCTTATCAATACTTACAAAATGAAGTTTGAGGACTTTGTAAGGGAATGTAATGTGGTAATTAGAAAATTAACCGCCGTGCCAGAATACTCATCTGCCGTTGTGGCAGACACTTCAACGCACTCTATGTTTTATGCAAAATTTAAAAGATCTAACCTCATTTGCGAGGATTTTCAAGAACAACGCAAATCATTAAAATTGAGTCAACTCTCAGTTGAAAATTTGGATCAACTGAATTCACTGGTGGAAGAAATAGACGATTTGCATGATAACATTCAAGCTGTTGACATACAATTAACCAAAATGGCATCTGCTGTTACTACAAATCAAAAGGTTGATGTTGAAAGCAATAAAAATACTGTTCATCTACCGGAGATTCAGATACCTAAATTTTCAGATAATGCTATTGAATGGACTTCATTATATGAACTGTTTAAGTCATTGATACACAATCACACAAAATTGTCTAACATAGAGAAATTTCAATACTTAATAAGTGCCTTATCTGATGAACCATTAAAATTAGTGAAACATTTACCAATAACCTCTGATAATTATCATATTGCATTCGGAACCCTAGAGAAAAGATATGACAATAAACGCTTATTTCGACCTATTGGGGAAATATTCTTAATTCACCAAAAGCTAAACCTGATTCCGCAAGTTCTCTTCGTACTCTCTTAAATATATTTTCTGAAAATATTTTTGCTCTAAATAAATATGAAATTGACTTGTGGGATATTACTCTATTTAATTGGTTAATGCAGAAAATTGATCCCAATACTAGAAAATGGTTTGAAATGCATCGTAGCATTACGGAGTTGCCCACATATGAACAGTTAATTAAATTCTTGATTGATCAATGCAAGGCTTTGGAGTCTAGCACTATGTTGTCAAATATTTGTTCTGGTGTCTCTCAGTATTCAACTTCTAACACTGGAATATTTTCTCCTTCATTTTCTCATAAGCAACATACGCAATCTCCCATAAAATCAAAACAGCAGTCTCTCGTGGTGGAAACATCTTCTCAAAACAATATTGGTTCAGCAGTGCCTCTTGCAAAACCTCAACAAGCATCTTGCTTTGTTTGCAATGCTAACCACTCTATTTTTAAATGTGATTTATTTTTAAATAAGTCGCCTCAAGATCGATATAACTTTATTAAATATTGCAGACGTTGTGTAAATTGTTTTGGAACACATAGTTTCTCGACTTGTGCTTCCCTGTCTGTCTGTCGCGTTTGTCAAAAACGCCATCATACGATGCTACATTTTCCACGTGAAGCAACTACGATCTCGACTCTTAATTCTACAGATAATGCCGCCGCTGCTGACATTCCTCAAGTTGTTGCTAGTGCTATTGCTCCAGTTACAGTTCTTTTATCCACTGCATTAGTATCTATCTGTGATGCTAGTGGTAATTTTCAAACTTGCCGTGCTCTTATAGACAATGGCAGTCAAATATCAGTAATAACTGAGAAATGTCTAAACAGACTTAATTTACCGCTCACGCAATGCTCCGTTCCTATTCAAGGAATTGGTCGAACTCCTTCACCCGCTTGTACTGGCATGACTTTTTGTCAGGTCACTCCGCTGTTTAGACATCATCCCAGTTTTAATATACAGGCAATGGTCTTGCCGGTCATCTGTAATGATATTCCGTCTAGTCACATTACCACTCAAGGTTATGAACATTTTAAAAACCTGCCTCTCGCTGATCCTGATTATAGGAAATCAAGCGAAATAAACATCTTGCTTGGTGCTGATGTCTACTCACAAATAATGCAACCCGCTGTTAAATATGGTCGTCCTGATGAACCAATCGCAATGAAAACCATCTTTGGTTGGATACTATCTGGAAAAATTCATATTTCTACACCAGCTGTTGTTAACTCATTTCATGGGTCTGTTTATTCACGACTTGATTCCACATTAAAGAAGTTTTGGGAACTTGAAAGTATACCTGACAAAATATTCAATTCTCCAGAGAACACTAAGTGCGAGCAAAATTTTATCAATTCTCATACTCGTGACAAATCAGGCAGATACATCGTTTCATTACCTTTTCGTGAAGATATTCCTATTTTAGGTAATTCTTTTAATACCGCAATGCCTCGTTTTTTATCTCTGGAAAATCGCTTGAATAAAGATTCTACATTAAAACAAGAATATTAAAATTTCATGCAGGATTATCTTGACTGTGGACACATGTCTCCTGTGAGTGGTCAAAGTGTTTCCAATCATTCTGATTCGTGTTATTATATTCCTCATCATTGTGTGTTGAAGCCCGAAAGTTCTACCATTAAATTACGTGTCGTCTTTGACGCCTCAGCAAAGTCTACTAATAATGTTTCTCTGAATGACTCTAAATTACAACAAGACATAGTATCATTACTTTTACGGTTTCGTACCCATTCCACTGTACTTATTGCAGATATAAAACAAATGTACAGGCAAATTTTAGTAACATCTGATCACAGAGCCTATCAACGCATATTATGGCGCTTTTCTCCAAGAATTTGAATTGAATACTGTTACATACGGAGTATCATCTGCTCCATATCTAGCTATCCGCACTCTTTTACAAATTGCTTCAGATGAAAAAGATAATTTTCCTCACGCTGCAAAAGTGTTACTTAGCGACATTTATGTAGATGACATAGTCACGGGCTGTTCATCTGCTGAAGAAACTATTACTTTACAATCTCAACTTCGAGATCTTCTTAAAAGTGGTGGATTTGATTTGAGGAAGTGGTCTAGCAACGATCCTATCGTATTAGACTCCATACCCCCATCATTATGCCAAACTAATTGTCAATCATTTGACACTGCTGATTACTTTCAAAAGGTGTTGGGCTTGAACTGGAATCCAACTTATGATTCCCTAACTTACAAAATAGACACTATCGACCGTTGTTGTACCAAAAGATCAATACTTTCTGAAGTCGCACGCATATTTGACCCACTTGGATTGTTAGCTCCGCTTACTCTTTTTGCAAAGCACTTGATCCAGATTCTTTGGATACAAGGATTGTCTTGGGATGAGGTTCCCTCCGCTGAGATTTTTTCACGTTGGTCACAATACAAGCGTGAGGTATTATGTCTCGCTCAACTTCAGTTACCTCGGCGCGTTATAACGGACAATTATCAAGCATGTGACCTTCATGGTTTCTGTGATGCTTCTGAGACTGGTTATGCATGTGTGGTATATTTTAGGGTTACAGAAAATGATGGTTCTGTACGCATTTTTTTGGTCTGTGCTAAATCCAGGGTGTCTCCGCTTAAGCGCATCACAATTCCACGCCTTGAATTATGTGCAGCACTGTTACTTTCAGATTTAGTTTATTTTGTACGTGACACCTATGCCAACATTGCTTTTAAAAATATTTACGTTTGGTCTGATTCCACAGTCGCATTAACCTGGATTAAATCCTCTCCACATCAGTGGAAAATGTTTATTGCAAACCGTGTTACACAAATTCAGGAAAAATTATCTCCGGAAAATTGGCATCGATAATCCTGCTGATTGCGCCTCACGGGGTCTTCTTCCCCATGACCTCTTGAAATGTTCTTCATGGTGGGCGGGTCCCAAGTGGCTCAGCTCTCCGCCTCAACTTTGGCCTATTAGTTCATCTTCTACCTTGACTTCCGATGTAGACTTAGAAACCAATACAATCTCTCTCGTTGTCACTGGACAACATGATTTCATAATAATTTTATTATCACGATTTTCCTCTTTGCGAAAGGTTCAAGGAAGCATAGCTTAATTAATTCGATTTACCAGCTATTTAAAGGATAATACTAATTTAATTCGAGGTCCTTTGGTAAATTTGGAACTACATAATGCGCTGCTTATCATTATAAAACATATTCAATAATTAGTCTTTGCTAATGAAATAAAGCAAATTTGTTCAAAAAGCCCTTGTGCTAAACCTATACGCAAACTTGCACCTTTCCTAGATCAGGAGGGTAATATTTTAACTATACAGCTTTGCTTACCTTTTTTGCTCCCATATATTACACACCTAATAAACTATTGTTTAATTAACTCTACCTTCCCCACTGCATGGAAACAAGCCCGAGTAATACCTATACCAAAAATTACAAATCCTACATGTTTAAATAATTTAAGACCAATTAGTATTTTACCAACATTTTCAAAATTATTAGAAAAAATTATGGAAATACAAATGCGTGGGCACCTAAAAAATAATCAGGTATTACCATTACATCAATCTGGATTTAGGCAAGGCCACAGCTGCAGTACTGCATTGTTGCACATCACCGATGATATCATAGAAGCATGTGATAAAAATAAATTGACAGTTTTAATTCTATTAGATTACACCAAAGCATTCGATACCATCAATCACAAAATGTTGATATCTACTTTGCATTTCATAGGTTTCACTGAAGGTGCGACTAAATTATTAGAGAATTATTTAAAAAATAGATCTCAGTTGGTAATGTACCGAGGAGAATCATCAGATATGTTAACCGTTAGAACAGGCGTGCCGCAGGGGTCTATTTTGGGTCCGTTACTTTTTATAATCTACTCGTCCAATTTTTCATCCGCTTTTCTATCATGTAAACAACACTATTATGCAGATGACACGCAGTTGTATCTGTCTTTTGATGCGAGTGAAAGTAAACAGGCAATCTCTGCTATAAACTATGACCTTAGCTGTTTACTCGACTTTTCAGATAAGATGTGTCTTCAACTTAATTCTAGCAAATCAGCTGTAATTGTATTTGGAAGAAAAGCGGTGAGAACAAAATTCGTTTCCGACTTTAGGGACAGTATAACAGTAAAAGATGAGCCTATTCTGTTTCAAAATGTCGCAAAAAATTTGGGACTCCTCATGGACCAAGAATTGAGATTTACACCACATATTAATAAATGTTTACAAAAAGCTTACTCAAATTTAAAATTGATTTATCAAAATAGATATATATTGAACACAAACTCTAAATCTGTGCTCTGTGAATCTCTGGTATTGTCACAGTTGAATTACTGTGATACAATATATGGAACCTGTCTAAATGCTGTGGATAGTAATCGTATTCAAAAACTTCAGAATGCCTGCTTGCGGTTAGTTTTTGGTATAAGGAAGTATGATCATATTAGCCACACACTGAAGTTAAATAATTGGCTTAACATGAAAAATAGGCGATATTTACACTCTGCTTGTCAGTACTTCAATATATTAATTAGTAAAAGTCCGCCATATCTATATTCTAAAATACGTTTTCGGACCGATGTCCACAATTTAAATATTAGATTTAAGGGCACCCTTACTCCTCCTGTTCATCACTCACAATTATTTAAGAGGTCATATTCTTACAACATTACTAAGTGTCTTAATGAATTACCCCATGAATTAAAAACTAAAAGTTTAGCTGGTTTTAAAAAATATTTATTTGAACTTATTATGAACAGCCAGTGATTTCACAAGAAATATTAATATAACATGTACATATGGTATAACGAAAAATATTTTAGATATGTGAATAATCAAATTTTTGTTTCTCACATTGTACCGTACTTAGGATTCATTTATTCTGTAAGCATAGGTTATCAATTGAATTTTGTTATCTTTAGGCTATATTGTTTGGGTTAGGTGTAAGAACAGAGTGCCATTAGGCACTACTGAACCTCGCCCAATAAAGTTGTCTGCATTTTGAACTGTTAATTTTGTTAATAAAGTCCTTTATTATTATTATTATTATTATTATTATTATTCTCAGGGTGGGCGGAAGACTTCGCCACTCTCAGGAATCCTTTGAGAGAAAACATCCAATCTTATTACCACGGGAACATCGATTAACTAAACTTCTTATTAATCAGTATCATAATAAGTATCTGCATCCTGGCGCAACCGCTCTTCAGGCTTTATTAGCTGAACAATTCTGGATATTGTCCGCTAGACGAGCAATTAATCATTGCATTTCTCATTGCTATCGTTGTTCGCGACATAATCCAAAATCCTATACACCTCTGATGAGTGATTTACCCACTTCTCGAGTCTCTGAAGTTAAACCATTCCTGCACACCGGAGTAGACTTCGCTGGGCCGTTTCATATTACTTTTGGTAGACGCCGGGGTGGTAAAACTCAAAAGGCATATCTATGCTTATTTGTATGTCTCGCCATTAAAGTTCTCCATCTTGAACTTGTTTCAGATCTTTCATCTGATTCATTTATAGCAGCATTACGACGATTTGTTGCACGTCGAGGCCAATGCTCTCATCTTTACAGTGACAACGGAACTAATTTCGTTGGCGCTAATTGTCAACTGAATGAATTAACCCAAAACGCCGCCGGAGTCATGCTAATTAAGTGGCACTTCAATCCCCCGTCTGCTGCTCACTTTGGTGGTTTATGGGAAGCAGGAGTCAAATCAGTCAAACATCACATTTCTCGAATTATTGGTGATCAAGTACTGACCTACGAGGAGCTTAATACCGTTTTTCACCAAATCGAAGCAGTTTTAAATTCACGACCATTATGTCAGCTTAGTAGTGATCCAAATGATCTTCAGGCCTTAACTCCAGGTCGTTTTTTAACATTATCTTCATTAACAACTCCTCCCGACGAGGAGTTAATCTCCGTACCCATAAATCGTTTGTCCAGATGGCAGTTGTTGCAACAAATTCAACAAGGATTTTGGAAGCGCTGGCATAGCGAGTATCTTCACACTCTCCAGCAACGACATAAATGGACAGATTCTACAAAACCTCCCAATATTGGCACCATTGTTGTCATCAAACAGGACAATGTCCCACCGCTAACGTGGCATCTTGGCAGAATTGTCGAATTGCACACTAGTCCTGATGGGCAGACCCGTGTTGCTACTGTGCGAACAGCTAACGGTGTCCTTAAGAAACCTCTTGTAAAACTATGTCCCTTACCTACTCCTCACTAGTTTTGTATTATTATTTAACCTAGTTTTAGTTTCATAGTTTTAGATATATTTCTTGTACTCATAAATACGTTTCCTACGGAAATTACAAACTTTATTACAAATGCTTCGCCATTTGGATGGGCGGTATGTTCAGAAAACAATGCTAGAATTTTTTGTTTCTATAATTCAATTTGTTTTTGATTTCCATATCAACTAAAATAATAATAACGCTACATAAAAAAAATATGTAAAAAAGTCATTTTTCGGTCAACTTCAAAATAATAAAAACCGCTATTTATTACCACGCGAGTGTCTGGTGTACCTTGCCATATTCCCATACTGGAGACCTGGAGTTTGTTGGGCCCAACTAGAAGAGAACAACACCAGGAAGTGCCGCTAGTATACGAGGTCACAAGGTATTTCAAATTCAATTATCAATATTAGTTCAGTTAGTCAGCATTACGCTGACTGGTCCTTCGTCCGATTTATTTCCGCGTTAATAAACAATGAGCTTCAACATTAATTTTTGCGAAAGACATTGCTGCTGCTGCTTGTATATCGACTTTAAGATTGTGAATGAATGCAGCGATCTCAGGTCTTTACTTTTATGCTGTATTCCACCTCCACTTTTCGTATCGAGTAAGCAGAAAAATATGGGAAAATATATGATGATTTCATTGTTTACATTATTTCTCTCCAAACCCTGAGACGCTCCTTATAATGGATCACGTGACTTATTAGTCATTGTATTATAACCGCCGGATGCTGTTATCTAAAGACAATTAATCACGTTTTAAATATACATATAGCCGTAGACAGTCGCATTTATTTACATTAACAATTTCCTGGAATCCGATAACGTCTCTGTATTTGGTCACAGTTTTAACATTCAAATATAAAACTTACGTATTGAAGTAGATGAATATATCTTTTATCCTATGTAAGATATAAACACTCGTCAAGACGTGTCTATTTAATCTCAATGATGGACGTCAGTAGCCATTTTCTTAACGCCCTCTAACGCAAACATGTAATACTATTAGCCAATAAATATAAACAATAAACGGCGGCCATCTTATTTTAGACACACCCTGTATACTCTTATCCACGCCCTGTTAGATATAATCTCTCATCTAAGCTCGGGGATTGGATCTTCCATCCCCCCCCCCCTCCCATTAGGTCCTAGGACCTATCATCTAAGAAGATCCCACCTCACACTAGAACCTAGATAATAGGATCTATCATCTAGCATGATCTCACCTCACACTAGAACCTAGATCATAGGATCTATCATCTATCACCTGCGCGCCCCCCCGCGGGGCTTCGGGCGTGCTGACGTCACTAAGAACTCCTATTGCTACTCTACTGACGGGTTTGGTCTCATTTCGGCCTTACTTAACTACTGACAAAACCTAATTCATTGCAGCACAGCTCATATTCGTTTACCTTTAAATAAATTATGTAAATAATAGTAGTTTATAAACACCACATCTTGTTCCTTGTAGATAAGTTTTCTTATACTATTTTTGAGTTTAGATTAAATAAATATTTAATTATTCACTCGAAAACTATTTGTTTTGAATTCTATTTGGTTGATGATGATGAAAAATTATTTATTTATTACTGTTTATCTTATTATTTGCGGAATTGGCCAATCTCCCTTTATTACGTTTTAATGATTTATCTTTTGTATTTTGTACAGTTATGTCTGTTTCTCTGTACATATCTTTGTTAGATTATTCATGTATCACATGTATTAATCGTTAGCACGAATTTATTCACCTATGCCCTGAGTTATGAATATCCAGGAGCTATTATTCACAGAAGAAGATACAATTGTGCATAATTGCACAAAGATAACGTAGCTTATAAATATATGTAGTAACCATATTATATTCAGTCTATTGTCGTACTTAACTTAGATACGATTTGTATTTTAATGGCGCAATAAACTCATTGCTATTTAGTTGTCAAAAAGTTTTGTTTAAATAAAAAAATACATTAAAAAAAAGCTAAACCGCTCAACAAAAAATAGCTCCTGTTTTATTTGATTTCATTGATCTACCGACTTTGCTAGCAATTTGTTAATAAATCACTTTATTACTCATTTAAATAACCCCCATGTGTACAAGACGTTATACCGGACCGGCATAATCAGCTGACTGCAACCAGCATATTTTTACATCAAACATGACATCTGTCGTCAGCTCAGCAGTGTATATTATATATATTTATACAGGGTGTCTCACTTTTTATTAGCATGACTTCATTAGTCGGTAAAAGACCTAATTTTGATTTTGACCTAATTTTGAGAATAAAAGTGTCCATAATCATTGATCCTAAGATGCTTCGTTTCTGTGACACAGGGCATTGTATTTGTAAATACATTTTTATTATTATTATTTTTTAAAATAACCGCTCGCAAAAAAATTCGTGATATTTCTGCGAATGACTTCTTTGAAAGCAAATAATTCAATACTGAAAACCATTGGTTGCCTATTATTACCAATTGAGAAGATACAAAGATGGAGAGATATTTACTATTCATGAAACTTAAGAAAAAATTATCGCCGAATTGAAATTTTGCAGATATTTTCCAAAAATATTAAACAGCATTCAATTTTATTTAGAAAATGCCCTTTTGCCAGAAATCGATAGGACGCATCGTTTTCAAGAAAAAGCGACAATACTGATTAGAAGCCAAATCATGATTTTACATTGTCTTATTTATTATTTTATTTTATTTTATTTATTTTCGGGATAACATTGAATGCCATTTCATATTTTTTGAAAATGTGTGGAAAATTTCAATTCGGCGATCATTTTTTATTATTAAAATAAATATTTAAAAAAATCATATTATCTATTTTCGCCACCAGAAACAATAGGATAGATAGGTGATGATTTTCAGTATTGAATTATTTGCTACGAAATACTAAGTCATTCGTAGCAATACCACAATTTTTTTATGAGCGATTATTTACAAAAATGATAATAAAGAGCAACGTTTGAAGAGACTTTTATTTCAAAATGAGGTCTTCTATGAAGTTCTGCTAATAAGAAGTGAGATGTCCTATGCCTATGTTATAAATAATAATGTTTTTATTTTCCGTGAACCATAATGCCTAATGGTTATTTCGTTTAATTTGTTTTATTAAATAAAAGGTTTTATTTTATTTTAAACTTGACTGAGTGTCTTTTTATCTGTTCTTATCTATATAGTTAAAAAGTTCTATCTAAAGACTATGAAGAGAAAATATTAACTTATTTTAATGGTTATGGGTACTCGTACTCGTTACTCGAATTTGTGCGGGTATTACTCGTACTTACACTTTCTTATTAATAAAATACTTACGAGTATTGTACTCATAAGTAAAATGAATCGGGTACTCGTACTCGAATTTTTGCAAGTACTTTTTTTTGGTACTCGGCACAGCTCTGACCGTCATAAACCTGAAATTTAAGATTTGTTTACTACCCTATTTTTTTTTGCAGGATAAATACCTTGGTGTCCTGTAGTTGCACATTGCATTTTTTGATAGAAGTATTTACCTGTTTCCTAGTGTACTTTTACCTCCACTTCTAACAAAATTTTATCTGCTATTTTTATAGTAATAAGCTGCCTGCCTCGTGCAGAATAGTTTGTTACATGATTGACTTACTAAAATTAGGTGTGAAGCGAGAGAGCGTTAGTTATTTCATCTCAGGTTTTTTTTGTAATCATTTGTCTTATATACTTTAAATGTTAGTGTATTTTAGTATTTTATTAGGCTGTGGGTCTGTGGTTTAGTACCTGAACGGACTGAATAGCTATTCAATAATTACCATGTGGTTAGGTATTATGTGTTCGGTACTAACATAATAGGTACCAAGGAGTTAGAGTACTACAAAGGTAGTTACTTAAAAGTAACTACCTCCTGACATGGCCCAAATTTACAGTATCTTCGAATTTATCTTTTCTGTATATATTTTATGCCATGTGTTGTCATATTTTAGCTTTGGGCCATTTTTCTATTGTCGGTATGTTTTAGGTTACTAATCGTTTTCTTTTAGTCATACAGTGTCCGCCAAAAAGCCTATACCATATGGGATATTGACTTTCTGAAAAATTTCCATTTTGATAAAAGTTAGTGCATGTTCTCAAACGAAAAGGGGGCTGCACAAATGTGTGTTAGTTCTGTCGCTTAGGTCGGAAAATTAATTTTTTTAAATTGTTTCAAGAATAAACTACCTTTATTTTTGAAGATATCGAATAATGTTATTTAAAGATGTGAAGTTATATCCAGATATCCAAAAAAATTCCTCTGTTTTACTATATTTTTAATTATTTTTCTGTTAATAATAATTTTCTCTATTTAATAGTTTTAGCTTGAGTAATGGATTGAACTCCACTTTGAAGAACTTTTAGCAGTACTTTTTTGACCAAATGGGAAAAAATGCTGAATGTCCCTTTCAAATTATTTTAATACAAATCTCTAAATGACTCTTTTTAAGCGAATACATTAAAAAATTTGGAAAAGCATAAGGATAAGCAACTTCTTTAAATAACATTTTCCGATATTTTCAAAAATAAAGGTAGTTTACTCTTGAGACGATTTAAAAAAAAATCCGACTTAAGCGCCAGGACTAACACACATTTGTGCAGCCCCTGTTTCGTTTGAGAACATTCACTAACTTTTATTTTATCAACAATAAAATTTTTCAAGAAGTTAATAACAACAGAGTTTCCCATATGGTGCAGTATTTTTGGCGGACACTGATATTTTGTGATTTTCGTCTGGTTATATAGGGTGTGTCAAGTAACAAACTTTTCATTTTTCTTATGCTATTTAATTGTTACTTTTGAAGTAGTATTTTATCGTCGTACCTAGTATATATTACACATTTTATTGCTTTAGTAATTTAGTTTTGCTAACTAAAATTTTGGAAATTTTATCAAACATTATTAAACTTCTTTACAGTAACGTAACAGGTCTAAAGAGAGCTTTTACCTAATTCCGTTTTATCACTTGCTTTAGTGAACTTTCAGCGTGGAAAGATATGTTGTCGGTTAAATATGTTTTTTTAACTCGATAATATTTTTTAAATTTTACTGTAAATAAATATCTGTAATTTTGTCGTGAAATGAACTAATATTAGTGTAATATGTATTTCACTACCACAGCTATTTGTTAGTACGATTCCATCCTGCATAAGTTTTTCTATTTCTTAGTACTTATTCGGTTTTTGAACCTACATTTTTGTAATCATAATTACTCATTACTAATGTAGAACCAAGAGCACGTTTACACCTTCTCTGTTGAGTTATGTCGAACTTGCCGACTGGCATTTTGTTTAGGTAGCTGTGGTTTTTTGCTTCTACTAACCTAGATTATATTGTATATATTTTTGTATTAACCACTGTAGTGTACTTGTTTACAATCGATAGTAAATCGATATTGTTATTTACCTTGGTGTTCTTTTGAGCTTTAGCTATTGTGTCTGACATCTTTATATTCTTTGGCTTAACTATTAAGCCGGCGCCCTCAGCTTTTGCAATTTTGCGCAATTTTATAAACAAAACAACATTCTCAATTAATCCCAGCTATTATTAGCCTGGTTATCTGCAATCCTTAACCACGCTCTCGCTTCCTAGCATATTGGCTAGCCGAGGCTTGGTTTTCTTTGAGGTGGACCTAATCCGCCTATTTACCCATCTCTGGTCACCCCATGGTTAATTTGATATTTTTTATGTTAACATAACTTTCATTTATAGAGCACCATTACTGGATTAGCTAAAGTTACACCAATAGAGAATTTCTATATTTATTTTTAATTACTATGCGCGGGGTGGCGTGCTTTACTATATGATTAGGCAAAGTCAGATTTTTTTTATTTTCTATTTTCAATAGAATTAGTTCTTATAACAACTTTTACTAAGTTATTTAAATAAAGTCCTTACCTATTAACGGCCTCAGCCCAACGAACATTTTCACTAGCTAGTCCTCCTACAAGTCGATTTGCTAGTTGAATGGTAGCATTTGTAGCATCAGCTTCTTGTTGACACAGTAATTTTTCGGTGGTTGCTTTTTCAAAATCTGCTGTCAATTTGGCTAACTGTTCTTCCAGTGACTACGAAATAAAAATAATATATACTTATCTGATGTTCATTTGTTTTCGTGTTCTATAAATATTATATTTTAACGGATACTGGTTATAATGAAAACTATGCATAATTATAAATAGATTACCAAGCATAGCTTAATTTGCCATAACCTAAATGGCATTCGAGAGTAGAAGCTCGCATGCATTTAGCCTAGAAATGCTTTTAGACTTATTAGACTTATTATTTAAAATGTATCACTATAAGATTAGAGTTTATATGCAATATGTCATTCTCTTGGATTTGTTACATAAAATATCAGTCTAGTCTTAATTCGGCATTGAGTGTAGTGACGGAATAAACACTATCCGCAATAAATGCCGTAACCAGAACGAATAATTTTTATTTCTTAAGGCAGAATTAACACTTGGCTGATCGATTAGTGGAGCAGAAGGCAGTGGCAGACCAACTGAAAGACATAAGAAAAGATCGTTTCGTGAAAGTGAAATTTTATTATGATTTTCTACACGTTCTATAATTGTTTTCAAAATGGCAGACCAACATTTCAGCCAAAATCTCCTGATAGACCGCCTCAAATCATGTAACCTTAACGATACTGAATTGTCCTTCTGAAAATAACAAAAAAAATCACCATATTTGATATTTTACACTTTTGCTTGGATTTTTTTACCAGGGTTCAATTTTTTTTACCAAGGCGTAGCCTGTCCATTGTCCAGCCCCCCCGCCGGTTATGACCCAGCCATTTAAGAAGCCCCCAATATCCAGGAAACCTATAAGCGAAAAGCAAGAATAATTTTTATCTCTTAGCTTCTTGCGGAAGGCTCTTACTGTTTGTTCCGAAACTGATTAAGTGTTCTTCTAAATACGTTAACGTGGATTAAGAATGTATTACCAGTGGAAGTCTAGATATATTCTATCTTTGCACTCAAAAGGTATACAGGGTGATTCTTTTAAGGCGGCCATTAGAATATTTCCCACTTGCAGATGAGATATACATTTGAAATTTGGTACCCTACCATAGTCGACCATTGCGAGTCCGAAAATAATAATTTCAAAATGGCGGCACTTCCGGAAATACCGGAAGTTGATATAGTTGCTTATTTTAAATGGAACACCCTATATATTTTCGACTTTTCGAAATGATCATAATATTCTGAGTCGAAAAATGTAGCACACCCTATACATAAACCGAGCAGTTTCGGAGATATTTGAGATTTTATAAAAAATTTGACAGATGCAACGGTTTGCAAGAACCATTATAACTTTCTTCGTGTAGGAGATCCGTATTTGCTCTTTGGTACGTAGAAAGAACACAAGATGAGATATTCTCCACACAAAAAATAGATTCCAAAATAGTATACTAAGTGTTTTATTTTCCACGTTACATTTTGTCAAATTCAAACCTCAAAAACTTTTTTATTTCAAATGGAACACTCTGTATTTTTTTACATCAAATTATGTTAAATTAAATTCCCTTTTTTCTAGTATCAGCATTGTAGGGGTTAAAGTTACAAATTTTCGAAATATTGGCGATTTTCTTAAATATCCAAAAAATTTTAATAAAAACTGCCATCAACTTACCCATGATTAGAAACAATCATTGTCAGTCATTATTTTATGTTAAAAAATGCCAGCACGTTCAAATTACACCTACGAAGACTTTAGGTTTGTTTATTATTTATGGAGAATGTGATAAAGTAATACCAAGAACATGTAACAACACATTTGCTACTCGATACCCACAAGAAGAGAAACCATCCACCATACACTGTAAAACGCATATTGGATAATTTTAAAATATTTGGCTCTGTCAAATGGCACGTGCCAAATTTTATTATGGCAATCGATGCAGATAGAATTAAATTTGAGGTGGACTTATATCAGCATATCCTATATTCTAACATATGTACTTTTTTAATTATTCGCAAGTTTTTGTTGAAAATTATAATTTATCCAAAAGAACGTAGAAGCCTATGAAACAATTGAAACAATAAAGTAGGTATCGAGTAGCAAATGTGTTACATGTTCTTGGTATTATTACTTTATATTCTCCATAAATAATAAACAAATCTAAAAGTCTTCGTGGGTGTAATTTAAACATGCTGGCATTTTTTAACAAAATAGAATGACTGACATTAATGATTGTTTCTAATCATGGGTAAGTTATGACAATTTTTACTAAAAATTCTTGGACATTTAAGAAAATCGCCAATAATTTAAAAAGTTGAAACTTTAACCCCTTTCAATCAATGCTTATACTAGAAAAAAGGGAATTTAATTTAACATAATTTGAAGTAAAAAAGTACAGGGTGTTCTATTTGAAATAAAAAAGTTTTTGAGGTTCAAACTTGACAAAATGTAACGTGAAAAATATAACACTTAGTATACTATTTTGGAATTTATTTTTTTTGTAGAGAATAGCTCATCTTGTGTTCTTTTTACGTACCAAAGAGCAAATAAGGAACTCCTACACGAAGAAAGTTATAAAGGTTCTTGCAAACCGTTGCACCTGTCAATTTTTTTATAAAATGTCAAATATCTCCGAAACTGCTCGGTTTAGGTATAGGGTGTCTACATTTTTCGACTATATTTTTCGAATATTATGATCATTTCGAAAAGTCGAAAATATAAGGGTGTTCCATTTAAAATAAACAAGTTGGCATCGACTTCCGCTATTTCCGGAAGTGCCGCCATTTTGAAATTATTATTTTCGGACTCGCAATAGTCGACTAGGGTGGGGTACCAAATCTCAAATGGCTATCTCATCTGCAAGTGGGAAATATTCTAATGACCGCCTTAAAAGAATCACCCTGTATATAAAAGGGCAATTCTATGATTATCAGGGAAAATTGATGGCGTATGTTCGTTGATTTTAAGAACAAGCTACTAAAAACGCAACTGCATTAATGGTTTACCTATTTATTTAATACAATTCGTTCAATATGCCATTACGACTCCGTACCAATCGTACCACACTGCCATTCAGTCAGCGCTAGCACACTGACTGAGCGGCACAAATTATCTGTGCTGAATGGTAAACCCGAGCTCTGAGCGTGGAAACATGACCTCGCCGTTCAATCGTTCTATTTTTGTAAAAAAGGATTAAATGTGGCCTCTTTTCTACATTTCATGTTTTTTTTTATTTTGTTTATTTATATATAATATTATAAGGCTCTTAATAAAAATAATGTGTAGTGTTTGCAGAGCGCGACGATTTTATTTGAGTGAGAGTGCTGGCACCTAGATGAAACTAAATAAAATAAAAGCATATTGTTGATTTATACATATTATGTGACGTTCTCATAACTTGTGCCCACAAGGTGTGCGCAATTGCATGAACTTGATAGTTGGTACAATACATGCATTGTCTGATTAGTCTGTAAAAGAATGACCGAATAAATATAAGTGCCGCACTTAATCTGTGGCCGTACATCAGTACGTCGTTCAAATGAACGACTCTTGATGAACGGCTCACTTGAGTGAGCTGAACGAACTGTGCTGGCTCAGTAAAAATAGGTGAGCGACCCATCACTACTACCTACTGGAAATATATTGGAAGGGGTAGTCTCTACAATAACACTAACAATAATGAAAATTAGCTCACAAACTTCGCAGTATATGAAAATATAGTAGTAGGCAGCAAATTCAACCACGAGAAAATGTATGGACAAACTTGGATGGCTCCTGATAATAGTACTCTCTTATAACTGCCGTTATCTTATTTTCTACTTTAGCAGAAAATCACGACAAGATGGCAGAAACGCAATCAATGTAAAATTAAACCGGGAAACCATTTACAAATCATCAGCCCTCGTGACAACCCTAGAAACTTTATTAATGTTAGCCATTGATTGGTCTGCGTGAACCGAATTATTTGAAATATACATTTAACTATCACCTGTATTCTAAAATCATCATCAGCTCTTTATTAATATTGATTAGTGCCTGATCTGCGTGACTTGAATTATGTGGCCCAAAATTGATCCTTTATGTACCCTTAATATAATGAAAGTTTACTGACAACATTAGTAGTTGTTCCGTGTAGCATTTAAAGTGCCACTGCTTTAAATTTCAATTGCAATTATATTTAAATTGGTTTGGCGCGACAAACGAAATTTTTACTCCTTGAAGCCCGTTGCACAGTGAACCGTATGGCCGTTCTAGGTGGACAAAATTCAGGTCAAAGCATCTTACAAAAAAATCAGGTAGCCCCATTAAGAACACATTAAATTAGATTCGAGGAATTATCTACCTGCTATAAGTACTTACGAAACTACAGCTAGTCAAAGTGCCCTCAAGTTTTCCGTAACTGTTATTACTTATTATTATTTTCAGCCAATCATTTCATATGGCATTACTGCTTGGGGTTCTTCTAGTGAATGCATACTTCAAAAAAAAGCAATCAGATATATAGTGGGTGCAAATGCCAGAGAAAATTGCAAATAATACTTTAAGAGCCTAAATATTCTAACATTACCCTGTATATTTATAATGACTCTAGTAATCTGTGTAAAAAATAATAACTTTCAGATGATAAATCACTATCATTCTACAAGAAATTCTAATTTGTTAGAGGTACCACTTCATTGAACAGCAACATTTGAGCGTAGTCCAAAGTTTTTAGCTATTAAACATTCAATAAACTTCCCTCTGAATATAAAACCTTAAATTCAAATTTATTTAAAAATGGCGTTAAAGAATTTTTAATTACTAAATGTTATTATTCTTTAAATGAATTCCTTGATGATAGAATATAAAAATTTGCAACCTACTTATTCATTGACTTACTCTGTATGTTATTTTTATTTCAGTCATCCATAGCCTGGTTTTTACTTTTTGTATTTTGTTTCAATCAATGCTAAATTTCCATATCATTTCTAATTACACACACTATGTTTAATGTTCCTTATTTTAACAAATTTTAAATATATGTATTTATGTGTATATGTATGAACTTATGTTTATATATGTGTGTATATATAATACACCTATAGGTAAGAGTCTACTATGTCTGAGATATTACCGTTTGTGAATCTTTCATATAAAGTTAAACTATAGGTCTTAAAATAGCATGATATTTTTTCAGCAAAATAACAAAGTTCTAAAAGTTCTGCATGCTGAAACTTTATCACTTCCAAGAGATTCCATACTGATTTTTAACTCATGTTATAGACTAAAGTCGCTAGTTTTTACCTGCGTTTTGCATTTTTTGCGCTACTTTGCGATGACAACATATATTTTTAATTTTTTTCAGAATCACGACATAAATTGTCGCGAAGAGAGTTTCTCAATATGAGGCGAGGTTTTGATAAAAATACTTAACATGAACAACTTTTAAAATTAGTAATTGACAAATCCAGGATAATATGAAAACTAATATAATACAGTGGTCTTCAAAAATCTTTGACCGATGGGAAAAATCATCACGAAAATTGGAATATTTTTTAAGAAAATACGACGACTGCACAGTGGTCCATATTTTAAATATAGCTGGACAAAAATAAGAAATATGACATTTTGAGACCAGTATTAAACTTATTTATCCATTGTATAAACATATCAAAGGACACCGCTCCAATGAAATATTCTCCGAAATCGATCATAAACTAGTGTTTGTAATGCATTGAAAGTGGGGTAAAACCAGTTTACCCGACAAATCACTATTAGTCAGTATTATAAGATGGAAGTATTTAGGATAGGTAATAGTTTAAATTTTACCTTGCAAGTTTTTCACTATACTTGCAACCGATTAAGACCTACAGTTTGATTGCTAGTGATATTTGTAATTGGCCTTTATCCATTTGATATGTCATTTGACATTTCACCAAATTAAAGTAAACTTGGGTGCAGGAGTTGCAGCTGATTTTTTTATTGCGTTTTTTAGATAAGTGTGTTATTTCCCGGAGGGAACTTTTCGCAGATTGGCTAAGCGAGGGCAAGAAGGAGGAAAAATCCATGAGGATATATCAACCTACTGATGTGAAGAAAATTTTGCAGGAACACGATTTAAAGAATCAAAGGAAATATTGTCCAGAAGAAGCGTTAGCCTTATTTTTCGAATGTAAACTGATTATAATTTATTAAGAAAAAGTGCGCTTGGGGCAGGACACAATATGTATTCCTCCTATAGAATTTTCAGAAAGTAAAAACGTCTTGCAATCTTTGCAATGTTTTGAATGATTCAAAATTAAGTTATGTTAGAAAATTAAAACATTGGCAAGAAAATTTTTTGGAACTTTTTACATACTTTTTAAAGTGTATTTATTTTTCAGTCCTCTCAAATCCAACCCCTTATTGCTTGGATTTTTTTATTATTTTCAGCGAATTCACGAATCTAATCATGTCCACAGTTTCAGAATTTTAAAATAATATTTATCTTTCAACCCCCTCAAAAACAACCCTCCAATTTTTTAACTATTTTTGATATGTTCACAGATATCATATTATCATATTCACAGAGTTTCGAGACTTTAAAAGCAAATTTATTTTTCAACCCCACAAAACCATCCTCTTAATGCCTAGAATTTTTTCACGATTTTTCCTGTCTTCTAACAACTATTTTAAACTCATTTAGAAATTTCTAGAATTTTGTCCACCTAGAAGTCGCAAACGGCCCACTGTGCGTTGGTATGCAACCCACTCACCTTGAGCGGATAGCGTTTTGTCTACTTCTAAAATATTTACGTTGAGAAATTGGTATAATTATTTAAGGGTTTATAACCGAATTAGGTTTGTTTATTTTTTAATGGGGTCCAAATATTGTTCTTCGGTGGAATTTCGTCCTTATATATTCTATAGTCACGCATGTCGTGTTTTCATGGGCTAGAAAAGTGTAGGAATTTTTCGAGGTTTGAGATTGGTAACATTGGGAATTTCTCGAGAACCTTCCTTCTTGAAGTATCAGCCGAGGAAGCACGTTTGTCTTTGTGAGGCGGAATTAATGTCTCAATTTGTACCCATGTATTTGTTTGTGGCTGGCAGATAATGGCCTGGAACTCCGCCTCTTCGATTCCTTGTGCTTGGTTTTGTTGGCTGGGAAGCTGGCTGTTTGCTTGTCTGAGCTAAAACTCCACGTGTTTTTTTGTTGATTGTGATGTGAGTTGATTGTTGGGTGTACTCTCCACGCAGGTTAAGCATTTTTATTTTGGATGGTGTTCCAATTGATTCTTATTTAAGTTACTTGTTACAGAGTGCATGGACACGATGATTTCTCGTGACAAAACTTTAAGAAGATATATGGGGTTTGGATGTCATTCATGACAGTTTTATAAAAGGATGTTGTGCTGCTCTATGGTTTAATTTTGGGGGCGTTGTCCTGCCACTGTTCCTGGGGTTTCATTCGTTCCTGTTAAGTCAGGTAGAATTATGCTGGTCCAACTGCTCGTCCGGGATGTCGTGGACAAATGTCTGGGGTCTTAGGACTGTCAAGAAGTCAAATAAGGTTTTATTTTTCTTTTATTTTTGGGCAAGTTTTTTTTATAAAAAACCGCTGCCTAAGGAATCACTACTTCCACATCAAGACTTCCTATTTGAGTCTCTTACAACGAAAATTCTATATTTGTACTCCACTAAGTGGAAATAATTGTTTATGGAACTTTAATAGTATAATATTTGAAATCGTGTACCCCAAAAACCCATAAAATGATATGCCCCATCAGTAGTAGGGGTGATGATTCTTGATGACTGGTTCCTGTATACACACTAAATCACAATATTTTTTTCACCCCCTTCAATAATGGGGTGGGAGTTGTAATAGAGGTCGCTATTGCCAAAAATGTTTTTGAGACCTTAGCTCCTCTTATATTTACTAAATACCAATTTCATGCACTCCCAATTGCTTGATTTACCTATTTGCCTATTTACCCCCATTTACCATCAACTCTGCAACGGAATAAGATCGATATATAATCTAGTCCCAGATCTCGTTAAAATACATACGTGTGCCATATTTTTAAGTCAATATCTTAAACGGTTCCAGAGTAATCGTAAGCACCAAAAAGATACAAGACTAACAGGCAGACCGACGTGATTGACAAATTTATTTTATTCAAACTTAAAATATTGAGGTTTCATGACATTCTAGCCTATTCGTACGATTAAAGTTTTCAAAAATTTTTCTTGCGTTAGTGTACTTCAACTAGATGTAGAAGTAATACGCAGAAAATAGCATGACAAAAATATAAAAATCATTCTGTGCCGTGGACTACACGATAGAAGTGGAGCCTCTACTTCAAGCATTTTCCTCAATAAAACCTACTACGCATCCATACTACCCGAGGTAACCCACTGTTTATCCAATTTACTAGAGGAAAGCCACTACGCATTCATACTTCTTGAAGAAACCCACTGCGCATCCATACCACTTGAGGTAACCTACTGCGCATCAATGGTATTCAAGGAAAGCCACTGCGCATCCATACTACTTGAGGTAATCTACTGCGCATCTATAGTACTCTAGAAAAGCCTCTGCGCATACTAAATACTCGAAGAAACCTACTGCGCATCCATACTACTAGAGGTAACCTACTGCGCATCGATGGTACTCGAGGAAAGCTACTGCGCATCCATAATACTCGGGGAAACCTACTGCGCATCCATATTACTCGAAGTAACTTTATAACATGAATTTGAAATCGCCTACTCCAAAAACCTATAAAACGATATGTCACTCGATAGTGGGGGTTGGGGTGGTGGTAGAGGGTTGGGGGTGGGGGTGGATTAAGTAAAAAAAAATTTGAGGCCATAGGTTCTTGTATACACGCTAAATTACAATTTTATTTTTTTTCACCCCCTTTAATGATGAGGTGGGGGGTAGTAATGGGGGTGGCTAATGTTAACATTTTTTTTGAGACCTTAGCTTCTCTTATATATACTAAATACCAATTTTATGAACTCTTACCTGCTTGATTTACCTATTTACCCCAAATTTACCCCAATTTACCCCCAACCCTTCGACGGAACCAGATGAAAATAAATCTAGTTCTAGATCTCGTTAAAGTACATATGTGTACCAAATTTCAAGTCAATATCTCAAACGGTTCCTGAGTAAACGTGCGCACAAAAAAAGTTACCGACAGACAGAAATTATTTTTTTTTCGTTCAAACTTTAAATCTCGACGTTTCATGACATTCTAAGTCTATTTGAACAATAAAAATTTTTAAAAATTTTTTTGTCGTTACTATACTTCCACTGGATGTGGAAGTAATTTAATAGTTTAAAATTTTGCAATCGGAGTATTAAGGCAAGTTCTTTGAAGAGTACGTGATACCTGTTTAGTATTAAGTTTTAACGTTTCCATTCACACATTTATATATATTGAAATTTTTTAGTGCATACTGTTAAGTTGGCACATGGTACCATGGACCGTCTCTAGGCCCTACGCAATGTTGTGTATGAAATATTTAGTCTCATTAATTAAGAACTTTTGATAACACGTGCATCAAACTGTAGAGAGGTATCTTTTTGTGCTTGCATCCTAACTTAAGAGGGGTAGTTTGCTCGCTTTTCATTTTTCATATTAAATTAGATAAACTCACTTTACAAACCGCAAAATTTAAATTTTTTTATTTTTTTTTTTTTTGAAAGGACAAGTATTGCTCCACAAGCACTGGATGTTATGGTTGTTAATGTTTCTATTCTTTTGAATAAATGTTTTCAATAAACGTTGCTTTTGTTTGAGTGTTCAGCACATTCTCGTTTCTTAACACCTACCCAAGATTATGTAATTTCTTACTAACAGTTTACTATTAAAGTAAATTTTGATAGAGTATTAAATATTAAAAGTTTTTCCATCGCATATTATAAATAGTTTTAATTTTGTTTCTTGACTGGCAAAATTAACCACTAAATTCCTTGAAGGTCAAGTGTCGCCCTCTCTGGTTAGTCTGTGCCCAGGATTTTCACTCACGCCCCTTCTGCTCTCCGAAAACATGTACTAGCTGCCGTAAGCGAGTAAACTTTTTTATACTTCGACATAAGAAACGTCTCATCCGAACAAACTAATTTTACCTGGTGTGTTCTTCCAGATAGGCAACCCATTTACTGACTTAAATTTTTCCAAGACCCCGTGGTGTAGAAAGTCAAACAACTTCATATAATTCAACATATTAGAAGGCGTAACTTGTAACTCATTAACGAATTAAAAAAAAGCATTTGTAATAGGTACCTATGGAAGCGTGGAAACCCTGTCAAAAAAATCTCATCAATCCGTACTGAAAATTATCAAAAATTAATAAGTATCTATGAGAACCTATATGGTCAATAAGTTTCTATAAGAGTTAGATAAAGTTGCTGTTGAAATAGTTATCAGTTTATATCAGAATTGACCAGGAAAACGAGTCAAGCCATATCCATTTGTAAATCCAAACATTTACTTATACCACATCAATGAGAATTTATGAGCACAGTATCTAATGTAATTCATACGGCTTTCCATGATTAAAAGACACGTGTTTCTTTAAGAAACGAGCTGCATTAGGTTAGAACAGTTTTGATTTGCAATTAAAGATTACAAATTACAATGTTTGAATAGGGATTTATGAGATCAGTTTCTATGAGTATTAATGTTTTTTTTTCAGTAATATATTAAATGTGTAAAGAAAGGCCAGTTTTCAACTGCAATTACAAATACAAGTTTAATCACTTCGAATGGGGTTATATGCGATTAATTTCTAAAAGTATTTATGCTGTTTTCCGAATATAATTGTGATGAGGTTTAATCAGTAACAAACTGTTCACTACTTGTTATGATATGGTCGGAAATTCCAAGTACACATTTAGTATTCCTTCAAGAGGATTGATGAGAGCAGTTTCTACGAGTATCTATTTGTTGTTACTCTAGTAAATTATATAAGTCTTTATCAGTACAGATTCGGATCTAATTTAAATATGAAAATTATATCAGAATAAAGCAACTAAATATTTTAAACAGTATCTATTTGTAAATCCAGATATTTACTTATACTATCTCAATGAGAATTTATGAGAACAGTATCTAATGTAAAACGTGCGGCTTTCCGTGGTTAACTGGCAAGTGTCTCTATAAGAAACGAGCTGCATTAGGTTAGAACAGTTTTGATTTGCAATTGAAGATTACAAATTATAATGTTTGAATAGGGATTTATGAGATCAGTTTCTATGAGTATTAATGTTTTTTTTCAGTAATATATCAAATGTGTTTTAATTTGTTTCAATGGGTAAAAAGAAAGGTCAGTTTTCAACTGCAATTACAAATACGTTTAATCACTTCGAATGGGGTTATATGCGATTAATTTCTAAAAGTATTTATGCTGTTTTCCGAATATAATTGTGATGAGGTTTAATCAGTAACAAATTGTTCACTACTTGTTATGATATGGTCGGAAATTCCAAGGACACATTTAGTATTCCTTCAAGAGGATTGATGAGAGCAGTTTCTACGAGTATCTATTTGTTGCTCCTCTAGTAAATTATACAAGTCTTTATCAGTACAGATTCGGATCTAATTTAAATATGAAAATTATATCAGAATAAAGCAACTAAATATTTTAAACAGTATCTATTTTTAAATCCAGATATTTATTTATACTATCTCAATGAGAATCTATGAGAACAGTATCTAATGTAAAACGTGCGGCTTTCCGTGGTTAACTGGCAAGTGTCTCTATAAGAAACGAGCTGCATTAGGTTAGAACAGTTTTGATTTGCAATTGAAGATTACAAATTATAATGTTTGAATAGGGATTTATGAGATCAGTTTCTATGAGTATTAATGTTTTTTTTCAGTAATATATCAAATGTGTTTTCATTTGTTTGAATGGGTACAAAGAAAGGTCAGTTTTCAACTGCAAATACAAATACAAGTTTAATCACTTTGAATTGGGTTGTATGCGATCAATTTCTAACAGTATTTATGCTGTTTTCCAAATATAATTGTGATGAGGTTTGATCAGTAACAAACTGTTCACTACATGTTACGATATGGTCGGAAATTCCAGGTACATATTTAGTATTCCTTCGAAAGGATTGATGATAGCAGTTTCTACGAGTATGTATTTGTTGTTTCAATAGTAAATTATATAAGTCTTTATCAGTATGCATTCGGATCTACTTTAAATACAAAAATTATATCAGAATGAAACAGCCTATTTTAAACAGTATCCACTTGTAAATCCAAACATTTAAAGATATATTTTAATGAGAACCAATCAGAACAGTATCTAATGTAACGCGTGCGGCTTTCCGTGGCTAAATTTTAAAAGTATTTTTAACAAATAAGCTTTAACGGATTTGAACAGTTTTAATTGTTAAATTGCAATTCCAGATGAATAGTTTTAATTGTTAAATAGAGATCTATGAGGTCAGTGTCTTTGTGTAATGTGTTTTTTCCAATAAAAACACATTTCATTGAAAAAAAAAAACATTGCACTGACCTCATAGATCCCTATTTAACAATTAAAACTATTCATTTGGAAATGCAAATGAAAACTCTTCGAATCCGTTAAAGCTTGTTTATTGCAAATAATTTTAAAATTTAGCCACGGAAAACCGCACACGTTACATTAGATACTGTTCTCATTAAAATATTATCTTTAAATGTTTGGATTTTTAAATTATTTGGGGTTTCATTCTGATATAATTTTTGTATTTAAATTAGATCCGAATGCATACTGATAAAGACTTATATAATTTACTGTAGGAACAACAAATAAATACTCGTAGAAACTGCTCTCATCAATCCTCTTGAAGGAATACTAAATATGTACCTGGAATTTCCGACCATATCGTAACATGTAGTGAACAATTTGTTACTGATCAAACCTCATCACACTTATATTCGGAAAACAGCATAAATACTGTTAGAAATTGATCGCATATAACCCCATTCGAAGTGATTAAACTTGTATTTGTAATTGCAGTTAAAAACTGACCTTCCTTTTTACCTATTCAAACAAATGAAAACAAATTTAATATATTACTGAAAAAAAACATTAATACTCATAGAAACTGATCTCATAAATCCCTATTCAAACATTATAATCTGTAATCTTCAATGGCAAATCAAAACTGTTCTAACCTAATGCAGCTCGTTTCTTATAGAAACTCTTGCCATTTAACCACGGAAAGCCGCACGTTTTACATTAGATACTGTCCTCACAAATTCTCATTGAGATAGTATAAGTAAATGTCTGAATTTACAAATAGATACTGTTTAAAATATTTGGTTGATTTATTCTGATATAATTTTCATATTTAAATTAGATCCGAATGCATACTGATAGACTTATATAATTTACTATTGGCACAACAAATACATAGGTACTCGTAGAAACTGCTATCATCAATCCTTTCGAAGTAATACTAAATATGTACCTGGAATTTCCGACCATATCGTAACATGCAGTGAACAATTTGTTACTTATCAAACCTCATCACAATTATATTCGGAAAACAGCATAAATACTGTTAGAAATTGATCGCATATAACCTCATTCGAAGTGATTAAACTTGTATTTGTAATTGCAGTTGAAAACTGACCTTTCTTTTTACCCATTCAAACAAATGAAAACACATTTAATATATTACTGAAAAAAAACATTAATACTCGTAGAAACTGATCTCATAAATCCCTATTCAAACATTATCATTTGTAATCTTCAATTGCAAATCAAAACTGTTCTAACCTAATGCAGCTCGTTTCTTATAGAAATACTTGCCATTTAACCACGGAAAGCCGCACGTTTTACATTAGATACTGTTCTCAGAAATTCTCATTGAGATAGTATAAGTAAATGTCTGGATTTACAAATAGATACTGTTTAATATATTTGGTTGCTTTATTCTGATATAATTTTCATATTTAAATTATATGCTAATCTGTACTGATAAAGACTTATATAATTTACTAGAGGAACAACAAATAGATACTCGTAGAAACTGCTCTCATCAATCCTCTAGAAGGAATACTAAATGTGTACTTGGAATTTCCGACCATATCATAACAAGTAGTGAACAATTTGTTACTGATTAAACCTCATCACAATTATATTCGGAAAACAGCATAAATACTTTTAGAAATTGATCGCATATAACTCCATTCGAAGTGATTAAACTTGTATTTGTAATTGCAGTTGAAAACTGACCTTTCTTTTTACCCATTCAAACAAATGAAAACACATTTAATATATTACTGAAAAAAAACATTAATACTCATAGAAACTGATCTCATAAATCCCTATTCAAACATTATAATTTGTAATCTTAAATTACAAATCAAAACTGTTCTAACCTAATGCAGCTCGTTTCTTATAGAAACACTTGCCATTTAACCACGGAAAGCCGCACGTTTTACATTAGATACTGCTCTCATAAATTCTCATTGATGTGGTATAAGTAAATGTTTGGATTTACAAATGAATACGGCTTGACTCATTTTGCTGCTCCATTCTGGTATAAACTGATAGAAATTTCAGCAGCAACTTTACTCCAGGCTCCAGTAGAGGGAGCTTATACGTGTCGCTAATTCATATCTAATCTAATATGACCTAAGGAACTGACGTGTGTTTGTTAAATTAAAAGTAAAGCAGTCTCTTTCACTGCTAACTCATTCATTGCTTCTAGGCTAGAACAAGAACACCCGAGGAAATAAGGACTTTGCAGTATTTTGTGTTTACCACTATATTGGTATTTCTATTTGAAATATGCAATTTAAGCTGTACATTTGTCGGCATGCATATCCAAATTAATACTAATAAAAAAGCATAATGGAAGTTTACAATAAAAAGACATCTGTAAAATATACAATTGAAACTGTACTTTTGTTGACATGTATATCCACATTAATACTAATAAAAAGACAATGTTGAAATTTACAATAAATACATGTTGATAAATGGTGTGTTACATACGACAGATACTGGAGAAAGGACGGACTGAAACTATTATGATATTACTTATAGAAAAGTTTAGAATCTCTTTAACTCTTTCAGGGGCAGACAATTATGCTAAATAAAAATCCTAGTGGGGCGCAAAGAATTTTTTTTTTATTTTTGGGCAATGTTTTTACATAAACTCATTGTTAACCTTAATGTAAATATAAAAATATAAAGTAAAAATTTTTTTTCAAAAAACTTGAAAGTTACAGGGTGGTACATTTTAAGTACCAGTGCCCCAGTACTACATTATTTCAAAGTGTGGAAATCTGTGAAGCAAGTTTTATTTTTTCCTAAGCAGAGGGGAACTTTGCAAATCGAACATATCCAATCTGTACGTATTTGTTTTTAGATGTGCTGCACTTTGCGCAACGACGTCTCGTATTCCTTTCTGGCTGATGAGCACTTGCTGTTAGTCGTACTTCTACCGGAACATACGGTTTTGACATCTTTGTAGCAATTGGCTCTTGATTGGTACTGGCCCTGACTTTTCTATTGCTAACAATTTGATGTGCAATTAATCCCTGTGATATACCTCGCCTAAAATCTTTCATACTCATGCTTGGCAAGTATAAAACATATGCATTCACAACTGCGGCATCTAAAAGATAAAAAAATATCCTGTGCCACCATTTTCGCGATTTTCTATTTACTTTGTATATATTCAGGTTTTGGTCGAATTTGTCCACAAAATTCATATTTTTGTTGTAATCTACAAGGGCCACTGGACAAGGAACTTTCGATATAGTACCATCTTTCTCTTTTCTGGTAACTTCTGCTGTTTCTAATAGGTTATGAAAATTTGATAACATAAAAACACTGCGTTTATCACGCCATTTCAGAGCTAAAATGACCGTCAAAGTCTCCTCTCTTTAGCCGTTTGTCAGCTTTAAATGTGGGTAAATTTTTCCTATTGAGATTTACAGTGCCGCATGCATGAATTTTTTTTTCTTTTAAATCTTCCAAAAGTTCGACTCCATTAAAAACATTATCAAAATACACGATGTGTTCCTTATTCTCTAATCCATTTAACAATTGTTTTTCAGGATGTTCAGATTTACCGGTATAGATGTCAAATTTTTGGCAATATCCGTTTTTATTTGCAAGTATCCATACCTTGTACCCTCTTTTAATTGGTTTTTTGGGTAAGTATTGCTTTAACGAACTCCTACCCTTAAACTTAATCATTGATTCATCAATGGCTTTAGTGGGTTTCATACATTTTTCAAAATTGTTAGTCAAAGCATTTAACAGTGGTCGAAGTTTATAGAGTTTGTCAAAGGCAGGTTGTCCTTTTTTGGGCATTAGTACATTATCGTTAAGATGCAGATGTTTACCAGAAGCCAACTGAAGCGTTTTACCGGCATCAGGGAACTAATGTATTCATCATGCATGTCTGGAGCTGAGCTCCAATAATCTCGATAACTTGGAAGGTGTTTGATCCCCATTAGTAGATTTATACCAAGAAATGTTTTTATTTCCTCATTGTTTGTTGGCCTGTGCTTACTAGAAGCCTGTTGTGCAAATAAATTGGTTTGAAATACGATATTCTGGAAGACTTCATCATCATAAAATAACTCAAAAAGTTTGCAAGGTGTAGGATCTTTTAAATCTTTTACAGTAAACGCAATACCTTGTTCCGATATAAAATCAGCTGGACATTTCGGTGCAACCGGATTAGACCAATCAGGAAGTTTTCGAGCAGAGAGCCCTTCATGACCTTGAGGTTTCAGTCTATTTGCCAACTGAGCCAAAGGTAGATCGTCAATCGCTCAAAACCAAAGGAACTTCATTCTCTGCTGGTAATTCTTCTGTATCAGATGCACTGACTACAGATTCCTGGTTAGATGGAATAGCCTCGACGTCATCTATGTTTGCTAATTCCCAACATAAATCATCATAGCTCATATCAACCAATCGAAATGGCAATGAATTTTTATTTTCAAGCTGTAAAAAAATACTTGGTACAAAAACATATCTTTCATAAATGGGCAGTGGTACAATTAGTGGACCACAACAAAACAAGAAAATGAAACCAACAAGAAATGTATATTTGTGTTAATTGTAAAAAGTTAATAGTCTGCAGGTAGTAGTAAACTATTACAAGCAAAAACAACTTAAAAAAATTCAAAGTATTTTACTTACATTCATTATTTACAGATGGAAAGCTGTCAAATTCACATCCACTTTACAACAAACATAACCTACTGCGGCCTAGTTCCATAAATCACAAACTAATTGCTTGACAATTATCTGTTATATGATAGGCAACCCATATTACGACGGGGTACGCAAATTAAACCGCTGCTCGTTAAGATGATAAATATTTTGTAAGTGGTATACTTTTTGTACCAACGCCCTTCTAAACGGCTCTTTTTCTGGGTACATTTTATATACCACTACCCTTGAAAGAGTTAAAGTTGTATCTGTAATTCCATATGTTTACAGATATAAGGGCAAGAGTGCATTTGCAGACACTAAACTGTAGATTTGTTGATGTATATTTCATATAAATACTCATGAAAGGGCAACATGATAATTCCAAATAGCTCATTCGGAATTACTGTTTCATAACCGATTTAAAACTTAATAAAACAGACAAAATCCTGTCTGTATAATACTAATATAACTTATAGGAACGATAAAACCGCATCACTTTTTTTTTATAAGTTTCTATGTGGAATTTTTGGCAGGGAATCTCAAATTTTATTGATTTTGGGATAATACATTGTGAAACAGAATATAATAATTGCTTTTGGGTGATTTCTTCGAGAAATTAGTACATTTGGCTCCACGTACATACTTAACGAGTCAATTGTTTTCTATCTTTGAATTTTTAATGTTCAATAGGTGCTCTGTTTACCAACTTGAATGACGATATAACAAGATTACGCATTGTTTATTAATAATCCATTAATTATTTGTCTCATATAACTTTCTCTAATAAATATTTATTCTAAATTGAAAATCAATTCTGCTGGTCCCTAAATAAGTAATTCGAGTTTAATACTCGACTGTAGGAAGATCTCGTTTTCACAAACAACAATGATTATATTAACACACCGGAATTTCGGCACATACTTTCGATAGTAAAATCATTTAATCTGTTTAGAAGAAAGTGTAATATAGGTACCACAAGATTTTTCACTAGAAGTAATACTGTACCGATTTTGTGATATGTATTGAAGGAAATAATTAAGTTAGTCAGTACTTACAGCAACTTTTTTCTTTATCGAATTTAATTTTTCTTGGGCAGCGGCGAGTTCAGCATTGGCAGCCGCTAAAGCTTTTCTTTTAGGTTCGACATCACAGAATACTTCAAAGAACTTAATGATGTTAATAACCCAGGCACATAGTCCAGCTGCAGCCGCTGATTTAGATCTAACAAACTCTGGCTCAAATTCCGCATCCTTTAAATATGGCTCTATAGCCTTTATAACTTCTGGATGAATATTCTCTTTGTCGTAGTTAATAAGAGCATCCAAAAATGCGTCAACTTTGGCCATAACAATTTTTGCAGCTTTCCAGCTTCTATCCTTAGGTACTTTTCCTCCTGGAGCCAGAAGTACCATGACAGCAGCAGTCACATTAGTCACTGCACCTGTATCGTTTTTATTTTTTACTTTATTGAAACTGATAAGGCGAATATAATATATTATAAGTACAATAATTAAGAGAGAAAAAACGAAATATTCAAAAATCGAAGAATGTTGTATAAAAAACGTAACATGAAAATTTGCTATAAAGTTTTTACCTGGTGGTGACCCAAATGATTTTAGTTCGGTCAAATTGGCCTTGTTAAGTGTATTGAGTGCTTCTTGGGCTGCTAAGAGAGCAGGTTCTGCTTTCATCAGATCTTCTTCACAATCTTTTTGTTTTTTGCTAACTTCTTCGGCAATTACAGCAACTTTTTCTTCTTCTTCATCTGCCAAATTCTTCTCTATTGACACTTTTTCTGTTTCTATACCTACGATTTGTATTAAATTATCCGCTGCCTCATTTTTTTCTTTAAGTTCTATTTCTTGTATAGCTAGTTTCTTTTTTAATTCATCCACTTGTTTTGCAGTGACTTTTAACTTGTCTAATCCATTTTCCAATCGTTTAACCTTGGATAGAAGTTCCTGAGATTTCTGACGAAGTAATTTGGAATAAAGAGTAATTTGTTCTAGATATGATTTTGGAGTAGTGTAATTATACCTCCTTTCATTTTGTAGAAACAATTTTGAGGTTGAATTTACAGAAGTATGTGCGAATGCCATGAATCTAGCCGATGAATCTCTCAAATCATCCTATAAACATAAACAAAAAGAGTTAATCTATTATTGTGTAACAAAATACAAAGTGATTTAAAATATCAGTAAAATAATAAAAATAAGATGGCAACTTCCGAAGTATAGACGAAAACGCTTTCCAAATCGAATTTACTTAAAAGAGGGTTACTTTACTGTATGAAAATACATGGTCGGTAACTCGCCGGCATGAGAAAAAAGATGGTCGCAAAAATGTGATTTTTCGCAGAGATCTCAAAAAATGAGAGAAATAAGCGGGAATGCAAAAAATGAAGATTAAATTATACAATTTTGCAATTTTAGAGATTTCCACAGATAATTTTCTCGAATAACTTAAAAAGAGTTCTCATAAATTCAATTTCTAATGGTATGACGATCCGAAAGTTTTCCTGTTAGCGGACTTATTTGAGGTCAATTTGACCGGTTATTATCGTCCGACAATGTTAACTTTTATACGACGTCAGAGAAAGTAAACCTGTCGATTTCTTTATTCGGAAGCTGCAGTGCTTATTTTATTGTATTATTACTGTGACGTCTACGTCTACACTTTCGAATTGTCCAGATCTAAAAAAATGACTAAATTTATGCAGCAACATAAGATTTTCGAATTTGCAATATTTTGTTGGCAAATATAAAATTTAACCTATTTACCGGTAAAACATCAACTTCTTGGAGAAACCGTGAGGCGACAGACACTAGCGCCTCTTGAGGCCACTCATGAAACCAATTTATTTGAGTGCAATTAATTATTGCTGGAAATTTCCTAGATCTTACTCTTAAAGTCGAACCAACTGGAGAAAAACACAACACTAATTTGAACTGTTTTCTAACTCGATCAATAAAAAACTTCCAACAGTTTTCTCTTGTATCTAATATTCCTGCTCCCTTCACTTCATTGCGTACACCAGCTATTATGTTTTCTATTTCATCATCAGGAAACATATCGGGAATTTCTCCAGAAGCCAACAGATCATTTATCAATACCAAGAATTGTTCATTGGGTACTTGCGCATCGGTCATCAGAAACATTATACCAACATTTTTTAATCCACTCTTCATATATAGCGATGACAATTCATTTTTAAGATCTAACACTCCATATCCTTTTTTCAACTGAATCTGTGCCACTTCTAGTGATGATATAAATGCCGCTAACCTTGCTAAAGATTGTTTTCCACTACCGCCTACACCCACCAATAACGAACTACCACGAGGTGATTCAAGTATTCGGTTAATCCTGAAATAAATAATATAGCCCTATACATTTAAAAGAAAAATGTGTTGTTAACAAACATAAGATTTGCAGATACGATCGACGATAATATTCTTTAAAGTTTAACATACCTACAAACATGCATCATTGCATCCTCAAAGAGAACTAAGTTCATTGCTGCTACCAAGTCGTTATAGCTTGACATTGCTTCATTGAGTAGTTTGTGCAATGTAGGCCAATTTTTGACTGGCATATATTTTGGTTCTCCTATACCGCCAGAAAAATGACAATATATATTGGGTTTTTCAAATACAATAGATTCGTCTATGTCCTGAAATTGAACATACAGAAAGATAGAAAATACCAGAACGTGTTACGTTTCTACTTCACTTTAAAGTTAATATTATCTCTAAGTTGAGTGAATATAAGATCAATACTAATTTAAACATCAGTATATTATTATTTTTTAGCTAAAATAGCTATTTTAGCTACTTTTAGCTACTCATTTGGGACTCATTTGAGTCAGTAAAATGAGTGTTTTCCGAACTTAATTCCAAAAAGTTGCCATGGCAACTTTTGAGGATCATTTAGGTAAATAATGCAAAATGGTTCATACAACAAACAACTTTATTTAATCTAATGGGAACAACGATATAACAATTATTAGCTTTGTAAATTAAGGGCCGGTTTTATAGGTACAGATTAAACCAAAGTTTAACTAGGAGTTTAAACTGAAGTTTTACTGAAGGTTTAAACTTTAGATTTTAGTGTTCGCTAAAATGCCGTTTTATAGGTGCTTGTCAAGATCGTCAGTTCTATCGCCGTTTTGTTGGTTGGTAGCATAGTGACAAATTGGCGATTGATGTCATTTTTATTACTGGTATTTTGACTTTTCGCGATGGGTGAAATATCTTTAAATTTCTACGTCAGTGAAATCAAACTATTGATTGAATTAGTTAAAAAGTGTAAAGATGTAATCGAATGCAAGAAAAGTGATTCGGTTCTTGGAAGGATAAACCAAATGTTAGTCGAGTTAAATGTGGACTCGTATGTTCTAATAGACCTTTTCATCCTAGAAGCGCGCATGTGCTGCTTCTACGTTTGTTTGGACACTTGGATTGTCAAAATGGTTGGACCGGTATCATTTTTTCACATTAATTTAGACGAAAGTGTGATTGACGATGTAAAATTAGTACACAACATTGTGGAAGAACACATTTGCGCTCAATTAAGGCGCTGGCTCAGGTATCCTGGTCGTAAAATGACTGGAAGCAAGAATAAAGAACTGGTTGCAAGGTTAGAATTCAACTACAACTTATCAATTTATATACAAGTGCATTAAAAGAAAACAAATGTGTTTATTTTACAGTATGCTTAATAACATTCTTCGTGTAGTAATTGATAATGCAGTAAAAATATTTTCTGTTTTTTTTACGAAAATATAGGGTCAAAAATGCAATTGAAAATGAGGTTTTTTGTCAATCCTTCTGTGGATAAAGCTGGCTCCTTTTTTTCTAATTTTTTTCAAATAAGTAAACTATACGATATGGCACTACATATTTTCAGAAAATTGGTAACAAATTCATCATTATTTGGTTAAAAAACGCAATGTTTATGTCAAATCCAATATTGACATACGAAAACTGTCCGAACAAACATGGAACTCGACGGTTTTTAAACAAATAATGATGAATCTGTTACCAATTTTTTGAAAATAGGTAGTGCCATATCGTATAGTTTATCTATTTGAAAGAATTAGAAAAAAAAAGGCAGCTTTATCCACAGAAGGATCGACAAAAAACCTCATTTTCAATTGTATTTTTGACCCTATATTTTCGTAAAAAAACAGAAAATATTTTTACTGCATTATCAATTACTCCACGAAGAATGTTATTAAGCATATTGTAGACTAAACACATTTGTTTTCTTTTAATGCACTTATATATAAATTGATAAGTTGATAGTTGAATTCTAACCTTGCAACCAATTCTTTATTCTTGCTTCCAGTCATTTTACGGCCAGGATACTTGAGACAGCGCCTTAATTGAGCACAAGTATGTTCTTCCACAATGTTGTGTACTAATTTTGTACCGTCAATCACACTTTCGTCTAAATTAATGTGAAAAAATGATACCGGTCCAGACATTTTGACAATCCAAGTGTCCGAACATTTCATAGTTCCCGCAAACAAACATAGATGCAGCACATGCGCACTTCTATGATGAAAAGGTCTATACTATATGCACACTTTCTTTAGATATTCGAAATAGATCTATAAATTCTTTGTTATTCCATATCTTGGTATCTTTCGGAATTTTCGTGTATGACGAGGTGCTTCTATTTTATTTATAACACCATCTTCATCGCTTGATAAAATGTCCTCAAAAGTATCGAAAATCTATAACTTTTTCTTTACAGAATATATAATAGGTAATTATTTGTAGGTTAAGTTGAAATTTGAAGTTTGCATTGAGCGCAACGTCCTTCAAAATATTGCTAATTAATCAACGTAAGCGTGCATAAACCTAAGTTTGGAGTTTAAACTTAAAATTGGCAGTTACTGGCAAACGTACTTTTTGACAAAACTCATAGTTAACTATCAGATCTAAGTTAAACGGAACCTATAAAACCGGCCCTTAATTAATAATAATTAAATGATTATGGCCCAAAATGAAAATTAAATGAACAATTTTGACATCCTTCAAAACTATTACCCCAAACGAAATACCCGAATGCGAGGGTATCGTGTTAATTTCTTTTGATGTTGTGGTAGTAAAGAACCTGGAATTAGTTATTATTTAGAATAAAAAGAGTGCATATTGTGAAAAAACTTGTTTCCATCCCCCTAGCCGTTTCAACGAAATTAAATCGACGTCAGCATTTGCCACAAGAGACGCAGAACTTCGCCGGAAGCAATGCCCTGTATACTCTGTCGGGTTCGGTAGTTTAAGAAATTCACCAACGATAGAGGGCATTTTCTCAAAAGAATGGATTCCTACACGTGTTACCGTACATTTTCCCTTACGATAGGAAATAAAAAAACAATTATGTTTAACATTCGCTGGTCGTAGTCGAACATATTTCTGGTACACTTCCATGGGATTAACAGCTTCACCTTCAGCTACCACGGGAAACACTCTCTCTTTCGTATCAGGAATTGTTATAAGAAGACATCGTATGTCTTTTTAGATAATATCTTGTATTTTTAGTGAATGTAGCTCTTCGCGCCTGCATGCACCATATTCGCCAATGAGAAGAGCAACCTGCGAAATTAAATATGAAACTGATGCATGTCATTAAAGTATGATTTTAAACTTACTTTGATTCAAAAATACTTCATCGTCTCCATTTATCAAAAATATATTAATTTCTAGGCGCGTCAAAACTTTTGACTTTGTGGACTCGTAGCCTACTGAATTTCGCTTCAAAAACTCTATGACTTTGACGAATTTGCTTATTTCTATATTTTGCTTGACAGAGAAAATAGCTTTTATCACCGAATATTTTTACCAGAGAGTAGATGGTTTTACTTCTTGCGATTGTAATAGCAAAATACGAAAATATTCACAATAATAATTTACATATGTTATTAACATTGAATGCAAAGAATAGCGGCACTTACCTTTTCATGTAAATAGTTCAATATGCATTTTCGTCTACAATTACAATGTTGTTCATTTCTTTCCATCGAATGAATGCTTCATATTCCTTTTCATAAATTTGACGAGATTTCACTGGAAGTAAATCTAACACAATTTCCTTCGATTTTTCAGATATAATTTGTGTTTTTATACCGCATAAAAAACGCGTCAAAATTTGTTTGTTTACATTAAACAATCTGGTTACTATGGTCGCATGATAATTAAAATTTGAAACTCACTATTTTCGAGAAATATTTAAAATTTTTTAAATTTAAATATGTTTTAGGGACCGAAAAAAATGTTGTTTGTAACACGTACCTAAAATTAGTTTTTTGGGACTCATAGGCTATACCCGACTCGGCTTCGCCTCATCTGGAAACAGCTACGATTCGTCCCAAAAAACAAGATTTTAGGTACTTGTTACAAAAATAATGATTATCGTTTTTAATATGTTTAGATTGTTATAGAAACATTTATTTTCAGCATCAATAAAATTAGAATGGAACCCACTAAACGATAATTTCCTTTCCATGCATTTTAAGTCATCGAGATCATCCATTCGAAATAAAGAGAGTTTTTAAAACTAACTTGTATTAAGGTAAAATTGTAAAATATAATATTCAATTATAGATGTTATTTGTACACCTAATTTTAGGAAAAGATTAAGAAACTGCCAATCAAAATTTCAAATAACAAAAACATTATGTTTGATATGCTTTCATGAAATGAAAAAGAAGAAATTGCTTACACAAAACTCTCGCTCGATAAAATAAAATATATATGGACAAATATTACATATTTTAAACAATAAACTCGTTTTTACTTGCTTTACTAAACGACCTAAACGTATTATTTCGGATAACTGTCAGTTATCAAAAATATTAAGAATATACAAGGTGATTTTTAATTACGGAACAATACTTCAGAGGCCGAAAGTGTGCAAAAAATAAAATGTAGTTTCTCATATGTAGTACAATTTTGCATGCTAAGGATGGAGACTCAGTAAAGTCATTTTCTTGGAAATTACTTCTGAATGGTTAGAAATATTACATTGTAATTTTAGGCCTCCTTCCTCTCCTCAGAAGCTGACAAGTGATATTGTGAACTCTAGAGAGGGCGCAAGATAAGCCTCAGTTAATAAAAAAGATTTAAGTTTTGAGGTGAGGTAGTACCGGTTTCAGTGGGGAGATCTCGATCTGTGGTAAGTTAAAGCACGCTGGGCGAGTACCTCATCTCGCCGTCTTTGTTAAGTAGTGGAGTAGCATTAACTAAACTTTGCCAAGGTGTTAATATAAATAAGGCTAAAATAATAATAATAATAATAATAAAAAACTTTGTCGCATGAGTATGCTAACATTAGAACAGCAGGAAACATCTTTCAAACTTCATTCAGTTGGCAACCTAAAACATTGCCATTTTGTCGACGGAGCGACTTTTACAATGGACCAAACACTACAGCCCTAATCCAAGCGCATTGGATAATTAAGTCTAGGGTTGCTGGTATGGGCAAATTAAACGGAAATATTTATAGATTATCTAAGAAGTTATAATAACATATTTTTACCTCCCTACTGACTCATCAGAATCACCGCCATCCCAAGAAATAGTGCGACTGGTAAAGCACTTAGAGGCAATCAAACTACGCCTCGTTATAGGTGGAGATTCCAATGCTTATCATATTCTAAGGGGCAGTGAACACAACCAATAATAGTGGCAAATCAATAGTGGAATATCTATGAACCACTAATTTAAAGATACTCAATGTAGTGAAGTCACATTCCTTACCTCACGTAGTTACGTAGTCAAACCTGGCATACCACAAACTCAGAAGATATATCAATAGGCATGTATCAAGAGTAGTTGCCATGTCAGATCATAGATGAATTGACTGACTTTAATTTTAAAGGGGGGGGGGGTGGAAAGAAATATTTATCCCAATGCCAGGCAGACAAATAAAAACCAGTTCGAGGAACTTCTTATTAGCCACCTGGCGTACGTCAACACAAATAAATAGAAACGGGAAGCTTCCGCTAAAGGAAAAATAGAATATACGACACCTTGGAGGAGCAAAGATCTTAACCGGTTGAAAACAGGCAAAAAAACAGCAAAGTGATTAAGTCCAAAAGTGCTGAGGGCTGAGATGTATGCAGGATCAGTCAAAGGCTGTAAGAAAAAAATAAAGTAATATACCTAGAGTGCCAGAGATTAGGGCAACAATATACACAAAGTAAATAATTTCATAATAAATGAAAAAGTGTATAAGTTGTGGTTTGCTTAATACCTAAATAAAATTCTCTAATCAAGATGAAAGCAAATAAATAAGAAATAATTAATCTGTAAAAATCTTCGAGAACATTGGTAACACTTTTCTTTATGGTGTTCCCATTACACTCAGTGAATGAAAAATACGCATATTTAAATGGTGGGCTGTTCGAATTAATGTGGAAACATCGAAACCAGGGACATAGTCCGAAGACGCTGTGTATAGTTGGCGTAATAGCTATAAGATATTTTCTCTTAGTAAATATCAAAAGCGTCGGGTATGCCGATAAAGGAATTAGCTGGCGCGTACAAAGGGTTTCGCGTCTTGCGTCTCACCAGTCGATCTACTAATGCGACCTTCGACTATTATACAAGGCATCATTCCATCACCCTTACAATAGATCGTGGTAGCCGACAGCATAAGAAACTGTTGACGACCTTCCCTTGCACATTGGGTGTTGCAGACAATCCCAAATGTTGGTTCATGAAATCTAGATGATGAAACTATCACGAAAGTATTGCGTCACTACTTTTCTGTTTCAACAAAAAGAAGATCCATATTGCGGGACTTATGGCCCAGTATGACTATTATAGATGGCATCCCGCCGGCCTTCTCCTCAAGTTCGTTACACGTGTTGGTTAGCTTTGAATTTCAGAAACCCGACACAGGAGGTCAGGGGAGATATGAAATGTTAATCGCATTAAATAAAACACTGCGTCAATTTTTATTAATTTTCAGATTTATGCGGGTGTAATATGTTCTTGGATTTTCGAGTGATTGGTAGGCCCCCAAAAGAACCGAGGTTTTCTAAACGGTGCGACGTTTCAACAGAATCACTTCTGCCATCTAGCATAGATATTTGATTTTCCTCGTCTACAATAATCCAATCCACAGTTTGTCCCACCCAGGTAGTATTAATGCCAGTAATCTGTGATATCGGAAATACCTGTAATTCGCTTTTTATGCAGTGGTACCAAGATTGAGGTTTTCAGTCGTCAGGTCAGATTTCTGCCTCCTAGTGAAGTTGGTTTTCATCAAAATAGAGTTTTCTTCTTATAGATATCTAGTTTATCCCATTTTAGTAGAATTATTGCCAGCAATCTGTGGATGTCGGAGGCAGATGTAATTCCCAAAGATTGAGGTTGTTCAGTACTCTTCAGTACTCGGGTCAGATGACTGCCCCCTACATGTTTTTGGCATATTTCTTACTTCATCCTCACTAACTAATGTAAACATCTTTGATGGTCAACTTCAGCTGCTTTGTTAGTTTTTAGGTTTTACACTGGTGCCTCATTTTATGAATTCCGGGTTGCAGGTTATCTTGAAGATAACTTGTAATCTTCTTCAGAATGGCCACTTTTGAAAAGTGTTTCTCAGTTTTGGTGTCAAACCACAATAGTATCTCTTTTAGCCTGTTCAAAAAATATTTTGGTATTTATTATTTTCGTCTTGCTTTAAAATGCCATAGTATAGCAGATTAAATTCATAAATTCGAGTAAACAATTCAATACTTCTTGTTTTAACTGGATGTTAACTGCTTTTATTTATTCTCTAATAATGTATTTCAGTCTTGTTTTAGATTATCTGTACTCAATTTATACAAATAGATATTTTTTTGATTTCCTATTATAAGTGTTTCGATTAGTTGTGTTATGTCTCTAATAATATTTATAAGAATCGAGTTTTTTAAATAAATGTATTATATTTAAAATTATTAAACCAAACACAGATGTCAGCGCCTACATAATTAAATTAATTTATATATTTTGAGTTAATTTAAAAAAATAATTATATCATCATTGCTTAGGCTTGGCACAGAGATGCATTAGATAGCCGATAGTTGAATCATTTATATAATTAAGTTTAAGTCAAAATTTTTATTAAATATATTGAGCTGTAACTTAATTATATCATCATTGGTTAGTTAGGCTTGGCACAGAGGTGCATTAGACAGTCAATAGTTGAATTATTTAATATATTTAAGTTTACCTCAAAATTTTTCTTAAATATATCGAGCTGTAACTTAGCGAAAACATCAATATCTTTTTCTTCTATTAATTTATCACCATAAACTCGTTGACATTCATGTAGCCAGAGACGTATTAAATCGGATGGTTGATTTAGGCAGTCGTTCGAACTGAACAAAAGTCCCTGAAACAATAATCTTGTATATAAATAAATCTTAATGGGGTATTATTTTGGTTATTTTCTTTTTTTTAAATCTTCGATTGTCAGAAAATGTATTTTCAGATTTTTGTTTGCCTGCTTGTCTGAATGTTTGTTTCAACATAACTGGGAAAATGATCAATATATTTTGATCATATTTTTTTTCACTCAGAGAATCAGGCCAATCAGCGGCAGTGATTCTACCTAGAAAAAGTCTTTAAGTTTTGAAAATTGGCAGTTTTAAATATTTTGGTACTTTTATTAATATTTCAGGTTTGCGATTCTGGAAAGCTGTATCCAGGGACGCTACCTCTTGTAGCTTGAGCTTTTATGCACTTTTAATAAAAACCCCCTTAAATACCTTCAATAAATTAATAATACTGTACAATATGGTACCATCTTTTCAGGTATAACATCCAGACTAATATTATTTTGTTCATTTAATGATTAATTACAAGTTTGATATTAAACACATTGTTATCATTATGTACTTGTATTTATATATCTATTTTATTTTGTTACAGTTTACGCTAATATACCATTCCAATGCACGTCGTATTTCTTTCTTAACGCGGGTTAATTAAAATCGGTTTAACAGTGAATAAGGTAGTTAATTAGCAATTCATTATACTGTACACGAGGTTGCCAATGGGAATTGTATCCAACTCTTGGATACTGAGCAACTCGGGTATATGTTTGGTAGGGATAAATTGCTTACCTTAATAGAGCCACGTACATGAATTTTCATTGATATTTTTGAATCGGCAACTACTGGTACTTCTATCGATAATTAATTGGCAGATGTCACATTCGTAATTATCAACATTAATCTATTGTATTGTGTGATCAAAAGGTAATTTAATTTCTTTGTTATGTTCCTGTCATCCATATTTTTCAGCCCTCAGCTATATTTTTGTTGATTGCTAATTTGATTTAATTTAATTTAATTTGTATTTAATTGATAGCCTTATTTATGAAAACCACGTCTCTAATAAATAATATCCTTTCTGTCTTTTTAATTATCAAAAGTTAATGTCGAAAACATTTGTATAAACTTTTAAAACAATTTGTATACTTTTAAAACTTTTAAAACATTTGTATAACTTTTAGAACATTTGCATAAATATTAGTATACATTTGAACACCATTTGTAAACATTTGCAAGCATTTAGTAACATTTACCAATATTGTTACTACGATTCTTACTGTTATATTTGAATATTCATTACGTAAATCATTTAATTACATATGATCAAATATTACAATAACACAGCCCCACAAAAAGAAAAGTTCAAAGCAGCGAACCAGACCTGTGTATTCCTATGTATTTTCGGTCGCTGAATCCGAATCCGGGGTCAAAAAAAAATCGTACACCCCCAAAATCATTAGCTAGAGCCAAAAAACACCCCCTAAATCTGGTAAAAAGAATATTAAGCTACGAGAATAGTTGTTACGTCTTAATCAATCGAATTATACAAATCAAGGTTAAACAGCAGCGTACATACAATAGATATGAAACACGAAAAGTTATATTGACTTCTATAAAAATTCGAAACACCTGCATTGTGTGGAAGAGAGAAGAAACTAGACTATGTTCGACGCTGTGCTTGAAAACCACCCCCACGGGGTTGAGGGACGCCAGCCCTATAAAAAAAAACTATGGAAATGAAACGAATAAGCAACAGTATAGCTTTTTCGTTACATCTTGAATTACGGTAGTTTAAATCCTTTCTGGGGGTGTTAGTTAATAACATTTATAAGACATGAGTTTCAAACTCTAAGTGTGCAACACGATTTTTGCCAATCATAGCATCCATAAAAATGTAAATCCGATTAGTTTCTCTCTGTTTTTCCAGCATCCTACAGATATAGCAACCCCGGAGGGTGGTTTTCAAGCACAACGTCGAACATAGTCTAGTTTCTTCTCTCTTCCACACAACGCAGGTGTTTCGAATTTTTATAGAAGTCAATATAACTTTTTATAAGTAAATCTTACATAGGGATAGTTTTCGCACCCTCTGAGGGTTGGCAGTGTAGAATGTTGATGTAAGTTTCTGGTTTTATTTTAGAGTACTACGCAATTTCAGCCAATCACAGCATCCATGAAAATAGAAATCCTGTTGGATTTTACGTTTTTTCTTGTTTTTCTCGTGTCCTTTGAACTTAAAGGTGGTTGTTTTCAACCCTATAGGGGCAGTTTATGAAGATTACGTCGGACCTGATGTAGTTTCTTAACACTTTAACAAAACTTAGACATTTCAGCAGTCATTGCTGTTTTGGATCGATTTTTTTACATGGGGGCTAGTTTTCGCCCCTCCCTGGGGGTGTGTTTCATATCTATTGTTTGTACGCTGCTGTTTAACCGTAATTTGTATAATTCGATTGATTAAAAAGTAACAACTATTCTGGTAGCTTAATCTTCTTTTTATCCCATGTCAGGGGTGTTTTTTGGCTCTAGCTAATGATTTTGGGAGTGTACAATTTTTTTTGACTCCAGATTCGGATTCAGCGACCGAAAATACATAGGGATACATGGGTCTGGTTCGCTGCTTTGAACTTTTATTTTTTTTTGTGGGGCTGTGTAATTATTGGACCGCATTCAAATTGAATAGTAAATTCGGTGCAGAGAAGATAATGTAATATCAATCAACTCTAAATAATTATTCCATGGTAGTCCAGTCATTAATTCAGGAAGCAGTATCTTCCATTTTATACAATCAGTCATCATAGTCACTTCGCGCAAATACATAAACTTCCGAGGTTAGCGCAGGGAATGGTATCATGGCATACGTTGCTATACTTACCAAGCTTACAACTGTCATCATCAGGTGGTGAGAAAGTGTAATTATTTTTCTGCGTTATCTGTGCTATATAATTTATTTGAACAATTTTTGTACCATTTATTTTTATTACCAGAATGATATCAGTTACACTTTATATTTTTACGAACATCACTATTAATTATTTAGACCTTGTGGTCAATTTCAACTTGATATTTATTTCTTTTATTGTTATTTTGCTAATCGATTTCATTGTCAATAAATAACATTATTTTATCTCAACAATTTTTGTATTATATATGTTGTATTGTCTGTCTCTATTCAGACTTTCCACAGTAGTTAGTTTTGTAATCTAAGAAGTTAGCCTATAACCTTACTAAACCTGTGGATGGCGCCCTGTTATATAATACCTCGTGATTAGCTACTTCTTGGTTACAAAACAACCTGCTTTGAGGAAGCTCTGCGAAAATAAGTGAGTTCTCTCTCTGGTAAAGCTAAATATGAGATGCATGACCCAGCCACGTATAAGATCAGCTAGTCGTTGGCCATCGTACTGCGATTTACTTGATTATTTTTATTTGTATCAAATTTTGGCATAAATAAACTTAATCTTTTTAGTAAAACAAAGTTCACTCCAGCGTCGCTATTTTGGAAAATTTGACCTAAAAACAATTTTTGCAAATAACTCGTCTTTAGTTCTTCATAGATAGGGAATACCTGTAATATTGTCGTATAAAATTGAAGAGGATTAAATAAAGTTGACAAATATTCAGTCGTTTTTTTGTTTTTAAGGCTATAGTTTGGGCGATGCAGTTGATTAAGAGAAACGTAGTGGAGTGGAAGTATAGTAACGGTAAAGACAAATTTTTTTTTTTTATTTTTTTTTTTTTGGTCAAATAGGCTTAGAATGTCGTTGAAATTTCAAGTATGAGCTAAAAAAATTCTTTCTGTCGTTCTGTCCATTACTTCTTTTGTGTCCACGTTTACTCTGGAACGGATTATGATGTTGACTTGAAATTTGGTACAATTATGTATTATTACGAGATTTGGAACTAGATAGGATAGAAATAAAATGGTGATTTAGTGTGCGTACAAGAACCAAAGGCCTCAAAAAATTTCTTGCATGAGCCATCCTCACTGCCACCCCATTATCGATGTGGCATATCGTTTTATGGGTTTTTAAGGTGGCCAATTTCAAGATTATATTATTCAAGCTCTATGAACAATTATTTCCACATAGTGGATTGCAAATATAGTATCATTTATTTTTCGTTGTAAGAGACTTGGATAGAAAATCTGGATGTGGAAGTAGTGATTCCTGAGGTAGCGGTTTCTCTATTTGAAATCAATCTAGATTTGCCTCAGACGATAAAATTAGGCATCGGGAATGAAGAATGTTCAGAAAAATTAGTTTTTATTGAAAGTATCGTTTATTTGATTTCAACTACATTGCATATTTGAAAAACAAAACAAACTTACCCACAATAATACTCATTTCCAGACCACGTAGCAGGAGATAGAGTATACGGTGATTTTTTTTATGTGGTTTTCCCTGTGGGCTTACTACTCATTAGCGATTTCACTAAATATTCGTTCTCATCAATATACCGGCGCGGCGAAGCCAAATTGAACAGGGCCCTATGTATTCGGCCTGTTTAACTGCAAAGACCGACCCTTCGTTTTTTTTTCTTCGGTGTCTATGTGAATTGATTCTTACTTGTTTCGTTGCATAAGAATCTTTTTTTACGAGCAAAGCATCTATGGAAGTCCTCTTTTTTTTCTGCATTTTTTTTATATTTGTTAGCTGCTTCGAGAGGATAACGATAAAAAACTATGAATGTGTTTGATTTGAAATGCCTTTTTACATATTGTGGACTTGTGGAGTGTAGCAAGCTTGTACAAATCGATGATTTATTGCTTCGATATCACACAGCTCTGTATAATTTATTGATATGAACACTGCTCTCAAATAGAATATTTTCTGAACGTGCTGAAAATACTTTGAAGATTCTATTATTTTACATAATGTAAGAGGAGTTCCTTGTCTTTCGTTCACTGAATAAAAAGAACGAGCAACATATTTTGTTTCAAATAAAATCCTCTTCAATTTTTATTTGTAATTTGCCTAGGATGCATAAAAAATGAGAGTCATTTGGAAAAAACTAGTTTTTGTACATCATTTTCCAAGATGAGGTACCGACGGCAACTTTTCAGAGTCGGAAACTTGAATGAAGACATCAAATTATTCAAAACTCTGAAAACTCCAAGACTTTTTGTTAGGTAATTTTTACACTCTGCCGACTGGGAGTAGTAAGAAGGTATAGTACACGGAAATTAGGCAAATTTATGTGGAATAGAAGAAAAAAATTATAATAAACTGAAATATCTATAATAGTTAGCTTATGTGTGTAAGAATACACATCAGAAAAGTTCCCACCCCCACATATTTTTTACAATATGTTTTAAACGCTTTATCTTAGGGAAAAAACATAAGTATAGGAAAAGGTTTGTCACAAAATTCTCTACAAAAAAGTTTCTGTGTTATGTATCGATATTTCTATTACTTTTTATGTTATTAAATCGTAAACTGTAGGGTTAAACAAAAATGAAAGTCTGATTATATTGAATACGCTACTTAATCGAACATAACGCAGCCTGATAATATTTCAAATGATCCAACACAATCCTAACCGCCTTATTCATTCGATGGTTACAGTAATAATCCTATCAGCACAAAAAGTATTGAACGCCAACAGAGAATTTTAAAAAGAACATCTCCCACAGTTGTTTTTGATTAAAATACGCCAATTACAGACCTTAAAGAAAAATTATTAAGCAACCTTGCCAACAAAGAACGATTAATTTCTCAACTAATTCAGACCTTTCAAAATGAAGAGATACAAACTATAACTGCGAATGATGATGCTGATACAGTTATAGTTCAAACTGCTATTCAAAATAGTTTTAAATCCGAACCTGTTGTAATTGTAGGACAAGATGTCGATCTTCTTACCTTATTATTGCCCTAACGCCAACTGAAAAGGATATTAGACTACTAAGGGAGGCCAAAGGTAATATAAAAGCAAGAGTTTATAGCTCCAAAGATTTACAGTTAGTTGTCAAATGTCCTTAAGGACTCAACAAAAAAAACAGTTCTTTTTGCTCGTGCATTTAGTGATAATGACACAACGTCTGCTTTTTTTTGGAAAAGGCAAACTCCAAACTATAAATTTATTAAACTCAAAAACAAATTTACAAGAAGTTGTTAAAACCTTTAACAAACCAAATGCTACGAAACAGGATATTACTGAGGCAAAAAAGGTTGCGGAAAGCGATGCGGATGTTTAAAGTTTGGTTTAAAATGTCCGGCTATGTGTATGAACTGTCACGGACAGGCATGCTTTAATGCGGAACAGAGCGACGAAACTGAATTTGAGCAAGAATTTTAAAGCCTTTAGTGGATTTAGTTTAATTCAGTTCTATATAATTTATAAAAAGTTGTTGAAACCGAATGCTACAAAACAGAATATTACAAGCTGGATAAATATTATGTTTCCATCCAAAAGCGTTTTTGTTATCTACCCCCAAGTTTGCCGTCGATTAACGTAAACACCCTTAATAATCTGCAAACGACCTATAAGACATGTTTTATAGAAAATTTAATCCTCAATATTTTTCAATACCTCTAGTTTTGTCGTAGAACATCACATTTCCAAAATATTATTGAAAAACCAGCACGGTGTCATTATAAGGGTGAAAAAGAAATGAAGCTCACCAGTTAGGGATGGGAATTTTTTGATCCTGTATTCCTACCTATCAACTGTCGATTCAGAAAATATCAGCTTATTATAATTTTTTTCTTCTATTTTTGCTAATTTCCGTGTACTAGTAGGGAAGATCGTGGGGAAGTAAGGAAAGGTGGTGGGGCAGGTTGCAGGTCGTTTGTGCAGTTATGCTAGGACGATGCGAATCAAACCTGGAAATATAAGAGGCATGCTGTTGAGTAAAACAAAGTATGTTTACCTAGGTCAAATATTGGTAGGTATTTAGAAATTTTGTTATGAATTTTTAAAAGATTGACATGTTTATTGATGACCTGAGATTAATTGTTTTGAAGATTAATTTTTTTCTGCAAATTCTTAGCTATTAATTATGACTCCAAGCATGACAAATATCAATTAATCAATAAATTCTTTTGTTAGAATTTTGATCACACTCGTTTTATCTACTAGGAATTTGCATAAATTATAGGTAACTTTATACTATATATCTCTAAAAGAATTTCATATAATATTATTTAACATTATTAGTCCTGTAAAATAAGAAAACTAAATACTTATTTTTGGCAGGTATATTGAAGCTTTTATGAATTTTTGGACATATTCTATAAGATATTTTCAGCAGTTATTGAATATGAAGTTAATTTTCTAGGCATAATTACTATATTTTTATTTTTTTAAACATCTCCCTTCTAATAATTTGTTATCGAAACTCTCATTAGTATATTACGCAGTATTTTTATTTTTGTAGAATTTTATCAAAGACCACAACTGTCTTCATATTTTTTAATAAAATTTTGAATGTCCTTTAACTTACTGATCGGTATTTTTAAAAATAATAGGATTCTTCTTCTAGCTAACACTAATTTACTTTATAAATTTTAATCTGACAAAACTTTTCTCTCTTTATCGTGTTTACTAAAAAAGCGTAACGGACGCGCAGACAGATAGACCGTCGGACGAACATTTTGCAAGTTATCCAGAATTGAATAAATAACACAACAGTATGAAAACTTTTCTTTAGAAAAATGCATGCAACTGAAATCTTCGCATTTACGGTTACGGTTGCATAAGATACATGCCAGTTCCCTCCCCTGAAGCACAAATGCGTGAGTCAGGTGTATGTAATATACGAGAGTTTGAAATACGCCATATTATGTATATGTGCCAACCGCAGTGGACTAAACGTTGAAATTACCGAGGGTTCCCAGCTTTTTAAACAGCCGATGCACGATGTTCCCAACATGTTTCCAAACTCATCGAATGCATATTCCTCATCCACTTCAGTTCCTACACAAACAAGCCGAAAATATTTTATAACAATCTACCCTAACCATTAAAACGCCTTGAATATATTCTGTTGATGCCAGTTAAACGCAATATGAATTTATATTTATTTCAATATAATTCTTAACAATAATAAAACTAACTGCACTTAAATATTTTTCCTAGCATAACTGAAATAATTACTTCATACAGTAATTCTGTGGCAAATAATTACTTCCACGTCCAGTGGAAGTATAGCAACGACAAAAAAATTTTAAAAAATTTTTATTGCCCAAATAGGCTTAAAATGTCATGAAACGTCGAGATTTTAAGTTTAAGCGAAAAAAAAAATTCTGTCTGTCGGTCTGTCTATCGGTCTGTCTGTCGGTCTGTCTGTCTGTCGGTCTGTCTGTCTGTAACTTTTTTTTGTGCGCACGTTTACTCTGGAACCGTTTGAGATATTGACTTGGAATTTGGTGCACATATGTACTTTAACGAGATCTAGAACTAGATTATATTTTCATCTTGTTCCGTCGAAGGGTTGGGGGGTAAATTGGGGTAAATTTGGGGTAAATGGGTAAATCAAGCAGGTAAGAGTCAATAAAATTGGTATTTAGTATATACAAGAGAAGCTGAGGTCTCAAAAAAATTTTCGGCATTAGCCACCCCCATTACCACCCCCACTTCCTTATTAAAGGGGATGAGAAAAAAATGTGATTTAGTGCATGTACAGGAACCAGAAATCTCAAAATATTTTTTTACTTCATCCACCCCCCACTACCACCCCCCTATCACCACCCCCACCCCACTACCGATGTGGGGTATCGTTTTATGGGTTTTTGGGGTAGAGGATTTCAAATATAATATTATTAAAGTTCCATAAACAATTATTTTCACATACAAAGTTTTTTCGTTGTGAGTGACTTGGATAGAGAATCTGGATGTGGAAGTAGTGATTCCTTGGGCAGCGGTTTTTTTCAAAATAGTTACTAGCTCCTTTATTTTGGTTTAGAAAATAATATCGCCAAGATGAAATTAATTTTTTTGTTTTTTGGTGGTGGCTTCCGTATTAGTACGGTTCGAAAACTAATTTTATAGGAGAACTGGCAGCGGTTTTACTAATCGTTTTTTAATTACCCTGATGACCTTGAACGCGCGAGTGAAGGGACTAGCCGCGAGCAGGTTTTTACTGACGTCATGGGAAATCCCATCGACGTTCGTGTGTACGTGTATGTAACACATTCCATGCGTGTCCACGTTATCATTCGTATATTTGCATGGGGCATTATTAAGAAATTTTGTTCGCTACACGGTTTCCTGTGCATGTAACCTGTCTTTATCAGAGCGTTATTAGGAAATTTTTGGTGTTCCTGTAGAAGAACGCACTACCGGGCGTCAAAATGACGCGACACCAATTTATTTCTCAGGGGGCGCCAGTCGCGTATTACCCCGTTCTTCTACCTCCCAGGCGGGTTCGAGATAAGATGACTTCGGTAGCCGAAAAGCGGGACCAAGGCTGCACTACCACAGATCGGAAACTACGCTCTCTCTGGACCCGAATTCCCTCGTTAGGGGTTTAGGCACCTCTTAATTTCCTGAATTTTTGCATAAAAAAATCCCAACCGAAGAATTTCTCTGCGGAGGGATTAGTTTTGGTACGCGAAAATCGCGTTTTGGTCCATTAATAACGGAATATATTTCTCAAAAAACGCATAAAAAAATCCCTATCGAACCTCCGTACAACAACCAGAAGGTCGAACGTTAATGCGAATTAACTCGACACATCCGGTTTTCTATACGAAAGTTCCAGGGATTATAGACCGTCAACAGGCCTCAAGATCAATTAAGAAACATTAGTTCAAAGAATCCGTTTATTTAACAGAATTGGTTATACAAAATTCTCAAGAAAGAATCGTGCCTTCCCCAATCAAGGTAGTGACTTTCAGACCATACAAGCGAGAGCGCTCGCGCTAACGATCGATTAGGTAGAAAAGATTCATACGTACCTTCTCAGAATCAAAATGCGAGCTTTTAGAATCATTTCAGACTCTGGGTAAATGAATAATTAAGGCTGACTGAAATTAACTTAAAAAAGTTTTACTAAATGAATTTAGTTTCGCTAGAGACTACCTAGCTTTAAAGTTCTTGTATCGTGGAAATTCACGTACTCAAACACATTCTGAGGACTTATTACTGCATAAGTTGAGTGGCGTTCGATCAGTCCACGACTTACTAACCCTTATCACAGTCGATTAATAATATCGATTTGGCAGCGTCTCACCTTCGAGCGACTATTAGGCAAAATTGAATTTTTGGATTTTTATGCACAAGGCGTTTTCCTCTATAACTTTGTCATTTGAAAAGCCCCGTTATTGGCTTTTCTACCATCACTTTGTCTGGACCACTCAACGCGCTCGACCAAATTGCGAGCCGCTGGGTCAATCCAAACTCTTTCTATGCGAGAAACCGGCCTTGTACATGTGCATTGATTTTTATCAATTTTTGCTTATCGGCACTACGCCGGCTTTGACAAAATCTTCTTTTTTGCCTTTCGGATGCAGTGCATCGTTAAAATTTTATGCTCATATTTTAGAATTGGGCTTTCAATGACCGTACCTCAAAGGTCAATGTCTTTGGTTGAGGAATAAAAAATAAAAAAAATAATTTAAAGTATATTTTCGTGGTACTTTTTAAACTGACTTTGTGGTACTTTTGAAAAATCCATTTAAAGACCAATTTTTGCGTACTTTTGAAAAATCGATTTTCGAGCCAAATTTCAAGGTACTTTTGAAAAACTAATCTGCGGGTGAAATTTTGGCGTACTTTTGAAAAATCGATTTTCAAGCCAAATTTCAAGGTACTTTTGAAAAGTTAATCCGCGGGTGAAATTTTGGCGTACTTTTGAAAAATTGATTTTCAAGCCAAATTTCAAGGTACTTTTGAAAAGTTAATCTGCGGGTGAAATTTTGGCGTACTTTTGAAAAATCGATCTTCAAGCCAAATTTCAACGCAGTTTTGAAAAATTAGTCTGCAAGTGAAACTTTGGCGTACTTTCGATAAATCGATTCTTGGGCCAAATTTTGACGCCCTTCCAAAAATATTATTTTTCAAAGTCCAATTTATGGTACCTTTGAAAAAGTATATTATTCATAAATCTTTGTCATCATATACTTCTACTCTGATATTCTGAACCAAAAACATTTTTCCTAAGTGAAAATTCGGTGTTTCTTCGAACTTTCGCCTGGTCATTTCCAACGCCTTATAGAACCCAAAACGGTCCTTGTGGACTGATCTGCGCCTCTGCAGATTCCCAAAAATGTCTTTAAATGAAATTTTTGCCTAAGTCGAATTTTGATTATGTCTTCAACTTAGGACGATTTTGGAGAGTTCTACAACACTCCCCTCCTTTGGTTGAATCTTTTCTACTCATCGATTGCCTTCAATTTCCATATTCACTTGTATGTCTGTATGCCTTCATTTGACGGTCTGACCTATGGTACAGATGTTTAAAAATAACGGCCTTAATTGGGGCAGACGACTGATTCGCCTATCTAACTTAAAAATAAATACATTTTTTAAACAATACGCCAAGTTGATACAACATTTTTATCAACTTAATTACACCCGCGTCGAGGTGCGAAGCGTAGCACAATTTTGATTAGCGTCCACTCTCACTAATTCGTTGCACTCGCTTTTTTTTTTTTTTTTTTTGCCCTGGTCTCGCTCTTGCTTGACTTCGGTCCTTTCTAGAAGAGGCTGTCTATATCTCCATGCCGCAGCTTGGACGGTCCTCGCCTTTGAGTTCCAGATTTCACCATGCCGCGCCCTTGCGACAGGCTGGGTCATCTTTCCATTTCTGCACATGGAAAATGCAGTTCTGCAACTAGATTGACTTTTTAGCAAGTCGTCGACTGGGACGCGTCGACTAACAAACACAATGTGTTGTTTTTAATGAAATATTTTTCTAACATGAATTTTGTTAACTTATAATGGTTAGAAATTGGTTCTTCGTAAGGTAGATTGAATCGGCTTACGATACTCGTGCGGTCATCACTACTTGTGAAAAAGTATAAAAAAAAAAAAAAAAAAAAATTGAAGCGTCTTCTTGAGCGAAGAACGGCTTCTGAAACTCGTCTCGTAGTTTCTCCTTCGTAAGGTAGATTAAATCGGCTTACGATACTCGTGCGGTCATCACGACTTGTGAAAAAAGTATAAAAAAAAAAAATTGAAGCGTCTTCTTGAGCGAAGAACGGCTTCTGAAACTCGTCTCGTAGTTTCTACTTCGTAAGGTAGATTAAATCGGCTTACGATACTCGTGCGGTCATCACGACTTGTAAAAAAAAGTATAAAAAAAAAATTGAAGCGTCTTCTTGAGCGAAGAACGGCTTCTGAAACTCGTAGTTTCCATTTGGGGTATACGTTAATTTTGTTGACTTAAAATGATTAAAATTGAAGTTGTCTTCTTGCATAAGAAAAACAGCTTCCGAAACTCGTACTGATTCGTACTTATGCCTACGTCCATTACTCGAACTTGGCGGCTCTCGCTCTTGAGAAGCTAGGCTTACCGGATCGCGCTCTTGCGTCGGGTTCGCCGTCTTTCCATGTCTGCTCATGGGGTAGACTTTAAATTTTCGATTCGACCGCATACAGGTCAAAATCGCCACTTAGAATTTTGAGAAAAAATATAAAAAAAAGCGAAAACGGCTATTAGCCGTGGTCGACCTCAGAAATATCTAGAGGTGACTCTTCTATATCTGGCTCATCTCGAGCATCTTCGGGATCTCGACTTATTACATCCGGCTCATCTTGAGCACTTGCGGGAACATTGATTTGAACTAGTGTGGTATCGCTACGTCGCTCTGACCTGGGCGCGATCTCATTGTCTGATGAGGAAGCGTCGTCACTAAGATGAGTTTCATCCGGACTATCTTCTGATTCTTCAGACAATTCCAATTCAACATCGGGGTCTCCCTTAGGTGCCGGCCTGATGGCCTCGACATGTAACCTCGTCGAAGTTACCCCCTTGTGAATGAGGTAAACTTCATTAGACAATCTCTTTAAAACCTTGTGTGGCCCACTCCACGACGGTGTGAAGGTATGATCCTTCCTGATCCTTTTAGTCATTACCATATCTCCCACTTTATATACGACCGGCGTTACCGCCACTTTGGGCGCGTAACGCCATTGGTAATTTGTTTGATTTTTACGAATTTCCTTGACTCTTTAAAGGCGGGGAACGTCCGCTTGATTACGACGTTCTTGTCTATAAGCGAACATATTCCAATCACCAATCTGCGGTAATTCATAGCCGAGCACTACGAAACTGGGCGTATGCCCCGTAGCGGCGTTTTTTCTTGTTCTCAAGATATATGCCATCTGACTAACATGTCGATCCCACTCGTCGTTGGGTGAACCATATAATAAGGTTTTTAAGATCTTCTTAGCTTCTTGCACCCTCCTTTCTATTGGATTAGCCTGTTGGTGGTAAGCTGCTGTGAAGAATCTTTCAATATTGTTACGTGTACAGAACGTATCGTAAAAGCCGGAATTGAAGTGGCCTCCCTGGTCGGAAATGATGACCCTCGGAACGCCATATCTCGCCACTAGTTCCTCTTCGATAAATTGTGCTATTGTTTTTCCACTGACTTGGGTGAACGCCTTGGCTTCGACCCACTTACTAAATACATCCTCTACCATTAATATATATCGGTTATCTGCATCTTTGGTTCGCTGAAGCGGTCCGATTACATCGACGCTTAGAACTTCGAACGGATGCGATGGAGCATGGCTTCTGAGAGGAGCCTTCGGTTGTGACTGTCTGCTTTTTACGGAATTACAAATAATGCACTCATTTAAATATTTGTTAACTAGTCTCGACAAATTATTAAAATAATAGCGGCCCGAGATGATTCTAACAGTTTCATCGCGGCCGGGGTGACCTACTTCCGGTCGGTCGTGAAAATGAGATATTACTCTCATGACCATACGTTTTGGTACGTATAATTTTTCTATAACATTTTCGCCTCTCGTCCAAAGTGTGCCGCCTATCACTTGTCTTGTATTGACGAATTTCACCTCTGCCTCGGTTTTATCTGCTTGTCGCACTAGAGTATTCCATCGTTCAATTTGGTCTTGGATATCTCTGGAGTGCGTTTGCGCTTCTCTGACCTGATCGTTTAATTCCAATGTGGTAATCACTGATATTCGTTCCTTGTACGAGAATTTTGGTGGGTACATTCTCTCCTCTTCGTCGTCTGCTTCGACGTTTGGGCCTTGAGGATTCCTGCTAAGATAGTCAGCCAATATATTTTCCTTGCCGGGACAATGTTCTATGGTGAAGCTGTATTCCTGAAGTAATAATGACCAACGAGTAAATTTCGTTTTCTCGTCCTTATGCTTATTTAACCATAGTAAAGCTCGATTGTCGGTTTTGACTATAAATGGACGGTCTGCCAAATATATTTTGTATTTTCTTATATAATTAACGACGCTCAAACATTCCAATTCATTAATATGGTATTTTCTCTCCGTCGGAGATAACGTATTACTAGCATAAGAGACGATGTGCTTCTGGTCATTATCCCCCAATTGATATAATACTGCAGATAATCCTATTAAGGATGCGTCCGTCTGCAGTATGAACATTTTATTGAAATCTGGCCGGTGCAGTCCTAGAGGTTTATTCAATACTTCTTTTAGTAAAATAAAAGCTTCTTGGGCTTCCGGATTCCACTTGAAGCGCCAGTCTTTCGAGAGTAGTCGGGTCAAGGGCTTTGTAATTATTGCAACATTAGGGATATATTCACGTACCCAATTACATAGACCAAGGAAACTCTGAAGCTGGCGCCTTGTCGTAGGGGCCGGATAATTTTGTATCTGTAATATGTGTTTTTCTAATGGTTGAGTGGTGTTGGCATTTATTTGATGCCCGAGATAGGTTATGCTTGACGTGGCTACCACACATTTTTCCGGTGACACCTTTAAATTATGCAAACGCAGGCGTTCAAAGACGGCTCTCAGATGGTTTACATGCTGTTCTATATTTTCGCTGTAGATGATAATATCATCGAGATATACTTTGCAGAAATGATGCAAGTAGCCGGTCAATACGTCTCTTGCCATAAATTTTTGGAATGTACATGGAGCGGTCTTCAATCCGAAAGGCATCACGTTAAATCGGTAAGATGCTCCATCTAATGTTGTAAACGTAGAATAGTTTTTTGACGACTCCTCAAGAGGGATTTGCCAATATCCGCTCTTGAGGTCCAACACCGTAAATATGTTGGCGTTTCCTAGATCCTTTATACTCTCGTATATCTTTGGTAAGACGGATGCTTCGTCTTCCGTTACTTCATTTAAGTGACGATAATCAATGCAGAAGCGAGGCTTCTTGCCGGGCCTTTCAATTATAATGGGAGGCGAACTGTACTGAGCGGTACTCGGTTCTATGACCCCGGCTTTCAGCATCTCTTCAATTTGATCGTACATAACTTTTTTCTTAGAAGGAGACATGGGGTAGGGTTTGATATTGAACGGGCGGTCGTCTTTAACTTTTATTTTATGTTTCGTTGTCACCGTGGTAGCTTGGGTAGGCACCGCGGTGAACAATTCAGCGAATTCCTCGAATAGAGGTTTTAAATTATCGTTTCCGATGATCAGTTCTTCGGGAAGCCGGCATTGCTTCCTTGCTTGATGTGCTGCTTGATTCCAGAAGACGGTTATTCGCTCTTCAGTGCCGACGTAGACACATTTACGTTGATAATCGAATACGACATTGTGAGCATATAAAAACGGGGCTCCCAGAATGAGCTCTTCATTTAAATTTTGAATGACCTGAAACGTGGTCTGAAAGGGTACATCTAGTACATTAACGTTTATGGTCGTAGTCCCGAGGGATTCTACTAAACCATCGCCACAAGCCATAACAAAAGTTTGGGGAGCTGTAAGTTGATCAATGTCGTTCAAAAATTTCGGTTGGATAATATTCCTTGTCGAACCTGTATCCAATAAAGCGTTAACCGCTCGATTATTAATTATAATCTTAATGCGAGGCAGAGGGAAAGCGTCGTTGGTTTGATTGATAGATTCTAATGGAGTGAATCGGTGGGGAGATAGGTTGACTTCTTGATCCTTAAACAGGTAATTAAGGTCAGGAAGGTCATCGAAGTTTTTTAATTTAAACTTCTTGCTTCGGAGCTTCCCCGAGGGTCGCTTCGAGCCTGCTGGGGCCTGGTAGGCGGGGCTGGTACAGTTCGGCCTGGGCCATCGCCTCTGACCCCCGCTTGGTTTCCCGTATTCATATTACGATAGGGATTGTTTGGGCATTCCGCATGAAAATGCCACTGCTCCGTTGGGCAATATCTGCAAGGGCGATACGGGACTCGGGAGTTCCTTACGTCTCCAGTACCCCTTCTCGGTATATCCCCTCTAGGCAGCGAGGAAATATTATTTGCAAAATGCACCCTTGGTGCTGGCGGATTATCTCTTCTTTGAGATCCATTGAATGGTGTCCTAGATGCACCAAAGGAACTGGAGGACGGCTTCGCTAATGCGGAGGGTTCCGTTCTCCAGTTACTGCTCGATTGCTGATTCCCTTGAGCTGAAGCGGTAGAGGTGGACGCTTCTCGGTCTTTGCTTTTCTTTGCATTTTGCAGAATCTCGAATTCTTTATTCTCATCCATGATTTTGGCCATTTGTTCGGTCATCGTCACTAGTGTATTTGTATCTAGTATGACGGCACTCTTTAGGAGCATTTTCATATCAGGTCTCAACTGATTGAAGATGGTAGCCGCCTTCATCGCCTCCGGCTTAAACGGATCGATCCTCTTGAAGAGGCATACCTTCCTTGAAATAAATACTGACGTATTTTCCTCGGCATCTTGTTTCTTGCCATATAAATTAGCTACTGCTTCGGTGAGTACTTCACCTGAATCATAACGGCTTCTGAACCGCTCGAGGAATAGAGGATACGTGGTAATTAGGGTTCGATATTGTTCGAACCATTTCTTAGCATCATCTTTGAGCTGTTCTGATATTTTATATAGTCGGTCGTTATCCTGCGTAATTCGTACTCGGACGAAAAATTCCTCCATTTGATAAATGAAGGTTTCAGGGTCTTCGTGTTCGAAGCCATGAAATTCCGCATTTGGATGCTTCGACCGATACTTATGCTCGTGCGTGGCTTCGCTTAGAGCTTTGGCAAGACCTGCTGCCATTTGGGCGAACACTTGTTCTGAGGAGGGCTGTATGACTCCTTCAGTGGTACTCGGGCCAACCCCCGAACTACCCAGTACATCCTCCGCGCACGGCCTCTCTAACCCTCTAGAGACGTTGTCCATCACAGATGTCGGCTCGTCGTAAAACTGGAAAGGCGTTGATTCATCCATATCCTTTCCAGAAAGCCCTGCTGACTAACAACGCCCCACGTTGGGCGCCATGTAGAAGAACGCACTACCGGGCGTCAAAATGACGCGACACCAATTTATTTCTCAGGGGGCGCCAGTCGCGTATTACCCCGTTCTTCTACCTCCCAGGCGGGTTCGAGATAAGATGACTTCGGTAGCCGAAAAGCGGGACCAAGGCTGCACTACCACAGATCGGAAACTACGCTCTCTCTGGACCCGAATTCCCTCGTTAGGGGTTTAGGCACCTCTTAATTTCCTGAATTTTTGCATAAAAAAATCCCAACCGAAGAATTTCTCTGCGGAGGGATTAGTTTTGGTACGCGAAAATCGCGTTTTGGTCCATTAATAACGGAATATATTTCTCAAAAAACGCATAAAAAAATCCCTATCGAACCTCCGTACAACAACCAGAAGGTCGAACGTTAATGCGAATTAACTCGACACATCCGGTTTTCTATACGAAAGTTCCAGGGATTATAGACCGTCAACAGGCCTCAAGATCAATTAAGAAACATTAGTTCAAAGAATCCGTTTATTTAACAGAATTGGTTATACAAAATTCTCAAGAAAGAATCGTGCCTTCCCCAATCAAGGTAGTGACTTTCAGACCATACAAGCGAGAGCGCTCGCGCTAACGATCGATTAGGTAGAAAAGATTCATACGTACCTTCTCAGAATCAAAATGCGAGCTTTTAGAATCATTTCAGACTCTGGGTAAATGAATAATTAAGGCTGACTGAAATTAACTTAAAAAAGTTTTACTAAATGAATTTAGTTTCGCTAGAGACTACCTAGCTTTAAAGTTCTTGTATCGTGGAAATTCACGTACTCAAACACATTCTGAGGACTTATTACTGCATAAGTTGAGTGGCGTTCGATCAGTCCACGACTTATTAACCCTTATCACAGTCGATTAATAATATCGATTTGGCAGCGTCTCACCTTCGAGCGACTATTAGGCAAAATTGAATTTTTGGATTTTTATGCACAAGGCGTTTTCCTCTATAACTTTGTCATTTGAAAATCCCCGTTATTGGCTTTTCTACCATCACTTTGTCTGGACCACTCAACGCGCTCGACCAAATTGCGAGCCGCTGGGTCAATCCAAACTCTTTCTATGCGAGAAACCGGCCTTGTACATGTGCATTGATTTTTATCAATTTTTGCTTATCGGCACTACGCCGGCTTTGACAAAATCTTCTTTTTTGCCTTTCGGATGCAGTGCATCGTTAAAATTTTATGCTCATATTTTAGAATTGGGCTTTCAATGACCGTACCTCAAAGGTCAATGTCTTTGGTTGAGGAATAAAAAATAAAAAAAATAATTTAAAGTATATTTTCGTGGTACTTTTTAAACTGACTTTGTGGTACTTTTGAAAAATCCATTTAAAGACCAATTTTTGCGTACTTTTGAAAAATCGATTTTCGAGCCAAATTTCAAGGTACTTTTGAAAAACTAATCTGCGGGTGAAATTTTGGCGTACTTTTGAAAAATCGATTTTCAAGCCAAATTTCAAGGTACTTTTGAAAAGTTAATCCGCGGGTGAAATTTTGGCGTACTTTTGAAAAATTGATTTTCAAGCCAAATTTCAAGGTACTTTTGAAAAGTTAATCTGCGGGTGAAATTTTGGCGTACTTTTGAAAAATCGATCTTCAAGCCAAATTTCAACGCAGTTTTGAAAAATTAGTCTGCAAGTGAAACTTTGGCGTACTTTCGATAAATCGATTCTTGGGCCAAATTTTGACGCCCTTCCAAAAATATTATTTTTCAAAGTCCAATTTATGGTACCTTTGAAAAAGTATATTATTCATAAATCTTTGTCATCATATACTTCTACTCTGATATTCTGAACCAAAAACATTTTTCCTAAGTGAAAATTCGGTGTTTCTTCGAACTTTCGCCTGGTCATTTCCAACGCCTTATAGAACCCAAAACGGTCCTTGTGGACTGATCTGCGCCTCTGCAGATTCCCAAAAATGTCTTTAAATGAAATTTTTGCCTAAGTCGAATTTTGATTATGTCTTCAACTTAGGACGATTTTGGAGAGTTCTACAACATTCCCAGCACAAGCCTTTCTTATTCGACATGAATGTCACACACCTAGCTATCGATAATGGAATTTACAATGCTTTCACTCTATTCAAAATACCTCATTTCGTTCGATATTTATGTAATTGATCTTTATTAAATGTATGTAGTATGTATATAATGCCATACATGATTACTCTGGGGAATTTATATATATTTATTTTTAAAATGCGACGAGTCTGACGGCGGCCTGTTGGGAACTCCAATCGTTCTTATTCTGGATGAATTTATATATTTATACATTTACTCATACCTACTGATCTGTTATCTTGTGGCCGTTAATGTTAAGGTGGATTTTACCGCTTAAGTAATCACTAGTACCTTATTTTCACCTATATAATGGAGTTTACCTTTATGATAGATGTGTTTAAAATGACATCTTATCACAGCCCATCACATTATTTGACACTGCGTAACCACGTCTTTCCAAAACACGGTAATTAGCGATCTAATAATTTAAAATATTTTAATGTCCTACAAGACTGTTATTTTACAATAACCACCCTATTTTGAGATACATTAAATGAATAATAACGCCCTAGGGCGTTATGAATATCTATAACGCCCTAGGGCATTATAAAATTATAATATAACCCAAAACAAGCAAATTATGATAGCGTTATTGACAAATAAAATGCGTTGCTATGTAACGGCGGCGTTTACAAACAATTTTGATTTTTACTCTCTTTTAAATCAAATCATTCTGAACATAATAGATGTCAAATTAATAAATCGTAAATGTCAAAAAAAAAATTGAATTAAATAATAGACTTGCAGGACATTAAACGTTGAAGGCACCACGGGTGTTATAGGATAATGATGCCCTCGGTCGACGTACACTCCCTCGGGCCAGAGGCCCTCGGGATGGTACACTGCCGACCTCGGTGCGTTATTATCCTTATAACACCCTTGGTACCTTAATAACTATAATATATGTAAACCATTTTTAGCTACATACAGACAGTGAAAATAGAATTGCGTAATTTTTACCTCAGCTAAAATCGGTCTTTTTACCTGGACTTTTCCTCTTGTTTGCGGTATTCATGTACATAAAAAGACGAGTGGTGACACACGTGACGTTCTGGCGAAGATAGTATAAATCTAGAAGAGGCACATGTTCCAAGTTATATTTTTACCTAGCTGTTAGTGGCGATAGGTGTGTCTTTGTGTGGAGAGACTTTTCTCTAACTAACTCCAAGAAATATTTTATAAATATTATTTATTAATATTATTACCAGTGTTCTTTCGTTGCGCGTGTAAATTTCCATCCATGGCGCTTTCCGATTCTGGTGTAATTGCACTTAACGAGCTTATTAGTCAGGATGCCCAGCCTCTAGAGCAGAGGCCGACATCTTCGCTGTGTGTAAACCTTTCATATCAAATAACAAAAATGGTTGCTGTGAATATGCGCTTCGGATAGTCAGTTATAGTACAGCTGTTTGACGCGCCGACGATCACGGCCTTCAAGACATTTTTACCGAAAAGAGTGCCTGAGAATTTAAATATGGAAGTTATCGAGAAAATAAATTCGTCGGGAGGGGGGGGGGGGGGTAAATATGCATTAACCTACCTCGATTTAAAACAGCTTGCATACATTGGGGCAAAACCCGGGGCTCCAATTAAATTTGATGTCTGTGCCTGATTTTTATTATTAAACATAATTATTATCATCACCAATTTTAGCGTTAACAACTAATTTTACGTATATCTGTAAAAGGACGATAACTGGTAAAAATATTGGGTGTCCCTCACAAGCTCGCCTCAAGCCCCATAGTAGACCGGTGTAATAATAACAATAATAATATCACCACCTACTTTATTTTACCCCGTATCGACATCAGATTCAAGTAGTTTAGCGTATTTTCTGTTTCGTGTGTTTCTAAACGTATTTTTTCCTTTTCAGCTAAAAGAGAAGAAATATGTGGATGCACTATAACGCCCAGAACCATCCTATCGCCGTGGATTTGAATTCAGCCACCAGTAGAATAGCCCGCGAACTTGACGATTTAAGCATAGCTTCACTACACGACTCGAATTATGATCTTGGATTCTGTTTTAACGAGATGGAAGTGGCCCATCTGATGGCGGATTCTGATATAGTCTTCATACATACAGCAGAGGAGAGCATGCATGTGGACTATATGTTTTCTGCGCTTTAAACATAGATGAATTCTGTAAGGATATGCTGCCTCTGGACCAGTGTGGGTTTTTACATAAAATAGATATATACCTACCAGAAGAAGTGATGACGGTACGGATGAGGAAAATGAATATACAATGCTTCTTCTTTTCTTCTTTCTCTTGATAAAAACGAGAGAAGGTATAGACCTGATGTACTTTAAATAGCGAATACTATAATATTATTCGCTATTTAAAATACATCAGGTAATTTTTTTCTGTAAATGGATGATAAAATTTGAGCACCTAGTTTATGTTATATGTTAATGAGAAAACAGTATATGATATTTTTTTTATTAATGGAACCCCTTCGAGATACGACGTCCAATTGAGTTGAAATTTTTCATTCACGTGTAGTTCTGATGGCAATACAGTATTATGATAATGCGTCGACCATCTTCCGGCTTCATAATTAGATTCTAAATACCAAGTACTCATCGAGTCAAATTCAACGAGCCCAAACCCGAAGGGGTTCCATTATATTATTGTTAGGTTCTATGGTACCATAATATTGTATTGTCAACAGAACTACGTGTGTGTGTGTGTGTGTGTGTGTGTGTGTGTGTGTGTGTGTGTGTGTGTGTGTGTGTGTGTGTGTGCGTGTGTGCGTGTGTGTGTGTGCGTGGGCGTGGCGTGCGCGTGTGCCTGTGCGTGTGCGTGTGCGTGTGCGTGTGCGCGCGCGCGCATAATTTCAGCTCAATTGGACGTTGTCTCCAAGGAGTTCCTTTATATTACTGTTGGGTTCCATAATAGTGTACAATCGTATTATCATCAGAATCACACGTGTATTCAAAATTTCAGATCGATTGGACATCGTTAAGTGGTTCAAAATTGACTTGCAAAGTTTGAACTAAACATCATAACATATATAAAATTAACGTGTTTGCAAAGCTTCAACTCAATTGTACGTCGTATCTTGAAAGGGTTCCATTATATTATTGTTGGGTTCCATAATGTTGAACCATAGTACCATAATATTGTATTGTCATCAGAATTACACGTGTATGCAAAATTTGAACTCAATTGGACCTCGCATCTCGAAGGGGTTCCATTATTTATCGTTGTAAAATAAAATTAATTGTCTTAAAAGTTTTTTCTATGCACGTGAAAAGCTTTTAGTACAATTAATTTTATTTCTTTATTATTTTCGTTATAGTACACAATAATATAACTTGTTTTTATTATTTTTTACATTCAATTTTAATTTTAAATTTTTGTTGCGTTTCAATTATTTTATTTTATATTCATACTTTCATACTTAATAATCCGCGTCCCTGAAAATATTTTGATTTTTCAATTTTAATCAAAAGATTTTAATCCGCGTCCCCGAAAACCCCCAGATATCGATTTTCAGTCGCATCGGATCATAAATGAAAAAATGGTCCCCTGATCAAGAAATTGTAATTCCCATCACCGAAAACCCGCAAATATCGAATTTCAGTCGTATCGGACAATAAATGAAGAAAAATGGTCCGACAGCTTGGCGCCGTCATTTCTATTTTTCAATTTTGATCAAGAAATCGTAACTGACGTCTTCGAAAACCCCCCGACATCGATTTTAAGTCGTAACGGATGATGAATGAAAAAAATGTTCCACCATCCTGGCACCGCCATTTTGATTATTTAATTTTGTTTAAAAAAAAAGCCTTAATCAGCATGCCCAAAAACCCCCAGATATCGAACTTCAGTCATATCGGACCATAAATTAAAAAAAAAAATTCCGCCATCTTTCCGGTGCCATTTTGATTTTTCAACTTTGGTCAAGAAATCGTAATTGTTATCTCCGAAAACCACCAAATGTCGAATTTCAGTCATATTGGATAATAAATGAAGAAAAATGGTCCGACATCTTGGCGCCGCCATTTTTATTTTTCAATTTTGATCAAGAAATCGTAACCCACGTACTCGAAAACCCCCAGAAATCGATTTTCAGCCATAATGGACCATAAATGAAAAAAATTGTCCTCCACCTTGGCGCCGCCATTTTTATTTTTTAATTTTGATAAAAAAAATCGTGATCCGCCTCATCGAAAACCTCAAGATGTCGAATTTCAGTCGTATAAGTGAAAAAAATTATCCGACATTTTGGCGAAGCCATTTAAATTTTTCAATTTTTTTCAATAAAATTGCATTGTCAAAGGACTTACAAGTGTGCGAAATTTCAGCTTAATAAGATAATGGGAAGTGTGATAAAATTCCATCAGAAATTTTGAACCGGAAAGACAGTTACAAATATTTCAAGTTAAATAAAAGCTTGTAAAAACCATTAAATATATTATTATTCTGTTCGACTGTCTGCCAAAAGTTTGAATATGCACGTACAGTGTGTAACGTAGAGGGCGCCACTTGACTGCTGCAGAAATGAGGTCATAACTTATTGTGTGTGAGCCATGTGCGTGATCATCGATTCCAACACCGTACACAAAAATTTTAAAAACCAAGTTTAAACGTCGTAGAGTGAAATTACTTAGAGAAGATAACATCGTCATAGAATGTGCAGAGGCCGATATTGTTACCGCGTGCTCATTACCTAGGAAACAATTCTATTTTTACAGCTGCATGGGCGTCGCACTGCCTACTACCATTAATATTTAAATAAAAAATGGATGGCACTTCACTGATATTACCCCAACTATTTTACGCGATGCTCGAAACTGTAACGTTATCTTCTCTAAGTAATTTCACTCTATTATGACGTATAGAAAAAGAAATTGCATTAAAATATTGTAACATCGAGTGTATGAGGTCACAATTTTTGGAGAGGTCATAGTACACCCTCATTCACACACAAGAGGTTACAGCTTATGGAATACAAACACTTGGACCTCATACACTCGATGTCACAATATTTTAATGCAAGTTCTTGTTCTATACGTCATATTATGCCGTTTAAACTTTATTTTTAAAATTTTTTTATATGATGTTAGAATCGATGTACACGCACATAGCTCACGCACAATAAGTCACTCATTTCTGCAGCAATCAAGTGGCGCTCTCTACATTACACAGTATACGTGCATATTCAAACTTTTAGCAGACAGCCGAATAGAGTAATTTCTTATGTTGACTGGTTTTACAAGCTTTTATTTAACTTGCAATGTTTGTAACTGTCTTTCCGGTTCAAAATTTTTGATAGAATTTTATCACACTTCCATTATCCTATCAAACTGAAATTTTGCACACCTGTATAAGTCTTTTGACAACGCAATCTTATTATGGGAAAAAATTGAAAACTAAAATGGTGACGCCAAGACATTTTTTTTTTTACTTCTGATCCGGTACGACTGAAATTCGATATCTGGGGGTTTTCGAGCACGTGAACTACGATTTTTTAATCAAAATTGAAAAATCAGAATGGTGGTGCCAAGATGATGCACCATTTTTTTTATCAATGATCCCTTACGACTGAAAATCGATTTCTGGGTGTTTTCGGAGATGTAGGTTACGATTTCTTGATCAAAATTAAAAAATAAAAATGGCGGCGCAAAGACCATTTTTCTTCATTTATTGTCCGATACAACTGAAAATCGATATCTGGGGTTTTCGATGATGCGAAGTACGATTTGTTATCAAAATTGAAAAATCTAAATGACAGCGCCAAAATAGCGGACCAATTTTTCATTTATAATCCGATACGACTGAAAATCGATATCGGGGGTTTTCGGGGACGTGGATTATTAAGTGTGAATACAAAATAAAATTTAACATTAAAATTGAATGTAAAAAAAGAATTTTTTAATCAAGCTTTTATTATTATTCGGGTGTACTAAAACAAAAAAAAAAGCTTGTCTCGTGAAGAGAAAAAACTTAAGACAATTGGTTGGCAAATCTTAGAAGTTTATTGTGTACAGTTTGAAGTTTTTTCTGATAGTATGGGGCTGTTAAAGAAAACCGGATGGGGGAAGCGTAGGTAAGCATCGGTAATATACGATTTGTATATCAGGTTGGCTAGGTTTGGGGCGGAATTTTTCAGGAGGGAACAGAGTGTCTAGGTGCGCGCCCAGCACTTCCCCAGTATATTTTTAATATGAGTATTGAATAGTAGTTTCTTATCTAATGTTACGCGCAGGTACAGTATTTCGTTTTTCCATTCTAGGGATTGACCTTGGATAGTAATTTTTGTGTCTATAATGCTCACGCGCTTAGAGAAGTATATCGGTTGGGTTTTTGCCATATTGGTTTTTAACCCCCAGTTGTTGTAGTACTGTGTTGTTCTGTTTGTTTGCAGCTCGAGAAGCTTTGATAGGATATCTGGCTCTTTTGATGTTGTCAAAATGGCCGTATCGCCGGCAAACAAACAGAGGGTTCTCCTATGGTCAATTGGGGGTGGTAAGTCATTGATATAGATATTAAGCAGGATAGGTCCAAGGGATGACCCTTGGGGGATGCCGGAGAGGATGGGCTGTAAAGGGGAGTATTCCTGGTTAACTACGACTCAAAATTGTCGGTCTCAAATATATGACTCGATCATTTTATGATTCGAGTCGAAAAACCTGTGAAGCTTATAAAGTAGACCAGTATGCCAAACTTTGTCGAAGGCTTTTTCGAAGTGAGTAGACCTCGATTGAAATTTGACGTGACAATTTCTCCAACTCGGTAAAGATGTTGGGTTGTGGAGTAGCTGGTACGGAATCCGAACTGGAAATTATTCAAAATATCCGAGATGTCTAGGTGCTTCTGAACACGATTTAATAGCAGTATATCAAAGACTTTTGCCAGAGATGACAATAATCTCACCGTCCTATATCCAGAAGGATGAGTTTTTGGTTTATTTGGCTTTGGTATATTTATTATTTTCGATATACGCCATTCAATAGGATAATAAACAATCCTGATACAAGTATAATTTTGTGAGATACATATAGGCCGGGATGGGGAGATGTTTTCTAACGTATGATGGTATATTATCCCGTCCAGGAGTTTTTCTAGGGCGTAGCGATATAATCGCTACACGGGGTTGGGCTGGAATATTGTGGTTAGATATGCAGAGAAGGATGCAACCTTATCCGAGTAAGTAACTGCCACGCCACTCCGGGTTGTGAGGGGGGTATTTGGGTGAGTTTTCTTGTGAATATACGAGGGGCAAAGTAAGGATCCTCGGGATGGGCAGCAATTAGCTTCTCTAATGAAGTACTCCTGAAAGCTTTAACCTCCGAATCAATTTGCCGTTTAAGCTCATTGATTCGGGGTTTCGGCTCCGAGTTCCTGGTAGTATGGTACCTTTTCCTAAGTTGATTTTTGTACTTAATTAGGTCCATTAATTGCTTTGGGAGTTTGGGTCTGTGTGACTTATGTGTTTAATACTATAAGTCATAGCGTCCTCAATTAGTTTTGTCAATTGTCCTACTACTCCTCCCTGGAATTACAGGTAGGGTTGTTGGGGATTTTGTGAAGGAGGTATTGGGAAAAAGCCGACCAATCATAGTCACTTTCCCTAGGGTGCCTTGTTTGTGGCTGACAGTATATATGTGTATAAAATTTAATAAACACCGGGTAGTGGTCACTGTCTAGCACCTCGAGTGTGTCGCAATCATGGGGGTGGTTAAAGTTTCTAACCACCCCTATGTCTATGATTGATCGGCTTGGGATAGGCCGGTTGGCTGGTGAGTGGCTATTAGGATGTAGTTTGGGTGGGTGTCGATAGAGTTAAATAGTGTGACACCAGATGCGTTAGCTGTAGAGTTAGAGAGGTTTCAGGTGGGATGTCTGGCGTTGAGATCGCCGAGCAATATGTAAGTAGGTTTGTATTGTTTTTAGTCTGTCGAAGTCGAGTATGTTAAGATGTTGCTGTGGTCTTTTGTAGGCCAAAATTATCATTACGTTTCCTAGGGGTAAGTCTACAAGAATAGCTGTGGCCTCTATTGATATTAAGGGAGGCAGTATTACTTGGGTGAGTTTGATGCTGTTTTCAGTAAGTACCGCCGTGCCTCCCCCTCTTGTGGGGCGGTCGGTAAGGTATGTGTTGTATTCCGGGATAGTAAATGATTTTCTCGGCTTTAAGTGGGTCTCGCAGAGACAGCAGACATCTATTTTGTAATTGCTTAATATTTTCTCGAACTCGAGTTTTTGTCGGAAGATTCCATTGCAATTAAACTGAAGTAAATTAATTTGGTTATGGACTTTACCCATTTAAAAATTGCGAGGCATGTTCTAAAAGTATGAATAACTTTTCGAGGAGGTCTCTAGTTCTTTTTAGGTCTGAGATTTCCCATATTTTTTTAGGGTTGAATGTTTTTAGGCAGTTAATAATTTCCCTTAATGAGTTTTTCTCGCTTGTACTCTCAGTTGATTTTTCAGAGGTCAGTTGCGTGGCTGCTCTTTGTGCAATTTTTCCATGCCTGCGCATTTTGTGTAGAGATAATGTCCGCTGTCTCTTGAGATAGAGGTGGGAGTTGAATGTCCGTCTGTTTGTTTTTTTATTATTTGTCCAGGTTTGTCTGTGGTTGTCTGATGTTTGTGAGTTGGACTGGTGTAGGAAGGTCGCCGATGAAAAAGGAATATCATCCTGCTCGGCGCGGATTGGTGGAAAATACGCAGAGGGGCGTAGCCGTTTGAAACGGCTATAAATGTACACCGATTTGCGCCCAGCAGGTAGTTCTCGCTACGCAGCCATACGATGCAGATCTCATATGTACTAAAAAAACTCACTCAAAGCAAGCCTAGTTGTTCACTTCCTTCATCGAATGAAGCAAACTTTCACCTGCGAGACTATTCTAAAAGATTCATCTAGGACACATATAAAAATAACAAAAGATCCATTCAGGACAGAAGCAGCAGAAGCGAAAAGAGCTATTCACGCCAACCGCATCAAGTTTAAAAAAGATTCATAGGACACAAAAACAAAATAACAAAAGATCCATTCAGTACAATTATTATTTAGAAAAGATCAATTTAAGGACAAACAAAAACCATCATGCCAGACAACATGAAGGACGCCCCGGTGTTACCTGGAGCTTTGGGCCACAACTCATCCCTCCCCAGGACCTTGAGAGGAGCACGCCCGGTTCCCCAGTTCCGGCTGGTAAATAGTATGTTCCTGCTGTTTTACTCCCTGGACAACGCTGACCCAGGAAGCGGTGACCAAACAGAAAACAGGGGACCCTTCGCCTGAAGAAGAAGCCGAGGGCGACACCCCTTTCGAGATACAACGTCGAATTGAGCTGAAATTTTGTATATATGTGTAGTTCTGATGACAATATAATATTATGGTACAATATTATGGAGCCCAACAATAATATAATAGGTTCGGGTTTGAGCTCGTTGAATTTGCTTGATCTTAAGTGGTATTCAGAGTCGAATTATGAAGCCGAAAGATGTCGATGCATTATTAGAAATATATAGATTGAGACGTAACTAAAAGTTTAAAATTAATATTAAATGCAAAAGAACTTTTTAAAAACAAGCTTTTATTGTAGCATGTGCCATAATATTGTATTGTCATCAGAACTACACGTGTATGAGAAATCTCAGCTCAATTGGACGTCGCATCTTGATGGAGTTTCATTGTGCTATTGTTGGGTTCCATAATTTTGTACCATGGTACCATAATATTGTATTGTTATCAGAACTACATGCGAATGCAAAATTTCAGCTCAGTTGGACGTCGTATCTCGTCGTCCATTATATTATTGTACCATGGTACCATAATATTGTATTGTCTTCAGAACTACGCATATATGCAAAATTTCAGCTCGATTGGACGTCGTCGTTAAGTGGTTCAAAATCGACTTGCAAGAAGTCGCCTAAACATATGACAAACATACTAACTGTAATATAATAGCAGGACATGAGTTTTAGGATTGACAGACAACTTGTCAAAAAGACTGAAGAGTTTTCACAGAATATAGTTTTTGCTTAAACTTGCATTATTATTGTTATTCACAATTATACTACATTTTGGCGACGAGTGAAGGTAGTGTCAGGAAGACGATTTCAGTGAAATATTAACAGGAAATGGCTGCTAACGATTCTGCACGGAATTTTAAGTTTGATCAATTTTCCCCGGACAAAGGAGACTGAAAATATTATATACAACGTTTTGAACTAGAAATAGCAATACATTGTCTAGATGCTGCTGAAATAGGTGCCCATAAATGGAATATCCTTTTGACTAAGGTAGGACCTGATCCATTTAAAATATTGGTAGATTATTTTAAACCGGATAGTGTCACCTCAAAGACATATGCGGACATTGTTGGTGTTTTGAACAATTATTATGGAAAAAAGACTTTTGTTTTATCAGAACGGGTTACTTTTGCTTTGCGTTGAAGAGGTGAGGATGAAACTGTAACACAGTTCATAACGACCTTACGGGGATTAACTAGCACTTGCGAATTTAGGGATGGACTAAATGAAAGGTTGCGTGATCAGCTAGTTATTGGGGTAAATAACGCAGCATGGCAGCAAGATATTATTCGGGAGCATCCCACAAACGCGGCTACATTGAAAGATGTTGAGTCAACTGCACTTAAGCTTGAACAAGCAAGCATTCACACAAAACGTTTAACATCTCTCTTGCAAATGCAAATAGAGTCACAACATGTAAATCGCGTAAATGGATCAATAAACCTAAATATTCATCTGCAAAAACAGCCAACCAAAAAAATCAAATAAAAATACTCGATGCTGATAAACATTGCTTATCTTGTGTGCATGGATGCACCACAAGATAAGCAACGAACCGTAATGACTGTCCAGCAAAAGGGAAACATTGTTTGGCATGCAATAAACTAAATCATTTTGCAGCTGTATGTATAGTTTCGGGTCGAGCTCAAGTGGTGAATGATCGACGCCTAAATACGAGACACTTACGGGAAAATGAATCAGACACCCTTGATAATGAAAATCAAAGTGTTTCTTCAACAGATACTTCCAACATTCGCAACATTCACTCTACAAATAAAGTAATGATTTCAGTTTGCATTAACAACCAAGATATTGATATGCTATATGATCCAGAGGCGGCTCAGTCGGTGGTAGGGAAAAGTGTTTGGAACAAAATTGGATGGCCAAATTTACGGAAAGTTGCAAATATTATTGCATATACAGATTTAGAAATACCAACTCTTGGTATGACAGATATTAAAGTAAAGGCTTTTGGGACCAAATTTCTATTGCCCTTATATGTCATTGGAACCGATGATATTCCTCTTTTTGGACTTGTACATGTGGATTGATAGTCACACAAAAATCTCCGCAGATTCTCACATTTTCATTCGATTTTACAAAGGTTACAATAGGTGATGCCCATTCAATGGAAGTGTTCATAGTATCAACTGGTTCTAGTGCATCCTCACTAGTCTATCAATTTCCGCAGCTACTTGTTCCTGTAACGCAATTGGAACGGGTCTCGGTCGAAAAGTTTTAGGTTGAACTTTGCTTGGTATGTGTATTGTTGCGGTATGACCCTGAATTGTTCCCATAGTATTGCTAAAAAGTTCCTCAAAAGGTTGTAATATAGCCTTTAATTCAGACGTGAAACCAGAATGGTGTTCTGTTGGTGAAACATGCATTCTATTCCCTATCTGACATATCTTCGAACCTAGAGGCAGTTATACACCTAACCTTTACGACCTACTTTCATTTTTTTAATTCTCATTGTTCATATTATGCATAACAATTATAATGTTATAAATATCATTAACCTTGTTATCAAAATAATAATAAACATCCCATGACATCATTAATGATAAGTAGATAGTATAAATACTAATTAACTTTCGATTGTAAACCAGTTAATCACCAAATTGAATACATCAATAGAAAGTAAAGTAATTGTGACTAGCTAGTTTAATAAAAGCTCTCAAATAAATTTATTGTGTTTGGCTCCCACGACCCAGCATAATTGGCGCAGTCGGTACTCTTTTATGAAGTTTGGTACTGTTCACTAGAAGACTCGACCAGGAGAATTTTCCAGGAGAATTTCTGCGGACAAGAGATTTGTGGATTGGCATAATTTGTCGATTGGTCCTAGTAGTCCAAGGATTGAACAAGAAGCCTACAATACTTCAGGGAAAACTAGTAAGTTCCTATTTTACCTTTCCTTTTGGTTTTTTTAATTGATTGGTGTGGAACTCCAGGAATTATTTTAATTCGCGAGTAACGTTTTGACTGTATATCAGAATAATTACTCATAGATAATTTCGGAATTACTGTAATTCGAGATTGATTATTATTGACTGCTTATCAAAATAACAATCATAATTAAGACTTTTTCGGAAATTTTGACTGTATATCAGAATTTCGATTAAAACTTGACTGTTCATCAAGTTTAATCAATAGTTAAGAACAAAAATTGAATTTGTTATTACTTTTCGACTGTAAAAGGTAACTTTCATATTTTTTCGAAACAAAATGGCTGACGCAGATGTCGCTATCAACTTTCAATATTTCAAAATGCATATTGATGTCATCCCTAGATTTGATGGCAGGGCATCACTCTTGACAGACTTTATTTCGTCGTGTGACGAATTACAAGCTACATATGGCACGGGAACCAATGAAGTTCAAAATAAATTTGTATTAAGAGCCATACGTAATAAACTGTATGGACAAGTACAAAATAACGTTTCAGCTCGACGAGATGCAAAGGATTGGGCAACAATAAAACAAATTTTAATTGACACATTTGGTGACGCGAGGGATTTGCCAACCCTTCAAACAGAATTAATACATTTAAAATTTAATCCTAAAAAAGACACAATTTTCTCTTTTGGAAACAAAATTCAGGATTACGAATCCTTGTTGATTTGCAAACTTGAACAATCAAATGATAGTGAAGAGGTTAAAAAAGCGATGAACATAGTATTTCAAAGACTAGCATTAGACACATATGTTAGAAATTTACCATTTAATTTAAAACAAATGATTAGAACGAAAGACATTACTAAGTTAAATGAAGCAATTAAAATTGTTACAAGGGAAGAACAATTTAATAAATATACAACAACTGTAAATTCATCAAATAACATATATATCCCAATACAATATAAACAGATGCAACCAAAACAATTCGTTAAACAACCTAATACTAATAACCAACTACAACCAAGTAATAATGTATGGGCACCAAAAAACATTAATAATAATTACCAAGCACCTATGGATACCTCAACGATAAATAAAACATTGCAATCAATAAATTATAGACCAACACCCATGATTACTTCCACAGTAAGTCGACCCTTCAACAGAAGACAACAAGAACTACATCACGTTCAAACCGATGTTACACCACAATATTGCATATATTATGACCAACAAGGAGAACAAATTCCTACACAATTAGAAGAAACATTCCAAGAATTTGCAAGAATGGACCTGCAGCAAGGACCACCACAACAATTGAATATAGAAGAAGAAGACTGGGAAGAAGAAATCGATCCAGCCATTGCAGAGGAAAATAGATTTATTAATGAAGAATACAACGAAGGTTTAGAAGACTGGGACGAAGAAATCCGTCAAGCACAACAAAATGGAAATGTTAATGACAATTTAAATTTTATAGAGGAATCCCCAGACAACTCACCAACATAACAGAATGCTACAACGTAACAACAACATCACCATTACCATATATTCAGTTAAAATACCCCCCAATTAAATTACTTATAGATACCGGAAGCACGAAAACTATAATTAAACCATCAATTGTTGAAAAATATTGTCCACAATTTATCATCCATAACCCATGTAAACTTAAAACAAGTACAGGAGAAGTAAATATAAATAAACAAGCTCATGTTCCAGCTTTTCCAGAATTTAATTCGGAACACTTTCTAGATATCATATTATTCGATTTTCATGATTATTTCGATGGAGCTTTAGGATTTGAAGATTTAAAAAAGTTAAATTTGCATATATCTTTCAATTCAAATATTCTTTATAATTCTCAATGCTGTTTACCAATTCACTTCAATATCCAATGTAATCAAAAAGAAACACTTCCAAAATCAATTATTCCAAGTAATAAAATAAAAAGAATTTCATCTCCTACAAAACTTCCAAACAATACTAATCTTTTCATTCCCGAAATCTCAAATGAACAATATTTCATTCCTGATACAATCACTACAGTTCAAAATAATTCTTTAACCTTTGAACTCCACAATTACAATTCATTTCCAGTAACTTTTGATCACAGCAAACTTAAATTTACTAACTTAGACAAGTATGACGTTTACAACTATTCAATAACAACACCTTCACAAAATATGCATAAATCTGACATCGAAACATTATTAAGAACAAAACATCTTAATGACGAAGAAAGAAAGAAATTGATAAATCTTTGTAAACAATACAGTGATATATTCCAAAAACCGGAGGATAAATTAACATTTACAAATTCCGTCAAGCATGAAATAAAAACTAAAGACGAATCACCAGTCTATACCAAAAGCTACCGTTATCCTTACATCCACAAGTAAGAAGTACAGAAACAGATCAAAGAAATGCTTGGAAATAATATCATTCGACCATCTCAAAGCCCCTATTCTTCACCAATTTGGATAGTTCCAAAAAAGCTGATGCTAGTGGCAAGAAAAAATGGCGATTGGTGATAGATTACAGAAAACTAAATGAAAAAACTATAGAAGAGAAATATCCAATTCCCAATATCACTGAAATTTTAGACAAACTAGGTAGATGTTCATATTTCACAACTATCGACTTAGCATCTGGATTTCACCAAATAGAAATGCACCCTAATTCTACACAGAAAACTGCGTTTTCAGTTGAAAATGGACATTACGAATATATTCGAATGCCATTTGGTCTCAAAAATGCACCAGCAACATTTCAAAGATGCATGGACAATGTCCTTAAAGACTTACAAAATAAAATATGTCTCATATATATGGACGATGTAATCGGATTCTCTAACGGATTAGAAGAACACATTAAAAATTTAAAACTTGTTTTTGAAACATTTAGGAAAAATCGTTTAAAAATACAATTGGATAAATCAGAATTTTTATGTAAAAAGGTTTCTTTTCTGGGACATATAGTCACAAAAAACGGAATTAAACCAAACCCAGAAAAAATAAAAGCAATAGAAAAATATCCTATTCCAAATACACCGAAAGAAATCAAAGCATTTCTCGGATTACTTGGTTATTACAGAAAATTCATTAATAATTTTGCAAAAATAACTAAACCATTAACACAATGTCTAAAGAAAAATGCAAAAATTCTCCTTACTAAAGATTATATAAATTGCTTTGAAACATGTAAACAACTATTAACCAACAGTCCTATACTGGCATACCCAGACTTTTCCAAATCATTTGAATTAACTACTGATGCATCCAACTTTGCCATTGGATCATTTCTCAGTCAAAATGGAAAACCAATTTCCTTCGCATCGAGAACACTAAATGATGCCGAAATTAATTACTCTACGATTGAAAAAGAACTTTTATCGATCGTATGGTCAGTAAAGCAATTCAGACCATATTTATATGGAAACAAATTTATAATTCATACAGATCACAGACCGTTACAGTGGTTATTTTCTTTGAAAGATCCCAACTCAAAATTAGTTCGTTGGAAATTAAAATTAGAGGAATATGACTATATAATAAAGTATAAGCCAGGATCACATAATAAAGTGGCAGACGCATTAAGCCGAATCAAAATTGAAGAATGCCATACCAATGAGACAACTGACAATACAGACAACATTAATACTCAACCTCAAGTAGATGACGAACTTGAAGAAGTAATTGCAAGAATACTCGCAGAAGATACACAACCAGAACCACAACTATTGGAAGAAATGATGGACATAGATGATCAAACGCAACACACAGTCCAAGAGGATTCGGTATTCACAATGCCATACACGGAACAACCTGTAAACGCATACAAAAACCAAATAATAATAACGGAATCTAATCACACTCCAAGTGAAATTTGTAATTCAACAGCTATTTTTAAAAACATTCGACATACAATAACTCTCAGAGCGAACTTAGATGATATTAAAACATTACATTTTCTCAAGCAATTCATCTCAATAGATGGAAACACTTGTTTTAAATTTGGAACACCTGCATTAGAAAGAAAAATAAACAGAATATTACGAACATCATTATTATACCACAATTCAACAAAAATACTAATCTCAAATATTTTATTACAAGACATCCAAACACCAGAAGAACAACATCAAATTATTGCTTATCATCATCAAAGTAAAACTTGTCACCGTGGAATTAAAGAAACTACAAAATCTATTCAGAAAACATACTATTGGCCAAATATACAAAAAGACGTGACTAATTACATAAATTCTTGTCAAACATGTCTTACTTCTAAATATGACAGAAATCCCCAAAAAATTAAATTAAGACTAACTGAAACACCCGACAGACCTTTCGAAAAAATTCATATCGATGTTTTTCACATTAGTCAGGAAGACTTTCTAACAATTTTTGATCCATTTTCAAAATATGGTCAAGCCTACCATTTAGAACACAAAAATAGCATATGCATCATGGAAAATCTTCTCCACTTCTTTTCACATATGGGAATACCCAACAAAATAATTGCAGATAATGGCACCGAATTCAAAAATCAATTGATAACAGATTTTTGTTTATTACACCACATTGCATTACATTACACAACACCACATCATTCCAATTCAAATTCACCAGTAGAACGATTTCACTCAACTATAGCAGACTCTATACGATGCCTACGAACTGAACAACAAAAACCTATAAAGTACTTAATGACACTAGCAGTTATGCAATACAACAACTCGATTCATTCCGTAACACAAATGACACCATTTGAAATAATACATGGACCAAGAACAAATCCTTTTGATTTATCTCCTCCAATTATTGTTTCTCAATACATTGACAACCACAGAAAGAATTTAGAAAACATAAATGAAATCACTAAAAAAAGAATAGAAAATAAAAAAGACGAAGTTATTCACGAAAGAAACAAAAAATTATCAGACCCAATTCCAATACAACCCAATGACACAATTTACATTAAAACTGGTAAACGTGTTGCAAAACATTTACCAAAATTTAAAAAAGCGACCGTACTACACGATAACGATATTGCTATTGCAACAACTTCAGGAGTGCGACATAAAAATCAAGTCCAAAAACAACGACTAATTACTACTAACTCTGAACCTTTGTTACAGGAACATAACGATGACACAACTACTCATTCTACTACTCATACTCCAAACATTGACCAATCTAGTACAGTTAGATATAACTTTCGACCCCGTAAAACACCCGGTAGTCTTTCAAAATTTAGGCTTTGACGTTCGTCTAATTAGCCATTACCATCAATTCATACATGAATTAGATATAAAACCACTCGTAGACGCTTACTATAACACAATCTTTCACTTAAATGAAAGCTATGAAATAGACACCAAAAAGAATAAAGATAAAATTAATTATGCACTTCTTAATCAAGCTGAAACTTTAGAAAAAATAGTTACCAATGAATTTCATAAAGTAATTCCCAGGCGACTAAATAGAGTAAAAAGAGTTAAAAGAGGCGCAATGAATTTTGTTGGAAAAATAGACAAAGCTTTATTCGGAGTAGCAACTGAAGAAGACATTGCTAATTTTGAATCCAAACTTAACACTCTAATGTCAAACGAAAAAACACTTGCAACAAAACTTAATCTCAGAACTTCACTATTTTCAACTTTTGCTAATAAAACAAATGAATTAATGGAAAAAGTTAAATCCAATCAACAAAAACTTAATGAAAATGTAAAATATTTGATGATTAATTACAATACAAATGAACAAAGACAAGTTGTGATAAACCAATTTCAACTTTTGTTGTACTACTTTCAACAAATTGAACAAACAATAACTTTCTTAAAATTAGATACAGTCTATCCTTTTCTCTTAACAGATAGAGATATGCAGACAATTATGATTAATTTACGTTTAATATATTCACCTGAACATTTGTTAAAATTCAAACAGCCGTACTCATATTTTCAAGCTGTAAAACCATTCTTTCAACAATATGATTATGTAATTTATGTAATGCTCTTTGTACCTATATTGACGACGAAAACTTCAATTTCGCTTTTCGAGGTAATTCCTGTACCAATTAATAATTTAACCATTATTCCACCCAAACCCTACTTACTAGTTGACTCAACTGACAACTACCAATGGAGTGCTACTGAACCAACAAGATTAGAAAATATCTACTTCATTGAAGATCATTTACAAAATACCAAGGAGTGCTTCGTAGAATTACTTCGCAGAAGAAAAGAGGCAAAAGATGTTTGCAAACTCTCAACGATACATATGAAAACACCCCATGTGGAACACATTGCACCTACTGATTATATTATCATGATTGACGACATCACTACCTTCGAATATACATGTCATCCAAAAACTATTTCCTATAAAACAATAATTTACAACACCAAAATCACCTTGGGACCACATTGTGAATTTTATCTAAATAATCAATCTTATGCATATGAACCTCCACTCTACATGAGTACCTCATATTTGCTACCTAACATTTCAATGGAAACATTTTCTTTTAAAGAAATATCCAGTTTTTCTCTTAAAGAATTGCATTCAATAAAACATGACATCGGACATCTCAAACCAGTACATGTCAAAAACTTTTCTATCTCTCCAGTATATGACAATCTATGGATTATTCTACTTATCGTCATACTCATTCTCATTATTATCCTTTATTTCTGTTGGAAACGAAAACAGTCCTTTCCAAAACTAAATTTTTTCATCAAGAAGACACCTAAGTCCACAAACGTCTCATTCAACAAGGATAAAGAAGAAGTCAACATACCAATGGAATCAATGAAAGCTGACCTCCAACATAAAGGACCCCAGCTTCCATTCTAAGAGGGGAAGAGTTATACACCTAACCTTTACGACCTACTTTCATTTTTTTAATTCTCATTGTTCATATTATGCATAACAATTATAATGTTATAAATATCATTAACTTTGTTATCAAAATAATAATAAACATCCCATGACATCATTAATGATAAGTAGATAGTATAAATACTAATTAACTTTCGATTGTAAACCAGTTCTACATTAATCACCAAATTGAATACATCAATAGAAAGTAAAGTAATTGTGACTAGCTAGTTTAATAAAAGCTCTCAAATAAATTTATTGTGTTTGGCTCCCACGACCCAGCATAATTAGGCATAGGCAGTTTAAAAGCTAAACAAACTGCCTATGCCTCTAGGATCGAAGATATGTCAGATAGGGAATAAAATGCATGTTTCACCAACAGAACACCATTCTGGTTTCACCTCTGAATTAAAGGCTATATTACAACCTTTTGAGGAACTTATTAGCAATACTATGGGAGCAATTCAGGGTCATACCGCAACAATACACATACCAAGCAAAGTTCAACCTAAAACTTTTCGACCGAGACCCGTTCCAATTGCGTTACAGGAACAAGTAGCTGCGGAAATTGATAGACTAGTGAAGATGTACTAGAACCAGTTGATACTATGAACACTTTCATTGAATGGGCGTCACCCATTGTAACTGTTGTAAAATCGAATGAAAGTGTGAGAATTTGCGGAGATTTTCGTGTGACTATCAATCCACATGTACAAATTGATGAATATCCTCTACCCCGTTTCGAAGACATAATGGCTAAACTCACTGGTGGAACACATTTTTCTCGCATCGATTTAAAAGATGCATATCTTCAAGTAAAGTTCACCCAGATTCTGGCAAATACTTACAATCGCACCCTGTATGTTACCAGTGATGCATCAGATAAAGGTGCGGGTACGGTTTTATATCATAGATATTCAAATGATATTTTCCGTCCTACGGCGTACGCTTCCCGCTCTTTTTCCGATACAGAATCCCGATATTCAACTATAGATAAGGAAGCACTTGGAATCATTTTTGCAGTAACCCGTTTCAATCAGTTCTTGTATGGACGTCCATTTACTTTGTTAACAAACCATAAACCGCTTGAGAGAATATTTGGTGAAAATTGCGAAACACCAAAGATCGTTAGTAATCGCCTTTTACGTTGCGCAATGCTCTTGAACAGTTATAATTTTACTATAGCGTATCACCCTGGAAGAGATAATGCAGCAGCAGATGCGCTTTCCCGCTTACCACTTGCGAATACTAATTTAACCCTTTCGGACCCAGTGTACACTGTAGTGTACACAAATTTATAAGCTTGTTAATACAAACTGGGACAGAATTTTATCTGTTGTATACTATTGTAGACTTCAGTGTACATCTTAGTTTGTATACAATATATGCACTGAAGTCTATGATATGGAAACTGAAAATTAGAGAGTTTACTATTACAGGGAGCATGAAGTTGACGAATTCGCCTGGTGGATGACTAGAATTACCACATTTTGTATATATCAGTTGAGTGTAATGGAGTTATAAAATTATTGTATATCAGTTGACGGTTTATATTTGGTGTATAATATATTATTTAGTGCATAAATGATTTTATTTTATTATTTCGGCAATTCATAGACATGTACACTGTAGTGCACATTGAGTTTTAGTCGAATAATATTTACTGTACGTTCTAACCTCATTTTTTTTATGTTTTATTGAAAAACATATTTATTATAGCATATTTCATTGAAAATGAGTTAAAAGTATTTAATCCATGAAGACTTAGAGGAATTCTTGGAGAATGATCAGTCGGATATAGAGTATTTGAGTGATGACGATGATGGGTTTCAAACAGATTCGTATGAACAAAAAGGCAAAATTTAGGTAATTGATAACTGTATGTAGGCTAGCAAAGTACGTTTATTCCTTTAGACATGGTCGATGAAGAATAGGAGATAGAGATCACAGCTTCAGCACAACCACAAAACGAACCAGAAACTGAAGAAGTTATTGGGATTTTCTCACCGGAGCTAATCGAAGATGTTGAAATGCCAGAATAAATTGAAAGTGAACCCATAGCAACAGAGAAAAAAATTAGTTAAAAGGCAAAAAAATTAAAAAAATAAATAAAATTAAAAATAAATAAATAAAATAAGCACAATTCATTTTTTGTTTAATAGGTAGTGATGACACCGTTAAGTCCCAGTGTGCACTGTAGTGCACGGGTCAAAGGTCAAAGCTGGGCAATATTAGGAACTCCGGACACAAACTAAAAATAACTAAAAAAATTAAAGAACTTATGTACCAAGTTTCAAATTTTTTGCTCACCTAAAAAAAATGTGGGTCCGAAAGGGTTAACGGAAGCAGAAGTTGGTTTACCTAAACGGGGACAGTTATTACATTTAATAGTACACCACATGCCTATAACACAACGTACGTTACGTTACGTTACGTAAACGAATAAGTGAAGATCCCAGTTTGAAGGAGGTTATACGGTTTCAGAACTCAAGTTGGCCCGATAAGAAGAATTTGCCAGTCAAACTATTAACCTTTTACGAGAAACGAGATGAGTTATCCTTAGAAGAAGGAATCCTTTTATGAAAGGGCCGAATATGTATTCCAGATTCCCTGAGAAGTATGATTTTACAAATGTTACATGACGGACATCTTGTTATCTGTGCAATGCAATCCATGGCCAGAATACATGTTTATTGGTCTAATATCGACAACGAAATTGATGACTATGTCAAACGTTGTACCTCATGTCAGTCTTCACGACAGAATGATACTAAATTGCCATTGTATCCGTAGTGTGCACCACTTGGTCGAGAGTTCACATAGATTTTTCTGGTCCATTTGAGAACAAAATGTGGCTTATTGTGATAGATGTGTCCTCGCGTTGGTTAGAAGTGCTACCAATGAACAACATTACTGCTAAATCTACAATTATAGCCTTGCGTGAAGTGTTTGCGCGATACGGTTTACCAAAATTTATAGTCAGTGACAATAGACCTCAACTAACTGTAGATCAGTTTGAACAATTGTGTGGAGAAAACAGTATTACACATATTAAGATCACACCGTATCACCCTAAGTCAAACGGAATTGCGAAAAGAGTGGTGAAAACGTTTAAAATCAGAATGTCAGCTAGTAATCATGAGAAAGATATTCAGTTTAGGCTACAACAGTTTCTCTTCTCATTCAGAAATACCACTCAACTATCTACTGGTAGGGCACCAAGCAAGTTAATGTTCGACAGACCACTAAGATCTTTATTCGACCAGTTGAAACCTGTTGTTCAAAGAAACACGGAAAAGGAGAAATTCAAACAAAAACAATACCATGATAGAGGGGCTCGAGATGTATCTTTCACTGCAGATGAACCAGTATGGGTAAATAATCCTTTAAAGGCTCTACTCCGGGTAAGGTCCTATAACAAACAGGGCCATACTCGTATTTAGTAACGCGTCCAAGGTGTCCCTCGAAGAAAACATGCGGACCAGATGCGGTCACGCTCAACGGTACAAATGACTGATGAAAATAATGCGGACCAGATGCGGTCATACTCAACGGTACAAATGACTGATGAAAATAATTATTATAGTTCACCGGTACCCAGTACCAGTACCGACGGTGACGGGTTGCTGGCAGATTACTTTGTAGAACCAGAAACAACAGCATGTAGTACATTGCCTGAGATTCAAATATCTCCAAGAACACCTCAAGTAAAAGATAATACAAATATCACAGACTCTAGTTCAGAGGAGTCTAAAACGACTGAACATCCAGCATTTACACCTCGAAGATATCCGCTTCGAACAAGAAGAGTTCCTGTTCGTTTTCAGTGACTATTGAAATTATCTCTATATTACGTTTCATCAGTATTGTTTCTTTTTTTTATTTGTTGTTTATATTTTGGTTTACTTTTAGTAAGGGAGAAATGTAATATAATAGCAGGACATGAGTTTTAGGATTGACAGACAACTTGTCAAAAAGACTGGAGAGTTTTCAGAGAATATAGTTTTTGCTTAAACTTGCATTATTATTGTTATTCACAATTATACTACACTAACTAACTAACTAACATAGCAAGTTTAACATAAGCTTGTAAAAATAATTGTTCACGATGTACCATGTACCGCCAGTGTTGGCGAAGTGTCTGATGGTCGAGCGCTGGCCGGTGTTTCACTTTCTTCAATAATCTAGCGCTCCTTGCCAGTACTCCTCTCAATGATGAACTGAAAACATGTCGGTCGTTTATTAATGATGTGCCAATTATCGGTATTGCTGGGTGGTTCTTAAAATCCATAATTTATTAACAAAAAATTGAATGGGTAATGATAGTGATAACTATTGCCATACATTATAAGGATTCTTTTATATGAAATAACTTACCTTAATTTTAATGTTAAACAAATCTTATATTTACACATATATTTGTTATATTATTATTATAAACATGTTTATACTATAAATTAATCATTTACTCCATCTATCGCCTCCATTTTCATCTTATAGATTAGTTCGGTAGTTGTTAGATTAGGGGCGTTCAGAAATTCATAGATGCGGTTAAAGAAAATACACATTCTATTCAGTTTTGGAACGTAATAAGCTGCTACATCATTCTCCCACAGTTATGTTTTCGACAACATTTACATATATTAACATGTTCTCCTATCATTCAAGTCACGACATGCATCGATAGGTTACGGTATAAAAGTTTCTGCAGAATACTTTCCATAGAGTGTATCTGTGTGAAACCTTGCTTGTCATAATTATATCCTCATTTACTATCTTTCTCCTCTCGAAATACTCATGTGGCCACATTGATGCTAGAGATAGTTAGGTTACAATGATAACAATACAGGCATGTGTGTATGTGTGATGGTGTGTGTATGTGTGTGTGTGTGTGTGTGTGTGTGTGTGCGTACGTCGTGAATATATTGTGGGGAATTTCGCCTGAATTTTACCGGGCTCGTGGGGACATTTAATATTGTGGGGACATACACGCGTCCCCACAAGCTTTTTTAGTGATTTCGGGCTATATGTGTACAATATTTTGGTCATATTCACTCAGTAGATAAACATTATAGACAAATATAGACTAATATTTGGTGTCCCCACAAACCGAACAAAAATCAGGCGAGTAAGTTTAGTGTACTGTACATTTATTGTAGGGATAGATCCTATCTCTAACAAGTGGCTCCCCCTATCACATATAATAATTCTTTACATACATATTTTAAGGTTTGTAAGGGATGTGTGTACCTTCATACAATTGTGTTGATGTTCTGAGGACAGTTTGATATTCAATTCTATTATAATGTATTTTTCTACAGCGTACGTAATGATAATAAATAAAATTGTTCTGTACTTGAATAAAATTTGGTTCAAATATATAAAAAAGTTATGAAAGTGTCTTCATCTTAAGTCAGACTGTATATACAATATTATAAATTAATATTTTACATACTTTTATATAAGACTATACAAATTTTTTAAAATACTTAAGAAATTTAAAGAAACTAGTAAAATAACTTCATATAGTAGGGTCATGCGGGATTATTGTAAGGACGGGGTAATTGGGAACAACATTATTTTTCTCTGGCTACTGGTTTTCGGCGTAAATTTTGTTGAGTGTTTGACGTTTCAAACATCTTGTCGTGGTCTTCTTCAGAAGCGAAGTGACCTCCGCTCGACTGAGCTCCTCTATTTATACAGATTATCAGGAGGCGTGTTGTGGATCATTGCTCATGCAGAACATTGACTTCCACGTTATTGGTAATTATAGCCCGGTGCCACGATTATAGTTATTCGGATGTTTATTTATTTCAATGGCTTCTCTGTATCTTCTTGGCCAGTAATTCTTCGTATTGGTTAATTTCTTTGTTTTGTCGAATTTTATCAAATGGCCGGTTTCTTCTGAGTGTTCGGCGACTGATGATTTTGTAGAATTTCCCTTCTTTGTATGGCTAATGTGTTCTCTGAATACCGTGTTTATTTGTCGTTTGGTCTCTCCGATGAAAACTTGTCCGCAAAAACATGGAATGCTATATACTCCCGGTGTTTCTAGTTCTTACGATTCCAAGGAACTTACTATGTCTTCCTTCGGTATTGATCTTGGAGTAACGGCATAATTGAAACCATTGCAAGAAACAGATGTTGTGTTGTCATCTAGTGGTAATGACGACAGGTTTATGACAATTCTATTGCTTTCTAATTCCAGTTGATCTAGATGATGTATGCTGTAGAGTTTCTCGATCTTTTTCTCCTATGTTTCCCTTGATTTATCTGCCGCTGCCCTTGCCTCATTGGTGGAAAGTCGGTAAATTTTTTAATATGTCTCTTCACCCAGGATGCTGGTGAATCGAAGGTGACGTTCGTAAAGCTGTTTGGATACGCCATCTAGTCATCTTCTGTTATCCTGGATACGTTCTCTTAGCAGAGCTTGACTGGCTCGGTTCAAAATTATTCTGGGCGTCCTTGATTGTAAATGGTGTATGATCCTACATTAGCGTAGAAATGCTAGTTGACTAGTAGTTTGCCTCCTGATTCGAAGTGTCTCTAGTCTTCTTGAGAGTTGACCGACCTACAACTCTTTCTTCTGAAGCGGAGGCAGAATTAGAAAACTGTCTTAACGCGAAGGCGCGAATCAGATTCCCTTGCAATAAAGAGGACATTAAAGAAGTTGTTGCCCAATATGTTAAGACACATGATTTGGAAACACCGTTCAGGAATGGTGTGCCAGGGGATGACTGGTACTATTCCTTTATGAAGAGACACTCCAAGTTGTCTCTCAAAAAACCAGAGCACTTACATAAATGTAGAAAAGATGCCAGAATGCTTGACATAATTTACAATTTTTATAGAGCTGCAGGAGGTCATATTTAAATATAAAATAACAGTGCCAGGAACATCCTGTTTTGTATTTAATGTTGATGAGAATGGCTTCTCTTGTGATCCTAAGAGATTAAAAGCTTTTGGAGAAACAAGTATCTTTAATTAGTGTATCTGGTGGATCGGGACGAAAGTCTGTGTCAGTATTGGCCACGATTTCAGCTAACGTAACTGCTTCCTCCACTAAATACTTTTTAAGAGTGTTATAATCCAAGCTCGTTGGGTTTCCGGCAATGTCTACCCTGGAACTCTTCACTATACATTTTTTAATGAGTGGATGGAAGAACCAGTTTTCTTTAAGTGACTAACCATGTAAATTATACCACATATTGCAAAGAACATGCACGATCAAGCAGCTGTTTTAATATTCGATGGACATAAGACTCATATTAGCTACAGAATTATAAAGGAAGCTATGAATAACAACATACAGCTTGTAAAACTTCCTGCTTACCTAACAGGCAAGTTGCAACCATTTGATACCTCAGTTTTTAAATCTGTTGAAGATGATTGGGAGAAAAAATTAATTGCTTTCGCTAAAAAATAACTGGAAAGAAGAAGAAAATCTTTTAATGCGAAAGTTTGTAGAGTTAATTGGAGAAGTGTGGAAGAACTCCATAATACCTGAAAATAACATTAATTACTTTTTCTCTACTGGAATTCTTCCAGTCAATTCCTCAAAATTCTCAGTCTTTATTTGATCCAAAAATATGATTAAGCAAAAATATATGCATATATAAGCAAAAATATATGTATATAAATCACAACTTCCTATAATCTCAAGTGTAAATCCAGCATCACCTCAAAGAGGCACATCAGCCGCTGAAGAAATATCTTCAACATCAGGTTTAAATCCACAACCTAGGGCTGCAAATGACAGGGTAAATGATGAGAATATTTCGTCGACTTCAGAGTTAAAATCACAATCAAATAGTGACTTGTAAGGTGATCACGGAATGTCTTCATGCCCAGTTTTGCAACAACCGCTTGAGGCTATAGATGTTATCAACGCATCATGTTCTAGTTTCTCCAGCTTCACCTAAAAGTACCATCGATATTTTTTCTTCCAAATGAGAAGCATATCGCCGTTGTCTCTTCCAATTAAATCTTAACGCAAACAGGTTATACCTCGTCTAAGCGCTCTGAAATACGGTGAAATGTTAAATATTAACTACAAAAGAAGTTTTAGCTAAACAAAAAGAAGCTGAACAATTAGGAGATGAAAGGAAAAAGAAATAAAAAAACTCTAAGGAAAAGAAGAGAACAAGGAAAGAAACGTTGCTGAAAGTTCCACTGATGGCTCAGATGAAAATTTAGAATTGAGACAGAAGGAGAAAGTTAAATCCGTAACCCTAAGATAAATAAAAATCCAAGGAAAAAAGCTGTTGATACCCTCCTGATGATACCCACTTGGGGGGCGAAACGTTCATAGGTATACCAAACAGTATTTTTGTTCAGGTACATATTTTTTATTAATTTATTTAATAAGTTTTATATTTATTTATTATTGAGAATAACAACACCGTTCCTGGTTTATATAAGCTGTTGCTACAAAATTACACATTTGCTAACGTGCATGTTTGTGAAGTTTATTATTAACACAGTTTCTGCTTTATATAAGTTGTGAGTACTAAATTACACATTCAATATTCTATTGTATATTTGTGGGGTTTACGATAACACAATTCTTAGTTCACATAAGTTGTGGGCGCTAAATTACACTTTTAATAGCTTGTATATTTGTGAGGTTTATGTTAACACAATTATCAGTTCGCATAAGTTGTGGGTACTAAATTACACATTCAATAACGTGAACATTTGTGGGATTTACGTTAACACAATTCTTAGTTCGCATAAGTTGTGGGCACTAAATTACACATTTCACGAGACGTATATTTGTGAGGTTTATGCTTACACAATTCTTAATCCACATAAGTTGTGGGACAGAATTACACTTTATGATCTTCCTATAGTAGTGAGGTGTCCCTACTAGAAAAAGTGGAGTGCACTCAGTAACCAGGGAGTGTATCGATACTTTACAGGTACCCACTAAGTCGTCAGAATAAGATCTAGAACGTCACGTATGTACTTTCACTGTCCCCACAGTGTGGTAAAATTCACACGACTCCACAATATATTCACAACGTGTATAGGTGTGTGTGTGTGTGTGTGTGTGTGTGTGTGTGTGTGTGTGTGTGTGTGTGTGTGTCAAATTTCTGTTGACTATCATAATTACATTGTAATACGTGCTCGTCAACTAGGTGATATTTGAATAACTCTAGAATGGTTGAGTTCTTGACTATGAACTTTTACTATAGAATTAAATGGGATAAGCCTAAACTGACATCATCACTTACAAATTAATTCATAGTATTAGATAAGTTAATATTCCCTGTATGACACAAAACTAATTTGTCTGGTGACTTAAAATGTTCAAACACACAAAGGTAATAACCTACTGCCAAAACAAATTAGGCTCAGCTAGCCAGTTTTTTTAGGAGGCCGAAGGCCATGGGTAAGCGTAAACAACAGCCTCGATAATGCGGCCAAGAGTGATTAAGCCGTGAAAAAAATTTTTAATTTTTTTTAATTGGTCAAAAAATTTAATTTTTTGGGTAAAAAATTTAGAATTTTCGTATGCAAATATTCAAGAGTACCTTGGGCGCCAGATCCTAAAGAAGGATCATGAAATTAGGAAGATACGTCACAGATAACATACAAAAAAACAAAGAGATATAATTTGAAACCGATTTAATACCGATTAAATAATATACAAACACGGGTAAAAAATGTTTAGGTTAGTAACGACAGCATCAATAGTTTAGTACAATTCGAAAGACGTAATAGAAATTTACAAGTTCAAAAAATTATTTCCAAGCTTAGTAAACACTTATATCACTAATTTAGAAACGATACCATTCCAGCGATAAACAAGGAGAAATGAGAGTTAAACTCCAAAATTTAGTCACAAAAAAATAATCCTAACAGTTATGGTATGATTAATTTACGATAAAAATTTGGTTATTACTATAAATTTCTTGTAAAACAAGCAAGTTCAAAATGATAGATACGTTAATTTACAAAATATGGGGAAGTTCTTACAAATTTGATGAAGGTACAGTAAAACGTGGCTACAATTTAGCATTCGCTAGGTAGCAGCATATCAGCTGTCAGGAAGAAAAAAAAACACAATTTTCCTGGACTGCATAAAATGGTAGCAACTTGAGACTATCATGTCACCACTATTATGACACTTAATAAAACTTGTACTTAGTTTACGTTCATCGAATTGTTAAAGGAATCTTGCCTCGTAAAAAATAGGATGAAACCGACGATGTTTCGCTAGAGTAAAACACTTACACTTAAATTAAGTAGAAAAAGCAATAAAACACTACTATGATAATGACACTTAGTAGTTAAATATAAAACAACTTTGTTTATCACTAGACGCCCAAAATTACATAACCTCTAGCACACTAGGGAAACTAAATACTAACAATACCCGAAACTATCCTAAAAGTTACAATATCTCACACAGAGAAAAACACTTGCCGATAAGCAAATAAATATCGTGCCTCGTGGCCAAAAAATATACAGGGTGATTCAGAACTTATCCGTAAAAATTTAAGGGGATGTACAACGGACCCATACAAATACGATAGCGCCAGGCAAAAATGAAAAAATAAACTTTCAAAACCATTTAAAAATATGTACTTGTACGCCACTGGTATTTATTTGGTCGACTATACTTTAATAAAATCGTATAAAACAGCTGATAATGAATTCATAGTCGGGGAACAAAAAATTCGCATAAAGAAAATCAATAACGTCAATATTAAAAGCAATAATCTGCCCTAGCGTAATCTTTAAAATAAATATTTTTTTCAACTTATTACTTTAAGGTAAAATGAATAAAAATCGTATACATACCTGTTGTTGCTACATCAACTGTTCGAAATTTTGTCCGCCGGCCAGCACGCACATTTGAGCACGTCGGATCCAATTCTGCCGCACTAAAGCAAATGTTCCTCCTTCTTGCTGTTCTTGTAGTCGCAAATTATTAACAGCAACTGTGATGCGCTCACGCAAATCATCAATGGTTTCCACCTCAGTACGGTAAACCTCATTTTTTAGATGTCCCCTCAAAAAGAAATCAAGGGGGTTTAAATCAGGAGATCGCGGGGGCCATGCTACCGGTCCACCTCGCCCTATCCACCTAACTCCTTGGACTTGATTAAGATAGTTTCGAACCACTAGACGATAATGAGGAGGCGCACCGTCATGTAAGAACCACATTCGAAGTCGGACAGCTAAATGTATATCTTCTAGAAGTTCAGGCAGATTATTTCGGAGAAAATCTGGATATTGCAAACCATCCATTCGATTTGGCAATATTATTGGTCCAATTAGACGATCATTGACAATCCCTGCTCAAACATTCAGAGAAAAGCGATGCTGAAAATGACCAGGTCTTATAGCATGCGGATTCTCAACTTCCCAGATGTGTGTGTTGTGGATATTATGTATCCCGTTCCGCGTAAATATTGCTTCATCCGTGGCTAATACGTCAGCTGTAAATTGAGGATTTGCAGCATTTTGTTGCAACATCCATTCACAAAACGTCACTCGTTACGGGTAATCTGCAGGTAGCAATGCTTGAACACACTGTATATGGTAAGGGTACAATTGGGCATCGTGCAATATGCGCCACACTGTTGATTGTGACACCCCCCAGGTACCTGCCGGGCGAGCTGCCTCGTACTTACACGCGGATTTTCTTCCACAATTTGTAAAATTTCCTCCTCAGCCGCTAAAATACGTTGTGGACGTCCGGGGCCCCAGTGGCGCCGCTAGCTTTTTGAAATGGGTGGGCGGATGCCGGCAAAGGGCGGGCGGTACAGCGATAGACGAAGTTAGCAAAAAAAACAAAGTGTAAATTTATCTTTTATATTATTATTATCCTGCATCGCCAGCGTGATGCCTCAAGTCAGCGGCGGCGGCGCAGGGTGGGCAGTGACCGGCGCTTGGATTTGCAGGGTGGGCTCCCGCCCACCCCAGCACCCCCTAGTGCCGCCACTGCGGGGCCCTGTCTCGCCCACGATTGGGTTGTATGTTTCCGGTATCACGTCCACGTTGAACAGCTGCCACAAAAGTTTCAGGGGTTGGCACATTCCTACCGGGAAAACATTCCCGATACAAGTTAGAAGCTGCTAATGCATTTTGCATAGCTTCGCCGTAAATTAAAATTATGTCCATGTACTCCGCGTTACTGTACATATGTGGCATCTTGAATTATTGAAAGTTTGAGATTATAATGCACTAAAATGAAAACACTGAACTAAGATGGCAGATCACATTTACTATAAAACACCGGCACTACTACTACTAACCACTAGTGATGTGTCGTATTTGTATGAATCGTATAATAATACGACTCTTTCCGATGATGCGTATGGTACGAATCTTTACAATCGATACGGTTTCGTATTCGTATCTAGTGTATACTGACCTAACGCGAAAAATGAGGTCCGATTTCGTATCGGTAGATACGTTTTATGCGTTAACTCTTTCCAACTTCTGTTCTCCTGTCGAGATTCACAGTACATAACAACTAAAAAAAAAACCGCTTATTTTTATCCTGGACTGTCACACATCTGTTTATATTTCACAATAGTTTTAAGGATTTAAGACCAAAATGTTGCATAGGCAAATATACGATATACCAATTCAATTGTACAATAGTACAATAATTATGTGCAGTTTGATTTTCGCGCATACTAGCATCTTGATATACGTTTAGTACGAAATACAAATACGAAACTTCTGATACGAATCTTTCTGCATACGATACGAATACGATACGAGTACGATACGAATACGATACGAATCTTTGAAAACAGTCGTATTGCCCATCACTACTAACCACTACTTCTACTGTCCAAATTACAAGCGAGTGTATTCTGCGCAACGCGTGACGTCAAGTAGGAATGTAAGCGGTAGGTCAGTTTCTATTATATTCGTCCAAATAAATATTGTTTATAATACCATAACTTTAATAATTTATTGCGGCCGTTCGGTTAGACTTTTATTATTCTTTTTTTGGTGGTATCGACTTCAATTTTCAGGGTGCGTATCTCATTAAATTTTTACGGATAAGTTGTGAATCACCCTGTATAATATAATACAACGATAAAGCTGGTATAACCATAAGATAAGAAAAATTTCAGTATTAGCCAGCGTAAGGCTGAAAACTAACCTGACGAGATTATGGCAGCACTAGAACATAAAATCGTCTCATGGACTCGCTAATTAATGAAAAACTTCACTAATAGTGCTACTAACCTAGGTCTATAATCCCATATAAACTATCAGTTAAAAATATGCAAAATTATACGAATTTACTCGTATAGGCTCTCCACTAATATATTCATTTGAACCAAACGCAAAATTTAAAATTTGTTTAAAAAAATATCCTGCGAAGCAGCAATTAATTTCACGGTAAAGCATATCATAAAATTACTTAACTTAAAATTCCTCCAGTTGACAGGAAACTCGTATATTCTGCGTAGTGATTGGTAGAATTACAGCAATGGTGGTACTTGGTATACACATGACCAGGACGCCATTTTCCAAACTTGATAGGAAACAGCCATTAAGAGAAAGGCCGAAATTTAATCTTCGTACCTTATAAACCCCCTCGGTAATTAAAATACTCCAGCAATTTAATCCACAGCTACTCTCATCATCACCGACACATTTAAGGTGGGTATTATATCTTAACTTGGAAAGGTTACCCAGAAACGTGCACGTACGTACAGCGAAAAAAACCACAGTTGCCGATCCTTCCAAGATCCATACAGGTAGGTTTTGCAGCGAGGATGATTAAAAAACTCCTAATAACGGATAACGACGATAGTACTGTTTAAAGTTGACCATAGTATGCAAATTTACATTTCAAGCAGATTGTTACGTTCCACAGAATATTAGGAAAACTAGTAAAAAGTAAGTGAGTACGAGAATATGTAAGTAATTCGACTGAATTATACTTTATATATGCATTTTCATACAAATATATTTGTAACTTCGTATTTAAAGTTCAATCTAAATCTAAAATAAAACCATTTTAACGTTACAATTACAGATTAAATCAAAAACAAGTTAACTTACGTTCATATTTCCAATTTAAGCTACTGAAAAATATATTTGACCGAGATAGTAAAAACACATGTTCGTTGTTCGAGATATGTTAGTGGAGAGGAAGCGGTCTCGTCCAAATTTTACGCTATAGCCCCTGTACGTTTTTTTAATTTAACGGTAATGACCTCTCGCGTCCTGGGTGCGCAACCTACTTATAATTGAAACAATTTTCTGTACGTCTAACCAACCACTCGGGCATCTAAATTTGTTATTTTGTTCACTTAAAAATTGAAACAGCGCGAAGTACTGTTACAGCATATAATATTTTTTACCCTCCTCTCGAACGCTTTCTTGACACCTGTCTCGCTTTTCTCACATTCGCTGCAGAAGAAACGGCTACTGTAGTGGTAGTCTCATCCATTGCCGATAACTTATTTTTCTTCCTCGACGGCTCTCTATTACTGCTGCTGTCAAAACTCGGGATCGCCCTACTGACCAATATCGCGACCCACTTAGGCGTCGTAGATGGCCGTGTCGGGCGCAACACTGCCATAGGAAGCCGTTGTTTTTCTGCAGCGTATGCCACACATGCTGACGGCTACTGTGACACAGCTCGACCACGCTGTCTGGATATACATCGTTATATTTTGCAATATATTAACTTTACGGTCCATAATGATTAAATATGTATACATCGAAGTACCCACAGGAAAGAGAAAAATAGACTTTTCGATCACGTCAGACAGGTTATAATTAGTTTATGCAGACTGTAAATGGTATAAATGTACTACCTAACCAGGTCGACCAAAGACTAATTAGTGTACATGTATGAGAAGTGAAGTAAAAGAGGGCTAGTAATTATATAGCGATATCAAGTCTGATGGAAATACCTACATCACATTTGCATAGAGAAAGAAGCTTGTTATTGAAAAACGAAAGCCTAAATTAGTGTACATGTACGATAAGTGAAGTGAAAGCCCACTAGTAATTATATAGCGCTATCAATTCTAAAGAAAATAACCGCATCATACTTACAGGGATTTTTAAAAAGAAACTTGTTATTGAAAAACGAAAACCTAATGATGATGAGTCTGTTTTCATTTTTATTCCTGTTGACCGTATGGTAGCTGTCTGTTAAGCGGCGTCATTTGGTAGAGCTCGCACGGTGAATTTTTTTCTCGGGTTTTGAAATGACCTAGCATGCAGCTGCTCGGCAATCTTACGGTCGTTATACACGCACGCTCTTCACACCATCGCCATTAATGCATCAAAATTAACAACCATCTTATTTTTAAAATTGATGGTTATACCTTTAACTTTGCAGGTCTTGACAGAATGGTTTTTGTCTTGAAAAAATATTAAGAGCATAATTATTACGGCTGCCGCCAACAAATTCTACTATTTCGCTACCAACACAACACAATCTCATCGGTCAGCTGTCCTAGATAATCATCTGTCTCGGGCATTCACTTCCAGAAACCCGTATAATTCTAATCGGGCCATAGCCGTGGTATATGCAGCCAGCACCACATTCGCTATTTTAAGAGGGGTTATAACTTCTTCGTGTTTATGCCAGCAGACTAGCAGGACAGCATCGCTAACAATGACGATATTTAGAGCTTAAAGAGCTCTAAACTCTCTCGCATGACCGAGATCTTCATCAAACTCTCCCGCTGTTCGAATTTACCCCAGAAGCTGTCCAACATCAGCTTAAAAATATACCGCATACCGGCGTTAATGCAATATATTACACTGGTCTAGAACAATACCCTTACGCCGAGCATACCTGTGTATGTAATCTTCTTTCAGGTCGACTGCAACACAGCGCGATGGCCAGTCGCTGCATTCTTGTTTGATTTTAAGAAACCTGTCCACATACCAGCTCTTTTCACTTTATCATAAACTTCCACGTCGTAACGCCAAATTTCTATCAGCTCTAAAACTGTATAATTCAGAGCGATGGCCTTCCGGAGCTCATCTGCTACGTTGATTCCGGTAAACCTACTTTCGTTGACGGTATGTGTGCACCAGCCTGGATGTTTCTACATACGACCTGCATAAAAGTAATGTAAGTTTACCGTTACATTTATAGGACAGCACCGGATGGTATAGATCATTTGATGATAAGACAATGCATTCGATTAGTCCCTTGACTGTATTTAAAGCCAAAAGTCATTTGGCGTCACTTATATATACCCATGGATGCCCGATAGGATACTTTTATATTTATTAGCGTACGGATACAATGAGCAAACATCAAAATAGCATATTTTTTCGTTATCCTCTAAACCGCACTTGTAATAAAGTTTGACGGCTTTCATCCGCCAGCCGAAAAAGCCGCCCCGCGGATTAATTAGTTTACTGGCATAAACGAAATTTTGCTCTAAAACGTTTTCAATTTCAGCATCAGTCTCTAAGAGGCGCACTCCCATATTTTTATTAGTTTATAACCGAGTTTCAAAATTCGCCGTTCTTTGGCCTCTGTGTTTTAGCGCCTGATAATGAGTAGATCGTTCTTGTCCTTAACATTTTCTGACTCGGTCTGATTATAAAAACACATTTCGCAAGTGTAATGCCAGCACCTGTCGAACTCATGGGCCGTGTTAGTCGCGACACAGAAACCATCTACCAGGATATTTTGAGATAAGCGATCTTCGCGGGCATTTCCGGCGTGAGTAATATTTAAATTTAGAGAGTTATCGAGCCGGAAAAGCCATTTAAGCGCGATCTTGGACTGTTTATCAGCCAACCTGTACCCACCACATGGGATTAGCCTGATCGCATTCGGTTTTAAATAGTTCCGCCAATAAACCAAATTACAAGCGCTTGCGATTGTCGTGGCCTCCTGAAGGTAGTGTTGCCGCGAAATGTCTCGTCTCGTCGAGAAATTGGTTTTTCTCGCCTCGTCTTGACATTGTCGGGACGATTCTCTATATTTTAAGTTTTTTGCCTCTATACCGTATACTCTAAGAAGATATAAGATTTAATAATTTAAATTAATAAAGTTCGTATTATACTGAATATATATACGTTGTTGCTAGTTTCTATAGTAAGTAAATATATAAGATTAATTACAAAAATTTCTAAAACCATTTCTAAGAAATACGGCAACATTACACTTGCCTAAATTATATTCATTTCCAAGACGTAGCACCAGTAAAAAGTGGCAGGGCGTAATACGATACACACGTGATTGACGAGTCTATGTTATTAATTTTTGTAAATGTTTATATTCTCAACTTAGTTCAAGTTTATATTATTCATTCGAAGGTCAAATGTAGAACAATTTTACAATAAAAAAAAGTCGAGAAATTCTCGATCTCGTCTCGTCTCGGCGAGATCTCGTTTTGCCTCGATTTTTCGAGACGAGAAAAAAATTTGGCCTCGACTCGACAAGTCGAGACTAGACGAGACGTTATTGAGAAATGTCTCGTCTCGGCGGCATCACTACCTGAAGGGGGTCGATTTTATTGGCCTCCATAAAACAGGCCCTAAATTTTATGCAGACCATGCGTAGAATATTCACGTCTATCCTACAATATTTAACAATATCTACACTGCAAAAAATTAGGGTAAATTTACCGTCGTTGCGTGTAAAATTTCCATGTGGTTTTACCCGCAGAGACAGGAAAATTTCATTTACCAGGAATATAAAGTAAATAGAAATGTTCCACTCTCTTTGCGGGTAAATTTCCATTACAATTGTGGGTAATTTTATTTATACACAACGACGGTAAATTTACTATGGAATGAAAATTCTGTCTGGATAAAGAGCAATTTTGTTACTGTAATAAAATTGCCCCTTATCCAGACAGGATTTTCTTTCCATAGTAAAGGACCCCGCACACAATACATGGGTTTTACGGCTCCGGTCAAATTTCGTGAAACTTTGGGAAATATTAGTTCTCAGTGAGTAGGTAAAAAAAGTCTAAATGGGCGCGAAGCTCCAAACCCCATTGGTTCCGAGATAAGACCAGCTGAAGCTCTAAAAAAACCCTACCAAACCACAAGCGGGATAATCCACCTAACCCTGGGAACTTAGGAATCAGCATAACTTATAATTAATTATATTGGTACTTTAAACTGAAGTAATCTCCTCATAGAACACAATACTTGTAAAAGAAAAGTAATTGAAGCATACTTGTGTATATTACATTTATGTCAATCTCTCACTTCGCTGAAACAGTAGATACGCGAATATTGAACAGGAAATAGTAATTTTCGATACATGTGACCCAAGTGGCCCGTTATCGCACGGCGTGAAGTTAGTGTAGGAGGGTAGCGAGTGCGCTATCCTATTGCGCTATCTTAGTTTCATCAATTATTATTGGTGCAATAATAGACTACTTAAGTCATGGATAAGCGGGGTCGGATTTAAATCACGCAGTGCTATAAAAAAAGATATGTGACTATTATTCGGACCAATCGATATATATATTTTTTTCACAGTAGCCTTTAAAGTAGGAACTTTATGCCCGGGGCGGTTATAGAAAGTTGCTATTTTAAAGGCTACTATGAATAAAGAGAGACAGCCCATAGCTCGTGTTTTTTACATGAGTTATGGACTGCCTTTCTCTTTATTGCCCTCAGGCGTAAATATGCTATTATACCGTGCGTGTAATTGCGAAATGGGCATGTACATCCACATAGCGCGAGAGATGTGACAACCCAGCAATAGTAAAACCCGCCTGCCGGCCGGCACTCGACTACTGAAGTATCGAAGTATTCCAGCTCTGTTATTTCATTTTAGTCAATTGGCACACGCGATGTTGTAATTCTTACTTCCCTTGTCTAACGTTCCGTTACACGCACGGTATGAAACGTAGCATATGCAGACACTTGAACACATGAAGTGTAGGTTATGTAGACATTTCTGTTATTATGCGAAAGTCCGTATAATATTTTTATAATATTCCAAAGTATTATGACACAATAGGGGGTGGGGTTGGGGGTAGGTTGGTTTTTTAATAACAAATGATTGTAAATAACAAGAGCAATCGAACCGTCCCACTGCCAGGGTGTCCGGAGGGTGGGATCTCACTCCAGATATATGACAACTATAATTCGAAAACCCTCTGATACAGCTTCGGCTGTTTCTTAGAGATATCGGAAAATTGATCCATTTTGGGAGATCCTTAATTCATTTTAGGAAACAAATGACCAATTATGGGTCACCATATCGATAATCGGACTCCAGATTCGTGATCAGCGTCTTTGAAAATTCTTGGTACGAGTATAGGCGGATTTTGAACCATGAAAAGGGTATTTGAATATTCGCGATTTTTAGCGAACAGAATATTTGCTGGTCGCAGCGTTCAAGCAGCTTTAGCTCAAAACCAGCATATTTTTGAGCTTGGCGCCCATTTAGACTTTTGTACTACTATTCCGAGGGTCATTTGGATTAGCCTACTGGTGGTTTGGCAAGGGTGGTTTCTAGGGGTTAGGTGGGTTAGAGGGTTGGTGGTTAGGTGGTTTAGCCCGCTTGTGGTGTGGAATTTAATTATTTCAAGAAAAATGTGCGATTAAACTCGCTGTTCCCAGTGTCAGGAGGGTTGGCCTACTCGTGGTTTGGTAGGGGTGGTTTCTAGGGATTAGGGGGTGGGTGGTTAGGTGGTTTAGCCTTATAGTGGTGTGAAAATCAATTATCTCAAGAAAAGTAAGCGATGATACTCGCTGTTCCTGTTGTAGAACTCTCCAAAATCGTCCTAAGTTGAAGACATAATCAAAATTCGACTTAGGCAAAAAAATTTCATTTAAAGACATTTTCGGGAGTCTGCAGAGGCGCAGATCAGTCCACAAGGACCGTTTTGGGTTCTATAAGGCGTTGGAAATGACCAGGCGAAAATTCGAAGGAACACCGAATTTTCACTTAGGAAAAATGTTTTTGGTTCAGAATATCAGAGTAGAAGTATATAATGACAAAGATTTATGAATAATAAACTTTTTCAAAGGTACCATAAATTGGACTTTGAAAAATAATATTTTTGGAAGGGCGTCAAAATTTGGCCCAAGAATCGATTTATCGAAAGTACGCCAAAGTTTCACTTGCAGGCTAATTTTTCAAAACTGCGTTGAAATTTGGCTTGAAGATCGATTTTTCAAAAGTACGCCAAAATTTCACCCGCAGATTAACTTTTCAAAAGTACCTTGAAATTTGGCTTGAAAATCAATTTTTCAAAAGTACGCCAAAATTTCACCCGCGGATTAACTTTTCAAAAGTACCTTGAAATTTGGCTTGAAAATCGATTTTTCAAAAGTACGCCAAAATTTCACCCGCAGATTAGTTTTTCAAAAGTACCTTGAAATTTGGCTCGAAAATCGATTTTTCAAAAGTACGCTAAAATTGGTCTTAAACTGGATTTTTCAAAAGTACCACAAAGTCAGTTTAAAAAGTACCACGAAAATATACTTTAAATTATTTTTTATTTTTTATTCCTCAACCAAAGACATTGACCTTTGAGGTACGGTCATTGAAAGCCCAATTCTAAAATATGAGCATAAAATTTTAACGATGCACTGCATCCGAAAGGCAAAAAAGAAGATTTTGTCAAAGCCGGCGTAGTGCCGATAAGCAAAAATTGATAAAAATCAATGCACATGTACAAGGCCGGTTTCTCGCATAGAAAGAGTTTGGATTGACCCAGCGGCTCGCAATTTGGTCGAGCGCGTTGAGTGGTCCAGACAAAGTGATGGTAGAAAAGCCAATAACGGGGCTTTTCAAATGACAAAGTTATCGAGGAAAACGCCTTGTGCATAAAAATCCAAAAATTCAATTTTGCCTAATAGTCGCTCGAAGGTGAGACGCTGCCAAATCGATATTATTAATCGACTGTGATAAGGGTTAGTAAGTCGTGGACTGATCGAACGCCACTCAACTTATGCAGTAATAAGTCCTCTGAATGTGTTTGAGTACGTGAATTTCCACGATACAAGAACTTTAAAGCTAGGTAGTCTCTAGCGAAACTAAATTCATTTAGTAAAACTTTTTTAAGTTAATTTCAGTCAGCCTTAATTATTCATTTACCCAGAGTCTGAAATGATTCTAAAGGCTCACATTTTGATTCTGAGAAGATACGTATGAATCTTTTCTACCTAATCGATCGTTAGCGCGAGCGCTCTCGCTTGTATGGTCTGAAAGTCACTACCTTGATTGGGGAAGGCACGATTCTTTCTTGAGAATTTTGTATAACCAATTCTGTTAAATAAACGGATTCTTTGAACTAATGTTTCTTAATTGATCTTGAGGCCTGTTGACGGTCTATAATCCCTGGAACTTTCGTATAGAAAACCGGATGTGTCGAGTTAATTCGCATTAACGTTCGACCTTCTGGTTGTTTTACGGAGGTTCGATAGGGATTTTTTTATGCGTTTTTTGAGAAATATATTCCGTTATTAATGGACCAAAACGCGATTTTCGCGTACCAAAACTAATCCCTCCGCAGAGAAATTCTTCGGTTGGGATTTTTTTATGCAAAAATTCAGGAAATTAAGAGGTGCCTAAACCCCTAACGAGGGAATTCGGGTCCAGAGAGAGCGCAGTTTCCGATCTGTGGTAGTGCAGCCTTGGTCCCGCTTTTCGGCTACCGAAGTCATCTTATCTCGAACCCGCCTGGGAGGTAGAAGAACGGGGTAATACGCGACTGGCGCCCCCTGAGAAATAAATTGGTGTCGCGTCATTTTGACGCCCGGTAGTGCGTTCTTCTACATGGCGCCCAACGTGGGGCGTTGTTAGTCAGCAGGGCTTTCTGGAAAGGATATGGATGAATCAACGCCTTTCCAGTTTTACGACGAGCCGACATCTGTGATGGACAACGTCTCTAGAGGGTTAGAGAGGCCGTGCGCGGAGGATGTACTGGGTAGTTCGGGGGTTGGCCCGAGTACCACTGAAGGAGTCATACAGCCCTCCTCAGAACAAGTGTTCGCCCAAATGGCAGCAGGTCTTGCCAAAGCTCTAAGCGAAGCCACGCACGAGCATAAGTATCGGTCGAAGCATCCAAATGCGGAATTTCATGGCTTCGAACACGAAGACCCTGAAACCTTCATTTATCAAATGGAGGAATTTTTCGTCCGAGTACGAATTACGCAGGATAACGACCGTCTGTATAAAATATCAGAACAGCTCAAAGACGATGCTAGGAAATGGTTCGAACAATACCGAACCCTAATTACCACGTATCCTCTATTCCTCGAGCGGTTCAGAAGCCGTTACGATTCAGGTGAAGTACTCACCGAAGCAGTAGCTAATTTATATGGCAAGAAACAAGATGCCGAGGAAAATACGTCAGTATTTATTTCCAGGAAGGTATGCCTCTTCAACAGGATCGATCCGTTTAAGCCGGAGGCGATGAAGGCGGCTACCATCTTCAATCAGTTGAGACCTGATATGAAAATGCTCCTAAAGAGTGCCGTCATACTAGATACAAATACACTAGTGACGATGACCGAACAAATGGCCAAAATCATGGATGAGAATAAAGAATTCGAGATTCTGCAAAATGCAAAGAAAAGCAAAGACCGAGAAGCGTCCACCTCTACCGCTTCAGCTCAAGGGAATCAGCAATCGAGCAGTAACTGGAGAACGGAACCCTCCGCATTAGCGAAGCCGTCCTCCAGTTCCTTTGGTGCATCTAGGACACCATTCAATGGATCTCAAAGAAGAGATAATCCGCCAGCACCAAGGGTGCATTTTGCAAATAATATTTCCTCGCTGCCTAGAGGGGATATACCGAGAAGGGGTACTGGAGACGTAAGGAACTCCCGAGTCCCGTATCGCCCTTGCAGATATTGCCCAACGGAGCAGTGGCATTTTCATGCAGAATGCCCAAACAATCCCTATCGTAATATGAATACGGGAAACCAAGCGGGGGTCAGAGGCGATGGCCCAGGCCGAACTGTACCAGCCCCGCCTACCAGGCCCCAGCAGGCTCGAAGCGACCCTCGGGGAAGCTCCGAAGCAAGAAGTTTAAATTAAAAAACTTCGATGACCTTCCTGACCTTAATTACCTGTTTAAGGATCAAGAAGTCAACCTATCTCCCCACCGATTCACTCCATTAGAATCTATCAATCAAACCAACGACGCTTTCCCTCTGCCTCGCATTAAGATTATAATTAATAATCGAGCGGTTAACGCTTTATTGGATACAGGTTCGACAAGGAATATTATCCAACCGAAATTTTTGAACGACATTGATCAACTTACAGCTCCCCAAACTTTTGTTATGGCTTGTGGCGATGGTTTAGTAGAATCCCTCGGGACTACGACCATAAACGTTAATGTACTAGATGTACCCTTTCAGACCACGTTTCAGGTCATTCAAAATTTAAATGAAGAGCTCATTCTGGGAGCCCCCTTTTTATATGCTCACAATGTCGTATTCGATTATCAACGTAAATGTGTCTACGTCGGCACCGAAGAGCGAATAACCGTCTTCTGGAATCAAGCGGCACATCAGGCAAGGAAGCAATGCCGGCTTCCCGAAGAACTGATCATCGAAAACGATAATTTAAAACCTCTATTCGAGGAATTTGCTGAATTGTTCACCGCGGTGCCTACCCAAGCTACCACGGTGACAACAAAACATAAAATAAAAATTAAAGATGACCGCCCGTTCAATATCAAACCCTACCCCATGTCTCCTTCTAAGAAAAAAGTTATGTACGATCAAATTGAAGAGATGCTGAAAGCCGGGGTCATAGAACCGAGTACCGCTCAGTACAGTTCGCCTCCTATTATAATTGAAAGGCCCGGCAAGAAGCCTCGCTTCTGCATTGATTATCGTCACTTAAATGAAGTAACGGAAGACGAAGCATCCGTCTTACCAAAGATATACGAGAGTATAAAGGATCTAGGAAACGCCAACTTATTTACGGTGTTAGACCTCAAGAGCGGATATTGGCAAATCCCTCTTGAGGAGTCGTCAAAAAACTATTCTACGTTTACAACATTAGATGGAGCATCTTACCGATTTAACGTGATGCCTTTCGGATTGAAGACCGCTCCATGTACATTCCAAAAATTTATGGCAAGAGACGTATTGACCGGCTACTTGCATCATTTCTGCAAAGTATATCTCGATGATATTATCATCTACAGCGAAAATATAGAACAGCATGTAAACCATCTGAGAGCCGTCTTTGAACGCCTGCGTTTGCATAATTTAAAGGTGTCACCGGAAAAATGTGTAGTAGCCACGTCAAGCATAACCTATCTCGGGCATCAAATAAATGCCAACACCACTCAACCATTAGAAAAACACATATTACAGATACAAAATTATCCGGCCCCTACGACGAGGCGCCAGCTTCAGAGTTTCCTTGGTTTATGTAATTGGGTACGTGAATATATCCCTAATGTTGCAATAATTACAAAGCCCTTGACCCGACTACTCTCGAAAGACTGGCGCTTCAAGTGGAATCCGGAAGCCCAAGAAGCTTTTATTTTACTAAAAGAAGTATTGAATAAACCTCTAGGACTGCACCGGCCAGATTTCAATAAAATGTTCATACTGCAGACGGACGCATCCTTAATAGGATTATCTGCAGTATTATATCAATTGGGGGATAATGACCAGAAGCACATCGTCTCTTATGCTAGTAATACGTTATCTCCGACGGAGAGAAAATACCATATTAATGAATTGGAATGTTTGAGCGTCGTTAATTATATAAGGAAATACAAAATATATTTGGCAGACCGTCCATTTATAGTCAAAACCGACAATCGAGCTTTACTATGGTTAAATAAGCATAAGGACGAGAAAACGAAATTTACTCGTTGGTCATTATTACTTCAGGAATACAGCTTCACCATAGAACATTGTCCCGGCAAGGAAAATATATTGGCTGACTATCTTAGCAGGAATCCTCAAGGCCCAAACGTCGAAGCAGACGACGAAGAGGAGAGAATGTACCCACCAAAATTCTCGTACAAGGAACGAATATCAGTAATTACCACATTGGAATTAAACGATCAGGTCAGAGAAGCGCAAACGCACTCCAGAGATATCCAAGACCAAATTGAACGATGGAATACTCTAGTGCGACAAGCAGATAAAACCGAGGCAGAGGTGAAATTCGTCAATACAAGACAAGTGATAGGCGGCACACTTTGGACAAGAGGCGAAAATGTTAAAGAAAAATTATACGTACCAAAACGTATGGTCATGAGAGTAATATCTCATTTTCACGACCGACCGGAAGTAGGTCACCCCGGCCGCGATGAAACTGTTAGAATCATCTCGGGCCGCTATTATTTTAATAATTTGTCGAGACTAGTTAACAAATATTTAAATGAGTGCATTATTTGTAATTCCGTAAAAAGCAGACAGTCACAACCGAAGGCTCCTCTCAGAAGCCATGCTCCATCGCATCCGTTCGAAGTTTTAAGCGTCGATGTAATCGGACCACTTCAGCGAACCAAAGATGCAGATAACCGATATATATTAATGGTAGAGGATGTATTTAGTAAGTGGGTCGAAGCCAAGGCGTTCACCCAAGTCAGTGGAAAAACAATAGCACAATTTATCGAAGAGGAACTAGTGGCGAGATATGGCGTTCCGAGGGTCATCATTTCCGACCAGGGAGGCCACTTCAATTCCGGCTTTTACGATACGTTCTGTACACGTAACAATATTGAAAGATTCTTCACAGCAGCTTACCACCAACAGGCCAATCCAATAGAAAGGAGGGTGCAAGAAGCTAAGAAGATCTTAAAAACCTTATTATATGGTTCACCCAACGACGAGTGGGATCGACATGTTAGTCAGATGGCATATATCTTGAGAACAAGAAAAAACGCCGCTACGGGGCATACGCCCAGTTTCGTAGTACTCGGCTATGAATTACCACAGATTGGTGATTGGAATATGTTCGCTTATAGACAAGAGCGTCGTAATCAAGCGGACGTTCCCCGCCTTGAAAGAGTCAAGGAGATTCGTAAAAATCAAACAAATTACCAATGGCGTTACGCGCCCAAAGTGGCGGTAACGCCGATCGTATATAAAGTGGGAGATATGGTAATGACTAAAAGGATCAGGAAGGATCATACCTTCACACCATCGTGGAGTGGGCCACACAAGGTTTTAAAGAGATTGTCTAATGAAGTTTACCTCATTCACAAGGGGGTAACTTCGACGAGGTTACATGTCGATGCCATCAGGCCGGCACCTAAGGGAGACCCCGATGTTGAATTGGAATTGTCTGAAGAATCAGAAGATAGTCCGGATGAAACTCATCTTAGTGACGACGCTTCCTCATCAGACAATGAGATCGCGCCCAGGTCAGAGCGACGTAGCGATACCACACTAGTTCAAATCAATGTTCCCGCAAGTGCTCAAGATGAGCCGGATGTAATAAGTCGAGATCCCGAAGATGCTCGAGATGAGCCAGATATAGAAGAGTCACCTCTAGATATTTCTGAGGTCGACCACGGCTAATAGCCGTTTTCGCTTTTTTTTATATAATTTCTCAAAATTCTAAGTAGCGATTTTGACCTATATGCGGTCGAATCGAAAATTTAAAGTCTACTCCATGAGCAGACATGGAAAGACGGCGAACCCGACGCAAGAGCGCGATCCGGTAAGCCTAGCTTCTCAAGAGCGAGAGCCGCCAAGTTCGAGTAATGGATGTAGGCATAAGTACGAATCAGTACGAGTTTCGGAAGCTGTTTTTCTTATGCAAGAAGACAACTTCAATTTTAATCATTTTAAGTCAACAAAATTAACGTATACCCCAAATGGAAACTACGAGTTTCAGAAGCCGTTCTTCGCTCAAGAAGACGCTTCAATTTTTTTTTTTTTTTTTATACTTTTTTCACAAGTCGTGATGACCGCACGAGTATCGTAAGCCGATTTAATCTACCTTACGAAGTAGAAACTACGAGACGAGTTTCAGAAGCCGTTCTTCGCTCAAGAAGACGCTTCAATTTTTTTTATACTTTTTTTACAAAGTAGTGATGACCGCACGAGTATCGTAAGCCGATTCAATCTACCTTACGAAGAACCAATTTCTAACCATTATAAGTTAACAAAATTCATGTTAGAAAAATATTTCATTAAAAACAACACATTGTGTTTGTTAGTCGACGCGTTCCAGTCGACGACTTGCTAAAAAGTCAATCTAGTTGCAGAACTGCATTTTCCATGTGCAAAAATGGAAAGATGACCCAGCTTGTCGCAAGGGCGCGGCATGGTGAAGTCTGGAACTCAAAGGCGAGGACCGTCCAAGCTGCGGCATGGAGATATAGACAGCCTCTTCTAGAAAGGACCGAAGTTAAGCAAGAGCGAGACCAGGGCAAAAAAGCGAGTGCAACGAGTTAGTGAGAGTGGACGCTAATCAAAATTGTGTTACGCTTCGCTTCGCTTCGCACCTCGACGCGGGTGTAATTAAGTTGATAAAAATGTTGTATCAACTTGTCGTATTGTTTAAAAAATGTATTTATTTTAAGTTAGATAGGCGAATCAGCCGTCTGCCCCAATTAAGGCCGTTATTTTAAAAACATCTGTACCATAGGTCAGACCGTCAAATGAAGGCATACAGACATACAAGTGAATATGGAAATTAAAGGCAATCGATGAGTAGAAAAGATTCAACCAAAGGAGGGGAGTGTTGTAGAACTCTCCAAAATCGTCCTAAGTTGAAGACATAATCAAAATTCGACTTAGGCAAAAAAATTTCATTTAAAGACATTTTCGGGAGTCTGCAGAGGCGCAGATCAGTCCACAAGGACCGTTTTGGGTTCTATAAGGCGTTGGAAATGACCAGGCGAAAATTCGAAGGAACACCGAATTTTCACTTAGGAAAAATGTTTTTGGTTCAGAATATCAGAGTAGAAGTATATAATGACAAAGATTTATGAATAATAAACTTTTTCAAAGGTACCATAAATTGGACTTTGAAAAATAATATTTTTGGAAGGGCGTCAAAATTTGGCCCAAGAATCGATTTATCGAAAGTACGCCAAAGTTTCACTTGCAGGCTAATTTTTCAAAACTGCGTTGAAATTTGGCTTGAAGATCGATTTTTCAAAAGTACGCCAAAATTTCACCCGCAGATTAACTTTTCAAAAGTACCTTGAAATTTGGCTTGAAAATCAATTTTTCAAAAGTACGCCAAAATTTCACCCGCGGATTAACTTTTCAAAAGTACCTTGAAATTTGGCTTGAAAATCGATTTTTCAAAAGTACGCCAAAATTTCACCCGCAGATTAGTTTTTCAAAAGTACCTTGAAATTTGGCTCGAAAATCGATTTTTCAAAAGTACGCTAAAATTGGTCTTAAACTGGATTTTTCAAAAGTACCACAAAGTCAGTTTAAAAAGTACCACGAAAATATACTTTAAATTATTTTTTATTTTTTATTCCTCAACCAAAGACATTGACCTTTGAGGTACGGTCATTGAAAGCCCAATTCTAAAATATGAGCATAAAATTTTAACGATGCACTGCATCCGAAAGGCAAAAAAGAAGATTTTGTCAAAGCCGGCGTAGTGCCGATAAGCAAAAATTGATAAAAATCAATGCACATGTACAAGGCCGGTTTCTCGCATAGAAAGAGTTTGGATTGACCCAGCGGCTCGCAATTTGGTCGAGCGCGTTGAGTGGTCCAGACAAAGTGATGGTAGAAAAGCCAATAACGGGGCTTTTCAAATGACAAAGTTATCGAGGAAAACGCCTTGTGCATAAAAATCCAAAAATTCAATTTTGCCTAATAGTCGCTCGAAGGTGAGACGCTGCCAAATCGATATTATTAATCGACTGTGATAAGGGTTAGTAAGTCGTGGACTGATCGAACGCCACTCAACTTATGCAGTAATAAGTCCTCTGAATGTGTTTGAGTACGTGAATTTCCACGATACAAGAACTTTAAAGCTAGGTAGTCTCTAGCGAAACTAAATTCATTTAGTAAAACTTTTTTAAGTTAATTTCAGTCAGCCTTAATTATTCATTTACCCAGAGTCTGAAATGATTCTAAAGGCTCACATTTTGATTCTGAGAAGATACGTATGAATCTTTTCTACCTAATCGATCGTTAGCGCGAGCGCTCTCGCTTGTATGGTCTGAAAGTCACTACCTTGATTGGGGAAGGCACGATTCTTTCTTGAGAATTTTGTATAACCAATTCTGTTAAATAAACGGATTCTTTGAACTAATGTTTCTTAATTGATCTTGAGGCCTGTTGACGGTCTATAATCCCTGGAACTTTCGTATAGAAAACCGGATGTGTCGAGTTAATTCGCATTAACGTTCGACCTTCTGGTTGTTTTACGGAGGTTCGATAGGGATTTTTTTATGCGTTTTTTGAGAAATATATTCCGTTATTAATGGACCAAAACGCGATTTTCGCGTACCAAAACTAATCCCTCCGCAGAGAAATTCTTCGGTTGGGATTTTTTTATGCAAAAATTCAGGAAATTAAGAGGTGCCTAAACCCCTAACGAGGGAATTCGGGTCCAGAGAGAGCGCAGTTTCCGATCTGTGGTAGTGCAGCCTTGGTCCCGCTTTTCGGCTACCGAAGTCATCTTATCTCGAACCCGCCTGGGAGGTAGAAGAACGGGGTAATACGCGACTGGCGCCCCCTGAGAAATAAATTGGTGTCGCGTCATTTTGACGCCCGGTAGTGCGTTCTTCTACATTCCCAGGGTCAGGTGGGTTAGCCTTCTTGTGGTTTAGAAGGGGTGGTTTATAGGGATTAGGTGGGTTAGGGGGTTGGTGGTTAGGTGGGTTATGCCGCTTGTGGTATGGAATTCAATAATTTCAAGAAAAATAAGCGAGTAAACTCGCTGTTCCCAGCCCGCTTGTGGTTTGGTAGGGGTGGTTTCTAGAGCTTCAGCTGGTCTTATCTCTGAACCGATTGGGTTTGGAGCTTCATGCCCATTTAGACTTTTTTCTACTCACTGAGAACTACTATCTCCCAGAGTTTCACGAAATTTGACCGGAGCCGCAAAACCCATGTATCCTTTACCGTCGTTGCATGTAAAATTACCCCCAATTGTAATGGAATTTAACCCGCAAAGAGAGTGGAAAATTTCTATTTACCTTATATTTTCGGTAATCCTTCCTGGTAAATGGAGTTTTCCTGTCTCTTTGCGGATAAAATTACATGGAAATTTTACACGCAACGACGGTAAATTTACCCTCATTTGATTCTTGCTCATTGTACCAGTCGATAAAGACAATTCGGTGTTTACTTGACATGGAAGCGGGCATATAAAAAGATATATAAGGCAGCACCCCGACATAGCCTCGATTTTCACCACGTCAAATTTAAAAGCCCCCGGAAGTTTTGACAGAGGTCTAAAGGCATGTAATATAGACTGTGTCTGAACTTGATGTTATTGCAAATGATAATCGTTATAAACTTACATCCGGTCCTAATAAATTTTGGGTTTCATTGGTTGACAATTAATAGAACTCGTTGCGTTATGGAACAGCTATCATACGATTTTATATTATAGGCCACAGCTATGACGTTAAATTATAGGTTTTCGAAACCATGTAAATATTCAAGGAGAGCCTCTAAAGACATGCACTCGCTTGTCACAGTCACAGTCACATATTTATATCTAATATACACTCAGAGAAAACCTGTTCGGTAACGCAGAGGTTTGGCTCGTGTAAAAATGCGCTATTGGGTAGATTATTTTCCTGCATACATTTCAGGTCATAAAATTCTAAAATAAAATTGTTATCTATTTTCTCCCTATGTTTTTCAGACTGTTTGGGGACGCATAAAACACAAGTGTCTTACAGACCTGTCCCCATCACATAGGGAGCTACATTTTATACCGCATTTATGTGGCTTATTTGTATCTACCCAGTAGCTATTTAAGCACGTGCCTCACCTCTTTAAAGCAGCACGAAGTTTTGCCTTGTGTGAATTTAAACACGCCTGCCCTCTAAAAGTCCTATTGCAGACACGACATGTTTATTTTATGGCCACAATATCGCACGGTGGGATCATGTGACAGCACGGGTAGGAGTAGGGACACCTGGTGTGCCTATTTTTGTGATCGAAACGCTTTATACATAGCTCACAAAAATATGACGCAGAGAAGGCAGCCGTTAAACTTGTAATTAATATGCAGCAGTTATTCTCTAGAAATAAGTCTATAACCGGTACGTTAACGCTTCGGGGTCCATCGAAATATGCGTCAGATCCCCTTCGGTTAGTGTACACAATTATTGTAAATTTATTAACCAAGAAATCTTGCATTTTCTTAATGTGGTCGTATGATGCTCCGTTCGTAAAATCGATGACGGAGAGCTCACATAGTCGCGCACCCTGCCCCTCTAATAGGGCCATGTTTGATTTGAGTTTTTAAATTCTACCGCATCTACCGGGTAAGCCATACCTAACACTATAACGTGTGGAAAACATAATTCTTATTACAGACATCCACGATACCAAACTTACGGCGGCAGAATTCCTCGAATGTATCACCCCAATGGTAAGCGGGGGTTTCCGTTCCCAACGTGGAGCTGTATACGGTTTATGGACAGCGTCAGTCGGCTATTTGTAAAGAACGAGGCATTGCTATGCAGAACACATGAAAACAGATCCAGCACGACGCCCGCAGATAGCTGGTCTCGTCGTCTAAAAGATACACCCAGTGCTCCATTATTTTATTCTTAATGAGATAAGATGTTTGTGTAACGGGTACAAATAAAAAGCGATATATTTACGGCGTGAAACACTAGACATCAGACGATGGCTTGAATATTTGAAACGCTCAGCCACCCGGCTGTATTTACATAAAGGGCACACAACCGTCACCTAAAATATATAATGGGAAAGGCTCAAATAAAAATAATAATAACCTCAACCTTGTTTCATATGGTGTATGACAGCGGTAGAAATGTAAACCTCATACATTATTAGTCCAGAGAAATTAATTAGCATTTGACCTGGACAAAATTAGTAGAAACCTGCACATTCTTTGAGATTGTCTTAAACCCAAATCCACAAAAATCACAAAAATCCCAACATGGTTACCCAAAATATTGAAGGTTAAAGTTTTTTTGCAAATATCTTGCGTCCTATGCATCGGATACTCATGAGAAAGTTGTCTTTTATATTTTTTTACCAAACCGTTCCCCTTTTCATTTTTTTTCATTTTTTTTCATTTTTTTGGCTAATTTCCCTGCAGTATATAATAGCACTGAGCTGGTAAAATCTCAATAATAATAATCGCTGTAAAAGATCCACTCTTACTATTGGTAAAATTACGTAATTCTATTTTGACTGTCTTTATGTAAGTAGATGTTATACACATATTAAATGTATAAATCGGCAGGCCAGTAAATACTTTTGCTTGGAAAAACCAGCTTGCAAATCACAAAAAAACCACGTTCAGCGATTAAAAATCTTACGTAAACCAATGTTAGCTCATATACAGGCTCGTGTTTTCGGCCTTCTAGCGGTTATCATTATGTTGAAAAGAAATCATTATTATATATGTGTAGATAATAAGAGATAAGGCGTCATTTTTAAAACAGCATGACAGCTAGTTAACGTTTACGAAACCTCAATTCACTCAGAATAAAAACAATTGGAAAGTCCCAATAGGCCGTCAGTTTCGTCACGTTTTAAAAATAAAAATATATAAATTCCCCAGAGTAATCATGTATGGCATTATATACATACACTTGATAAAGATCAGTTACATAAATGTCGAACGAAATGAGATATTTTGAGCGGAGTGAAAGCATTGTAAATTTCATTGTCGATAATTAGCTGTGTGACGTAATGGTAATGCATTATATACACGCATCTTTGATAAAGACCAATTACCTACATTAATGTTGAACACGAAACAGGAAACCGTGTAGCGAACATTCTTTAATAATGCCCATTAAAAAACACGAATTCCATTACAAACTACGAGTGACGCCGACCTAAAAAGGCCCACCCGCGCTGTAAATTCGTATGGAATCTGTAGCATACGTGTACACGCGAAGGTCGTTGGGTTTTCCCATGACATCAGTAAAAAACCTGCTCGCGGCTACTTCCTTCACTCGCGCGTTAAAGGTCAACAGAGTAATTAAAAACTATTAGTGAAACCGCCTCCACTTCTATTTCTCATGCTAAAAACTCTTTCTACGAATGATCCATTGAACAGATTGACACAATAAAATCGAACTGATATTAATAAACAGCGAGAAAGCAAATTTTGCATTATTTAGAAGTGACCACTTAGTATTGCGTAGAAAGCATTTTTTTATTGTAAGTTTATGTAAATACAATACTTAAAACATATCCACATTGTATTTAACTGACGTTGATAAAAAAACATGGATATTATTTTTTTGAATTTAGGGATTATCAAAAGTAGCCAATTTTATATATTTTTCACACCTGTCAATATGCCGTAGTGCAAATTGGAACAAAAGAGGCTATATAATCAAGCAAAAATAAATAGTTCGTCAGGAATCAGTGTCGTTGGATTAAGAACTATATACGTCTCTTAAGAAAAAAAACGGTTTTTCCTCATTCGCATATTTAATTTAATTGCGCTTCTCTCATCGGATTAGAAAGAAATGGCGAAAACTTCATTCGTATTGAGTTTATTGTCTTATTAATAAGATTAGAAAATCCAGTAGTTACTTTATTTAGGTCACCCTGTACAAAAGGTAATTGTAACATGGCGCCTAATGTAGACGACTCGGTTGAAGTTCCAAGTAAAAAGTGTAAAAAATGTAAGACAAATCCAACAAATGGACTATAATGTGTTAAATGTGGAACAGTGATGCATCCCGGCTGTATACGTTACTATAATAACATAGTGAAAATAGATGAAAAGCATATAATTTGTTGTAAAACCGAGGAAACGCCGAATAAAAGTGACGAGAACGACCTTGACACGTCCTTCAGTAGTGACAGTAGTGTAGAGACGATAATGGAAATAAACGATAGTAAGTTAGAAATATCTTATTTGAAAAAACTATTAATTGAAAAGGAAAACGTAATACAAAATTTGCAAGAAAACGTTATTTTTCTAAAGGAGCAAATAAATGTACAAAATAATTTATTGACACGGTTTTCCAATTTAGCTAGTGTGTCTACACTTCGTGAGAAGAATTAAAACCGACACAGAAGCAGAATTCCGCATCAGCTGGCAAGTTAAGTACAAAACCAAACTTAAACAGTGGATATCAGAACAGAAATGCCGCAAAAACACAGAGTACCAGCGGAAGCGGTGGAAAGGGTAATATAACCTCAAAGGAAAACGTACCCAAACAGAGTGGGCAAATGGCTCAAAATAAACATACTATAAGTAGTAAGGATGTAAGTGACGCAATAACAAATGCTAAATTGACATGTAATATTGCAAGCACAAACAATACAGCATCCAAAGAACGCAAAGCAAACAAAATAGTGGGTTCTAACGCCGAAAATGGTAACTTAGTAGCAGGACGAAAAGACTGGTACTTCATATCTAAGTATAGAACTTCATATTTAGCGGAAAACCTAGAACAATATCTCCAAAGCAAGTTCCCCAACAGAAACTTTGTGGTAGAGCAGGTCAGAAATTGGGGTACTTTTAACTCATTTAGGATGGCTGCCGATGAAGATTTAGCAGAGAGCCTTTTAAGTTCTGAACTATGGCCCAATGGTGTAGAGGTTTCAAGATATAATTTCATTCAGCTCTTTCGTAAACAGAAAGACTACAATTTCAAGAACAATCAATACAGGAGAAGAAACCCATAATAACAAAAAAAAAAAAAAAAAAATGCAGGTGTTGCATCTGAACATCCAATCCATAAGAAATAAGGTACATGAATTGGAAGCTTTTTTAGGCGATAATATAAACATAGATTTGATGTTTTATGCTTCTCAGAACATGAAATTCAAAATTTAACTATTGATAAATATAATGTCGTAGCAAGTTATTGTAGATCAAATTCAATTCATGGGAGGGTGACAATTTTAAGTAAAAAAGACGGTTTAAATTTTATTCCATGCGACACTTTAAATGCTCTTTCAATTGAGGTTCATTGTGAAATATTTGCCACTGAATGCCCTGAAATAAATCTTGTAATTGTTACAGTTTATAGAGCGCCTCTGGGGGATTTTGAAACATTCTTAACAAATTTTAATACAATTTTAAGTAAACTTCACATATTAAATAGGAATATAATAATAAATGGCGATTTTAATATAAAATTCAATTCAAATGAAAAAAGAACAAATGATTTCAAAGATTTATTTACTTCCTTCTATTTTAGGCAAGTTATTACTGAACCCACTAGACAAAAGAATTGCATTGACAATATACTGGTAAACTTTACCGACTTTCAGGAAGAGGTCAGATCATAAGGCAATAACCATTTCATTCAATACTGTTATTAATAATGAGACCAAGGAAACATTTAGAACAAGGAAATTCACAGAGGAGGGATTCTTTTTATTACATAATAGGTTAGATAATATCGACTGGAGTTTTGTGAGTGATGAATCATTAAACATAAATATTAAATGGGAACGCTTTATGACAATTTTGCAAGAAACCATAGAGGGAGCTTTTCCACTGGTTGAAATTAAAATAAATAAAAAAGTAAACACACAAATAATAATTGGTTTAGTAATGAATTGCACAGAATAAGGGAGAATTTATGTTTGGTATCAGAATTATACCACAATTTTCCTGACCCGCAGTTAAAGGAACATTTAAAAAATTTCAGAGTTTATTAAAAAACAAATCAAGATAGCAAAAAGTAATTATTACAAAAAACTTATTAATCAAAATGGTACCACCTCAAAAGTATATTGGGATATAATAAATAAAAATAGGCAAAATAAAAACAAATCTTATTCAATAGATTTAAATCCAGATGAGGCAAATAACTATTTTGTAAATGTAGGTGAAAATATAATATAAAATTTGCAAACGACAAATAATAGTTACTCTGATTATCTGATAGGAAATGCAAACTGCAGAAACCCCAAGTTTAGGTCATAATACAGTTAGAGAAGTTATAAATAAACTAAAAAATAAGAACTCTAGAGACCACTATAATATGAATGTTAGGGTAGTAAAAAGCATAAAAAACATAGTAATTAAGCCGCTAGTTATTCTTTTTAACCAGTGCATAAATTCCGATATTTACCCTGACGTTTTGAAAATCACAAAGGTCATACCAATCCCAAAAAATGGTGCATCTGTAGATAGAGTGAAATTACTTAGAGAAGATAACATCCGCACAAACCGATATCGCTAGCGAGTGCCGATTGTCTAGGTCGTGTTCGGTATTATATATTTATAGTGAATATTCAACCGTTTCTATGAATAAAACAGATGAAATGAAATTTATTTTAATTGCGACTGTCCAATATTATTAATAAACGAAAATAGTAAACTTAGTAGTTTTAGTATGTTATCTTCTCTAAATAATTTCACTCTATCAACAATCTTCGACCAATATCATTAGTTCCAATAATTTCAAAAATTTTCGAAACAGTATTAAAAAATCAAATAACCGGTCATTTTGAAAATTACAATTTATTTTACAATAATCAGTTTGGTTTTCGCAATAATAAATCAACAAATGATGCAATAATTCACCTTATAAATAATATTGTCGACGGTCAAGAAAGGAAAGAGTATGTTGGAGTTACCTTTTGTGATTTGCAGAAGGCTTTTGACTGTGTTTCACACCATGTGCTGAAAAGTTAAAGTATCTCAACGTTGAATTAGTAAATTGCGAGCTAATTAAATCCTATTTATCAAATCGTAAGCAATATACGAGTGTAAATAATATGAACTCCGTTCTCAAGGATGTGAAAAGTGGGGTACCCAGGGGTCGGTATTGGGACCCACCTTATTCCTGATTTATGTAAATGATCTTAAGCAAGCCATACCGGAGGCTGACCTCGTATTATTTGCAGATGACACCACGTTGTTAAGATCAGATGAATCATTAAATGCACTTCAGCAGCACATGGAGGATACACGATCAAATGCGGCAAGATGGTTTTCCTGCAACAAATTGTCCCTAAATCAAAATAAAACAATAAATATGATTTTTACTCATAGACCTATAGTGGACTATGAAAACCCAGAAAAAATCAAGTTTCTTGGGTTCTATCTTGACCCAAAGTTAAATTGGTGTCACCATGTGGATTTCCTTGCAAATAAACTGAGTAAAAATACTTTCATCCTAAGAAATTTGAGAAATGTTGTGCCAATGAATATTTTAACTATTGCCTATCACTCATTAATTGCATCTCATATAGCATATGGACTGTTAAACTGGGGACATGCACCTCAAGCTAGTAGAATATTTTCTGTACAAAGAAAAGCTATTAGAATCATCTCAAATCTGGGATATAGAGATGATGTTAAACAAAAGTTCATCGATTTAAATATATTAACATTCCCTTCATTATATATTTATACATGTTTATTATTCATTTATAAGAATGTTCGCTTGTTTGAAAGAAAAGGCTCTAATCATAATTATAATACTAGAAATGAGTTTGACATAAAACTCGACTATAGCAGACTGAAATCAAGTGATTGTGCATATAATTACTTCGGCCCTATTTTTTATAATAAACTTCCTTTACATGTTAGAAGTCTCCCAGAGGCGAGATATAAACATGTGATAAAGGATTTCCTTAACAAAACGGCATTTTATGATGTCCATGAATTTTTAAACTGTGATGTATCTACGCTGTGATAAGCTGAAATAGGTATTTCAGGTCTTCTGTAAGATGTATTATTTTATTTTATTTTATTTTATTTTAGTGTAACAAAGACTGTGATAATGTGTAATGTTTTTTAATTACTTATCACCATTTTTTTTTGCTATCTTATAGCATTCATTACAAATTTTAAATTTTATGTATGTATATTGACGTGTGTAAAACACATACTGTGTTGTGAACATCAATAAATGATTTGATTTGAAAATATCAAACACCCCGAGAATAAAAATGTCATCGACTCACATTCAGTTGTACTCTACAGCGGTGAAGGTAATTATATTGCCTTATATGTTGCATGGCTTACCTGGAAAACATTGGAAATGTCACGTAAATTAAAAATGTAATGAAACTTAATCGCCGTAGGAAGAAATATTTGTGTCACTTTATGATGTAACGCTACTGATGCTGCAACAACATTATCGCTAAGTTTGACAACAATAGAAGGAAATTTGTACTCTGTGTTTGCTAGATGTTGACTCAAGATTGTATGATAAATCATCATCAAGGATTCCGATCCAGGAAAACTTATTGCAAACACACAGAAATGCCTTTGCAATCTGGGGTTTATAGTAAAGCTTCCTGCGGTAGGGTTCATACAGGAGACGTATTGGCAGTTGTGTACATCCTTCAATGTCAGCCTATTTCTATCATACCTACGAAAGAAAAATTTAATACAAAAACAATTTCATCGAATAAATTCTAATTGTTATTGATAAGGAATTAGGCAGATATGTAGTACTACGGGAGCCCACCCTAAGTGTCCGTGCACTCCCCCCCCCCCGATCCTTGGAGACAATGTTTCTCATAAAGATTAAAGCCTAAGGAACAATTTAAGACGTGTCCTAAAAAAAAATTGGCTGCACTTCAAAATGGTGTCCGTTTAAAAAAAAAATTGCAAATATGGTTTGTGTCATTTAACACAAAAACTAAAAAAGATGGAGAAAAACTTTCTGCGCAAAAAACAGAGTGCATAAAATTTTCTACAATTTTGATCCTATACAATATTTGGATAGGAGTTACCATTTTCCAGCTAAATGATTCAGCTCTTAAAATAAAATATAAAATTCAATATAAAACGTAATACTACGGTAGCCCACCCTAACTGTCCGTGCACCCCCCCACCCCCCCCGATCCTTGGGGACAATGTTTTTCATAAAGATTAAAGCCTAAGGAACAATTTAAGACATGTCCTGAAAAAACTGGCTATACTTTCAAAATGGCGTCCGTTTAAAAAAAAAATATGCAAATATTGTTTTTGTCATTTAACACAAAAACTAAAAAAGATGGAGAAAAACTTTCAGCGCAAAAAATAAAGTGCATAAAATTTGCTACAATTTTATTCCTATACAATATTTGGATAGAAGTTACCATTTTCCAGATACCATTGTTACCGTTTTCGAGATAAATGCCTGCAAATTATAATATTATTATTATTATTATTAATTTTGTTCAGTTTATTTTATTTTTGTTATGTTAATAATATAAAGTTATATTACACGCCTTAACAATAATTGTCACAGTTATTTCCTCTAAGTGATTTACCGATATATGAATTTCCATGTTTTCTTAATTTTGGACTAATTTATCTGGAAAATGGTAACTCCTATCAAAATATTGTATAGGAACAAAATTGTAGAAAATTATTATGCACTTTGTTTTTTGTGCAGAAAGTTTTTCTACATCTTTTTTAGTTTTTGTGTTAAATGATAAAAACCATATTTGCAATTTTTTTTTAACGGACGCCATTTTGAAAGTGCAGCCAACTTTTTTTTTAGAACATGTCTTAAATTGTTCCTTAGGCTTTAATCTTTATGAAAAGCATTGTCCCTAAGGATCGGGCGGGGGGTGCACGTACAGATAGGGAGGGCTCCCCGACTATAGGTATTAAGTTTTGAATTAAAAATCATTTTAATAAAAACAAAAATAGTATTACCAGTGACGTGCATAGGCACTGTGTTTGAGCTATTTACATCGAAATTCTCATAATTTTTCTGAATTCGAGCCAATTTTATGCAAAACCATTCTATTGTGACTAAAAAAGTATACAAAAAAATAAATGACCTTATAATGTCAAAAATCTTTTATCGATTTTAGAAAATAACTTTCAGAGCCACTTTTAAAATCAATTTCTACACAGATCGTTTACCAGGAGACACTATTTCAGGCGTCTAAGGTGGTGCCACTGATGACGTCATTAGAATGGCCATGATTTCTCTAAGTTGTAATATTACCTCTCTCTCCCGTTTTCGAGGGTGCTGAACACGATGGAAGTGGTGGGAAAAGTTTTTGACCGCCGCAACCCCCTGAAACAGCCAAAAATCACCCTTTTATGGGGATCCCTTTATGTTTTCATACAGGGAGATCGAGAAAGACTGAATGTGCCGCTTCCTAAAGATTGTTTTTGTGCCGCTCACATACTACATACATATGTACTATTTTCTGGTATTTTCAATATTTTCACGTTGGCGACAGTACCCTGTCAAAAAAATCTCATCAATCCGTATTGAAAATTATCAAAAATTAATAAGTATCTATGAGAACCTATATGGTCAATAAGTTTCTATAAGAGTTAGGTAAAGTTGCTGTTGAAATTGTTATCAGTTTATATCCGCATTGACCAGCAAAATGAGTCAAGCCATATCCATTTGTTAATCCAAACATTTACTTATACCATATCAATGAGAATTTATGAGCACAGTATCTAATGTAATTCACGCGGCTTTCCGTGATTAAAAGACAAGTGTTTCTTTAAGAAACGAGCTGCATTAGGTTAGAACAGTTTTGATTTGCAATTGAAGATTACAAATTATAATGTTTGAATAGGGATTTATGAGATCAGTTTCTATGAGTATTAATGTTTTTTTTCAGTAATATATTAAATGTGTTTTCATTTGTTTGAATGAGTAAAAAGAATGGTCAGTTTTCAACTGCAATTACAAATACAAGTTTAATCGCTTCGAATGGGATTATATGCGATCAATTTCTAAAAGTATTTATGCTGTTTTCCGAATATAGTTATGATGAGGTTTAATCAGTAACAAATTGTTAACTAGTTGTTATGATATGGTCGGAAATTCCAAGTACACATTTAGTATTCCTTCAAGAGGATTGAGGAGAGCAGTTTCTACGAGTATCTATTTGTTGTTCCTATAGTAAATTATATAAGTATTTATCAGTACAGATTCGGATCTAATTTAAATATGAAAATTATATCAGAATAAAGCAACCAAATATTTTAAAGAGTATCTATTTGTAAATCCAAACATTTACTTATACTATCTCAATGAGAATTTATGAGAACAGTATCTAATGTAAAACGTGCGGCTTTCCGTGGTTAAATGGCAAGAGTTTCTATAAGAAACGAGCTGCATTAGGTTAGAACAGTTTTGATTTGCAATTGAAGATTACAAATTATAATGTTTGAATAGGGATTTATGAGATCAGTTTCTATGAGTATTAATGTTTTTTTACAGTAATATATTAAATGTGTTTTCATTTGTTTGAATGGGTAAAAAGAAAGGTCAGTTTTCAACTGCAATTACAAATACAAGTTTAATCGCTTCGAATGGGATTATATGCGATCAATTTCTAAAAGTATTTACGCTGTTTTCCGAATATAGTTATGATGAGGTTTAATCAGTAACAAATTGTTAACTAGTTGTTATGATATGGTCGGAAATTCCAAGTACACATTTAGTATTCCTTCAAGAGGATTGATGAGAGCAGTTTCTACGAGTATCTATTTGTTGTTCCTATAGTAAATTATATAAGTATTTATCAGTACAGATTCGGATCTAATTTAAATATGAAAATTATATCAGAATAAAGCAACCAAATATTTTAAAGAGTATCTATTTGTAAATCCAAACATTTACTTATACTATCTCAATGAGAATTTATGAGAACAGTATCTAATGTAAAACGTGCGGCTTTCCGTGGTTAAATGGCAAGAGTTTCTATAAGAAACGAGCTGCATTAGGTTAGAACAGTTTTGATTTGCAATTGAAGATTCAAAATTATAATGTTTGAATAGGGATTTATGAGATCAGTTTCTATGAGTATTAATGTTTTTTTTTTCAGTAATATATTAAATGTGTTTTCATTTGTTTGAATGGGTAAAAAGAAAGGTCAGTTTTCAACTGCAATTACAAATACAAGTTTAATCACTGTGAATGGGGTTATATGCGATTTATTTCTAAAAGTATTTATGCTGTTTTCCGAATATAATTGTGATGAGGTTTAATCAATAACAAATTGTTCACTACATGTTATGATATGGTCGGAAATTCCAAGTACACATTTGGTATTCCTTCAAGAGGATTGATGAGAGCAGTTTCTACGAGTATCTATTTGTTGTTCCTCTAGTAAATTATATAAGTCTTTATCAGTAAAGATTCGGATCTAATTTAAATATGAAAATTTATATCAGAATAAAGCAACCAAATATTTTAAACAGTATCTATTTGTAAATCCAGACATTTACTTATACTATCTCAATGAGAATTTATGAGAACAGTATCTAATGTAAAACGTGCGGCTTTTCGTGGTTAAATGGCAAGTGTTTCTATAAGAAACGAGCTGCATTAGGTTAGAACAGTTTTGATTTGCAATTGAAGATTACAAATTATAATGTTTAAATAGGGATTTATGAGATCAGTTTCTATGAGTATTAATGTTTTTTTTTCAGTAATATATTAAATGTGTTTTCATTTGTTTGAATGGGTAAAAAGGAAGGTCAGTTTTGAACTGCAATTACAAATATAAGTTTAATCACTTCGAATGGGGTTATATGCGATCAATTTCTAACAGTATTTATGCTGTTTTCCGAATATAATTGTGATGAGGTTTGATCCGTAACAAATTGTTCACTACATGTTACGATATGGTCGGAAATTCCAGGTACATATTTAGTATTCCTTCAAGAGGATTAATGAGAGCAGTTTCTACGAGTATTTATTTGTTGTTCCTACAGTAAATTATATAAGTCTTTATCAGTATGCATTCGGATCTAATTTAAATACAATAATCATATCAGAATGAAACCCCAAATATTTTAAACAGTGTCCACCTGTAAATCCAAGATAATATTATAATGAGAATCTATCACAACAGTATCTAATGTAACGTGTGCGGTTTTTCGTGGCTAAATTTTGAAATTATTTGCAATAAATAAGCTTTAACGGATTCGAACAGTTTTGCATTTCCAGATGAATAGTTTTAATTGTTAGGGATCTATGAGGTCAGTGTAATGTTTTTTTTTTCAATAAAATGTGTTTTTATTGGAAAATAAACATTACACAAAGACACTGATCTCATAGATCCCTATTTAACAATTAAAACTATTCATCTGGAATTGCAAATTAAAACTGTTCAAATCCGTTAAAGCTATTTATTAAAAATACTTTTAAAATTTAGCCACGGAAAGCCGCACGCGTTACATTAGATACTGTTCTGATTGGTTCTCATTAAAATATATCTTTAAATGTTTGGACTTACAAGTGGATACTGTTTAAAATATTTGGTTGTGTCATTCTGATATAATTTTTGTATTTAAAGTAGATCCGAATGCATACTGATAAAGACAAATTTTCTATTGGAACAACAAATACATACTCATAGAAACTGCTATCATCAATCCTTTCGAAGGAATACTAAATATGTACCTGGAATTTCCGACCATATCGTAACATGTGGTGAACAATTTGTTACTGATCAAACCTCTTCAAAATTATATTCGGAAAACAGCATAAATACTGTTAGAAACTGATCACATATAACCCCATTCGAAGTGATTAAACTTGTATTTGTAATTGCAGTTGAAAACTGACCTTTCTTTTTTACCCATTCAAACAAATGAAAACACATTTAATATACTTATTACTGAAAAAAAAACATTAATACTCATAGAAACTGATCTCATAAATCCCTATTCAAACATTATAATTTGTAATCTTCAATTGCAAATCAAAACTGTTCTAACCAAATGCAGCTCGTTTCATATAGAAACTCTTGCCATTTAACCACGGAAAGCCGCACGTTTTACATTAGATACTGTCCTCATACATTCTCATTGATATAGTATAAGTAAATGTCTGGATTTACAAATAGATACTGTTTAAAATATTTGGTTGCTTTATTGTGATATAATTTTCATATTTAAATTAGATCCGAATGCATACTGATAAAGACTTATATAATTTACTATTGGTACAACAAATACATACTCGTAGAAGCTGCTATCATCAATCCTTTCGAAGTAATACTAAATATGTACCTGAAATTTCCGACCATATCGTAACATGTAGTGAACAATTTGTTACTGATCAAACCTCATCACAATTATATTCGGAAAACAGTATAAATACTGTTAGAAATTGATCGCATATAACCCCATTCGAAGTGATTAAATTTGTATTTGTAATTTCAGTTGAAAACTGACCTTTCTTTTTACCCATTCAAACATATGAAAAACATTTAATATATTACTGAAAAAAAACCATTAATACTCATAGAAACTGATCTCATAAATCCCTATTCAAACATTATAATTTGTAATCTTCAATTGCAAATCAAAACTGTTCTAACCTAATGCAGCTCGTTTCTTATAGAAACACTTGCCATTTAACCACGGAAAGCCGTACGTTTTACATTAGATACTGTTCTCATAAATTCTCATTGAGATAGTATAAGTAAATGTAAAGACTTATATAATTTACTAGAGGAACAACAAATAGATACCCGTAGAAACTGCTCTCATCAATCCTTTTGAAGGAATACTAAATGTGTACTTGGAATTTCCGACCATATCATAACAAGTAGTGAACAATTTGTTACTGATTAAACCTCATCACAATTATATTCGGAAAACAGCATAAATACTTTTAGAAATTAATCGCATATAACCCCATTCAAAGTGATTAAACTTGTATTTGTAATTGCAGTTGAAAACTGACCTTTCTTTTTACCCATTCAAACAAATGAAAACACATTTAATATATTACTGAAAAAAAACGTTAATACTCATAGAAACTGATCTCATAAATCCCTATTCAAACATAATTAGTAATCTTCAATTGCAAGTCAACCTAATGCAGCTCGTTTCTTATAGAAACACTTGCCATTTAACCACGGAAAGCCGCACGTTTTACCTTAGATACTGTTCTCATAAATTCTCATTGATGTGGTATAAGTAAATGTTTGCTGCTCCATTCTGGTAGAAACTGATAGAAATTTCAGCAGCAACTTTACTCCAGGCTCCAGTAGAGGGAGCTGTATACGTGTAGCTAATTCATATCTAATCTAATGTGACGTAAGGAACTGAAGTGTGTTTGTTAAATTAAAAACAAAGCAGTCTCTTTCACTGCTAACTCATTCATTGCTTCTAGGCTAGAACAAGAACACCCGAGGAAATAAGGACTTTGCAGAATTTTGTGTTTACCACAATATTAGTATTTCTATTTGAAATATGCAATTTAAACTGTACATTTGTCGCCATGCATATCCAAATTAATACTAATAAAAAAGCAAAATGGGAGTTTACAATAAAAATACATCTGTAAAATATACAATTGAAACTGTACATTTGTTGACATGTATATCCACATTAATACTAATAAAAAACAATGTTGAAATTTACAATAAAAACATGTTGATAAATGGTGTGTTACATACGACAGATACAGGAGAAACGACGGACTGGAACTCTTATGATATTACTTATAGAAAAGTTTAGAATCTCTTTAAAGTTGTATCTGTAATTCCATATGTTTACAGATATAAGGGCAAGGGTGCATTTGCAGACACTAAACTGTAGATTTGTTGATGTATATTTCATATAAGTACTCATGAAAGGGCAACATGATAATTCCAAATAGCTCATTCGGAATTACTGTTTCATAACCGATTTAAAACTTAATAAAACAGATAAAATGCTGTCTGTATAATACTAATATAACTTATAGGAACGATAAAACCGCATCACTTTTTTTTTATAAGTTTCTATGTGGAATTTTTGGCAGGGTAACCTTACATATAGTCATAGTTACAGTATTTACGCAATATGCGAGTTTCTTTATTACTTACCACATAAGAGTCAATTGATTGCGTTGAAAAATGCTGATTTATGAGTCAAAAAGAGAGATAAATGATAAATCAAACACAAGCCAATAATAATAACATTCACGAAAATGACAGATATCAGATTGGTAACAGTGTCTAGAGAACCAGTCGTTACTCCTAGCAACATAGGAAATTAGTTTTAATAATATATGTAGAATAGAAATCAATTTTGATAATTTTAGTAACTTTTCAGTCTTTCTCGTTCTCTCGGTATATAGACGGGTCTAGGGAGTGATTTATCGACGGGTTGTATATATTTGAAATAACATAGAAGGGGGTTATAGAGTAAGTGGAATCCAAACAGCAGGCCCAGGAGGTTGATTAAACCCTCTCTAGGGGGTGGAAAATCATTTTTTTTTAAATGATTCGGTTCAAACGCGTATCCCCCCGTTTTCGGTGTCGCTGATCACGAGAAAAATATTCATTTTTAGCTCCAACCTCTCCTCATTTCTCAAAAGGGCAGAAAAACCACCCCCTCACTCACCAGAAAGCATGCTATCCAGGATTTATAGGTTTTTCGGCACATGATCGTTATTCCTGTGCATATCCCTTCATTTTTCACGGAAGAGAAGGTGGTAGCGACCTCGGGGAGTTGCTTCAACCCTTCCAAGATGTAAATCCTGGATAAAAAAATCCTTTCTGGTGAGTGAGGAGTGATTTCTGCCAATTTGAGGGATGAGGAGGGGTTGGAGCTAAAAATGAACATTTTTCCCTTGATCAACGACTCAGCAAATAGGGGATACGCGTTTGAACCGAATCATTTGAAAAAAGATTTTCCAGCCTTCGGGAGGGTTTAATCAACCCCCTAGGCCTGCTCTCTGCATTCCACTTACTCTATAACCCCCGTTTATGTTATTTCAAGTATAACTCCTCGATAAATCACTCCACAGACCCGTTTATTTATGAGATAACGGGGGTGGTTTTTGGCCGTTTCAGGGGGTTGCGGTGGTCAACAACTTCTCCCACCACTTCCATCGTGTTCAGCACCCTCGAAAACGGGGGGAGAAGGTAACCTCGTCTTTGCACGAAATATTTACAAAAAACTCGTCAAATAATCCTTCATTACATAGACTATACCTTCAAGGGGTGAAAACAACCCCAAAATTTTGATATTTAATATTTGAAAAAGTATGACTGATTTATTTTTGAAACACAGGATATTTGTTTTTGGGATCTTTATTATTACGAATCTGGCTAAAATTAAAAAATTCAAAATGGCGGCTCCAATGTGGCAGATGGAATTTTTTCTAACGCAAGTGTTTTTAAATGAACAAAAAAAATTGAGCATCTACGTGTCCATATATTGACGAAGAAGGGCATTAAAAACAATTAATTACTAGAAATTACAATAACAAATAGGCGACATTTTGTTAAAGAAATGTGAAAACGTATATTGTTTTAGCCATAACTTCTTTATTTCTTATAATACAGAGACAAACAAAAAGTCATTTTAAATATTGATTAATCTTTAATTCTTCTACTCAGAACTTTTTATAAAAATGTCATATTTTGAAAGATATTCAACAAATAAACTAAGAACTTCATCCTATAAACGTTCGCAACCCCTCTATAAACCTAAATATCTCCGAAAGTATTAATCCTACATAAATACATAAATATACGAGAAAGACAAATTCATTATCAGTTTATACAAAAACAATTTTCGATGTCCACCATGTTATCGCCGAAACTAATATTTATTGTTGTAAGAAACAAAAATTTTGCGCTTTCCCTAAAATCTCTTTGTAGTTTAAAATGCAATTTATTTCTAAAGCAAGTATTGTGAACGAACGAAAAAATTTGAGCGTCTAGATTATACGTTAACGAAAAGCAGTATGTGAGAATATATTTTTTCAAATTACTGCCTACTTACATTAACAGAATGGCGATGTTTTTATTAAAGTAATGTGAAGAATCACATTGGTTCTGTCATAACTTCTTTGTTTTTATGCTATAGAAATAGAAAAGAAATCATTCGAAAGCTCAAGGTCGTTAGCATTTTGACATAAGTGCCATAGTTTTTGAGATATTTAACTAAATACTTCCGTCTCACAAACGTTTGGACAGCATCTTTATACTTCCAGAATTCCGAAACCATTAATTCGACAGGAATAGAAAAAAAAAAAAACGAAATGCATCCTCAATTTAGTAGCTTTATTATTTATCTCTAGTATGTTTTAGCTGAATGTAAATACAATACTTTTCGAATTATTTGACAAATATCGTTTTGAAATACCTTTTTTCATAATAAACCCCAATTTTCAAGTCGCTATAACTTGAAGACTATCAATTTACATGCAGAGTTATCTAGAACCTTTTCTTCTCAAAATTTGATTCTCTTACAACTCTAATGTTTTTGAATTTTTTTTTTTTTTTTGTAGGTGCAACCTTGGTATCCCAGGGAAAATTGATAATAGTATAATTAATTTAGTCTGTAATAGGGAAGTATATCTAAGATATGATAAGATACAAATAGGCCATAAAAATAGGCCCGCATTTTACCTCACTAGGTTTGCCTCAAGGCTCGGTCTTGAGCCCGATGCTTTTTAGTACGTATACCGCAGATTTACATAACTTGTTCAGCGATATCGATATTGTACAGTAAGCGGACGACTTTTGTCTTTATGTTCAAAAACCGTCATATATATATACACTTTCTAGGTACTGCTATAACAACCTTGCAGAAAAACTACAAGACAATGGTTTTACCTTGTGTGAAGGGAAATCCATGGTCGCCATTTTCACAAGACATAACACCCCAATACACGATAACACTTGGAAATATAACACTCCCATACCGTAATGAAATAAAGTATCTAAGACTCTAATTCTACATAAAAAGTTAACTTGGAAATCACACGTTGAGTATATGATCAGTGATCACCAAATGTCACGGAGGAATTAATTTCTTAAAATTAACTTCAAAAACTTGGTGGAGTGCAGATCCACAAATTTCAATTCTTTTTTATAGGTCGTACATACATTCGATCAATAATAGATTACGGTTGCACTTTATATGGATCCGCTAGCAAGTGCGTACTAAATAAAATCGATGTAATGCAAAATAAAGGTCTTTGTACATGGATCGGTGCCATGAATTCAACTCCAATCGAACCTTTGCGTGTTGAGTCTAAAGAACCTCCTCTTTTCCTCAGAAGACAGTTCCTTTCTGAAAAAAATGTTTTAAATTTAACTATTAATATCCTGCTATAAAAGATAAAATACACCACCTAATTATCTTAGATCTTACTAATAAATTCTGGGAGAAAAAAGTCCTCACCTCTGGGAATACGATATCATGAAGTATTAGATGTTTCTAAAAATATCGATCAACCCCACTTTCTCTCTCAGACCGACTATTTTGACTTATAAGTCAGTCGAATATATTATTCCCTAATTATTCAGAAAACCAGAGTAAATGAAGTCATCCTCCAAAACATTTTAGAAAAATTTCCTGTTGCTATGCATTCCTATACAGATGCCTCAAAGTCTAATTGCGGTACAGGCCGTGCATTCTTTATGCCTAACTCAAGTACGCTGTCAAAATTTAAACTTTTCCAAGACACGTCAATTTACTCAGCAGAAGCATATGCTATAGCTATAGCCAAGACCTTGGAACATATTATAAATAAACAAGTTAAACATTCAATCATTCTAACTCCAAATTAGTACTCTTGGCAATAGGTAATACGTATCCAACATGTGTCACCCTTTCATTAAATTAATTAAACACTATAATTACTTACTAAAAATATCTGGGTTTGAAATTAACTATATATGGGCGACAGCTCTCAGCGGCAGCTCTCAGCGGCATAAAATACAATGAAGAAGTCGACATATTGGCCAAAGCAGTGTCGAACATGTATACAAGACTGTATAAATATTAGTAAAGCGAGACTAAATAAAAAATGGACTTCTTATTAGCACGAATATTGTTTTGTTTATTTTTTCTTTTAAATATTTATTTAACGTCGGCCTAGTTCCGCTACTAGGGCCCATCACCGACGCCAGGAGACGAGCTACCCCCCCACCTGGAAATTTTGCCGAACCTCTTCTCGTGAGAAGAGTAGGGACCTTTTACTTGCCTAACATTTAATAGACAACGGACCTGGTTTACATCTCCGAAGAATGGTATATCCACTACGTAATCCTCGTCTTGAAATTACATAGCTTCCGCGTATACACTGATATACAAGCCGATAGAAAGTGGGACGAGATCGCTGCGTTTCGCAAGATGGATTTCACCCATCCAAGTACTAACCGCGCTGCACGTTGCTTCAATGGAGTATCGAGATACATACACAGTGAAGACGCATCTACGCTCGCCCCAAATATTGTTTTACTACACCTACAAATCCAAGTAGAAATTCCTAAGGAACACTACTACACACTTATTAGGTTGAGATTTGGATGATCGCCACCCTACTAGAAATTTTACCAGCCAAGATCTGTGAAATTTGTAAGGTTTTAGATCTGGATTATTTATTACTTCCACGTCTAGTGGAAGTATAGTAACGACAAAATTACCACCCTCTATCACCACCCCCACCCCACTACCGATGTGGGGTATCGTTTTATGGGTTTTTGTGGTAGAGGATTTCAAATATTATATTATTAAAGCTCCATAAACAATTATTTCCACATACAAAATTTTTTCGTTGTGAGTGACTTGGATAGAAAATCTGGATGTGGAAGTAGTGATTCCTTGGGCAGCGGTTTTTTTAACTGTTAGACATTCATCTGGACGTGACCAACTGTATGCAGATATTCGGAACCTAAATATTCAAATGTCAATAAATCTACACCTATTAGCTTTAAATGATAATAGAGTGAATACAGTCATTATATGCTTTTTGAAAATATCTGGTCTGAAAGTATAAAGGATAATATTCGTTCCCTAAATGTCTCACTTTTGTTTTAATTTTACCTAATTTCCATTTACTGTAGTCTACTCTAGTGTGTCTAACATAATGCCCTGAAAGACTCCTGAATGAGAAGAATGTGCATACGTACCTCTCTTATATCTTCTATATAATTTCCCGTTTACCGGATTACGATAAGTTTAGGGTAATGTATAGGTGTGTGCGTCGTGTGAATATGGGTGCAAATGTGTTTATCCGATTACTATATTTATATGTATTTTTATCTTAAAAGAGAAAGCTTAAAAAATCAAAAAAGTAATTTATTTTAGACAAAACCACAGAAGAAAATAAGAAATTTTAGTACATAAGTTGTTTTAACTAGATTAAACATTGAGAAAAATAAAACAAAACTAAAAGAAAATAAAGAAAAACTTAAACCAGTGTTTAACTTTTAGATTTTATTAAAAAGACAGTAACAATACATGAAATTAACATTTAACGATAGCTGCGGTAGCTCAATCAGTGAATTCATCGAGTACAAAGTCAAAATTGAAAAATGTCACGTTATATCATTGTCGAAACACAAAACTAGATCCAAAGGACAATGCAACTCCATATTTTGCAGAGATTCCAAATCCAGGGGCAAGGGTTATTATTAGAATTTTCATTAGGCTAATTAGCAAGTAAGAAAATGTTGAAATTAGTTTAATAAGAAAGAACTAGCAAAGACTTCCAAAGAAGCAGCTTGTATGTGTTAGATTTAATTTAAACCAGGGTTTTAAAACCTAGTGCAAGTAAACGAAGTGCGACGACAGTGTCTGCGGTTATGTACTAAAACTAAACATACAGCGTAAATAATACCGCAAAATGATCCTGAGAAATGCAGCAACAGCATCCAACAATGAAATTACAGCCAAGAACAACAGAAAAAATAAGAAAATTTCACATTTTCCAAAAATTCATCAACAAAAATCATCAAGGAGGCCAAGGATCCAGGTTACATATCAGAGTTCGCATTACAGGATGACTTCCTGGTTATTCTACCAATGAAAATTGTCCAGGGCTTTGAAAAGTAAGCTGTACAAAGTTTTTCACCATAGCAACGAGCTGAAAAACAAAACAAAAAAGTGAAATTATACATGCACTGAAGCTGTTGCAAGCCTGAAATAGCTCTGACAAAAGTATGCTAGGTCTATTTTTAGTGTATGAAGTTGGGGAAAAGACTTTTGTACTTTGTGGTACTTAGGTTCCCTAGCGTGTAAAATGTTTTAAAATATATAACAACTTGTGCCTGGATAACTCCTAATGCCATGAAACATAACTATTAATACACCAAAACGAATGAAATCAAATTCGTATGACATTCTTCCGAAGTTAAAACCTCCAGTTACTGTACTAGTAGCCAGTGATCGGATTTTAATTTGCTAGGCCTCATTTTGAAGCTAATCAAACGGTTTCAGAAAGACTATGTATTTGGTCGGCAAACGCCTTCAGTATCTACCAACCCATGAAGTGAGCGAAATCGTTCGTACTAGTTTTAGCTCAGTAAATGAAGACATTTTGACTGGAAAAAATTACGAGAAAGCTGTTTTTTTGTGGAGACCTTCATTGAGGTGCCCTTAGTACATCCTGAGAAGTTCGAGCAATTTGAGCCATGGGTTTTTTTTTGGAGGGGGGTTAAAGGGGAAATTTTCAGTTTTTTGCAATTATCTCGACAAGTATCACTTTTTCGACAAAAATAGTTATGAGCAAAAACATTTACGATAAGATTCTACACAAAAGAGGTCTTTACACTTTTTTTCTTAGGATCAATCGTTCTTGAGTAAAAGTTACGGAAACATACAATGTCTGTATTTTTTTAACAGTGACAAACAGTAGACCTAATCCACATCTGACACTCAAAACGACCCTTTCATAAATCATTCGTTTTCTTCTAGCAGATCTAATTCCGTGTCAACTTCATCGTCCTCTTCAACTATATCTTCATCTATGGCTCCGTTGTTACTATCTATTTCTTTCGTCGCGGCGTTCAAACAAGATTGCCCACGGCAATGCCCGCATACTAGAGACCTAGTTTTCTGCAGCTACAACTAGCGTTACAGACTTTGGTACAATTGCAGAATATAGTATTGATCAACTGATCGGGAGCCGGTGACAAGAGGTTTTGAATAGGTTCCAATCTATTGTTGATGATCTTTCATCCCCAGTCTTCGGGATTTAACTCATTCTACTGGTACTAGAACCGACGCGCCTCTGGTGGTTGTAAGAAAAAGCAAACGGCGCTCGGCGGTTGGCGGGAACGTTGAATAATTTTGATGGTAAAATTAGGATTAGTATATAATATTAGAGTAGATGAAGGAAGAGCTGGAGTACAGGTTGGAAAATTTTATCATTTTGGTTTGGGATAAATATGTTTTTAAATGTAAAAAATGTGCCGATCACGATGGTAATGTCCAAATTTTTCAAAAATGGGCCCTTGTGAAATATTTTCGGAAAGCTGAAAAATTGCACATTATGTATAATGTTAATTATTTAGTTTCATTGCAATTTTCTGAAAAAAAAAAATGGTAAGAATAAAAGTTGTTTGATATTATGTTTTCCATATGGAGAAAATATGAAAATCAAAGTTTTACACTTTTCAGAAAATTTATATTGGAAAATCGCTCTGGAGGGAGAGTATTTTAAAAGAGTAGCACACACTGTAGAAAAATTTGGACATCACCATCGTGATTACTCTACATCTTTTTACAGATAAAAACATATAGTAGAGCAGTATATGTAGTTCCGTGGCGAAGTTAATGAAGGGGTAAAAATTATCTCTTGATGAATTATTTTCATGGTGTCACCTGTGTGGCGGGTAGCATTTATGACGTCATCAAGATGGCGGCAAATGAGATTTCAAAGAATGGCAATATCTCAGTTATTTATTGGTCGATTTTGTTTTGCGAGGGCTTATATTAAAGATAATTAAAATTTCAATAAAAAATGTTCTTAAACTATTTACTCTAAAGTAAACAGTAACGGTTCGTTTTAATGATATATAAATTATATTAAACTTTTCAGTTAAATTATTAGTATTTAATTATTTTTATCATTATTTAATTGACGATTTACTTTCAAATTAGAGTAAAATTATATATTTAATGTATGAGTTTAAAAGAGTTTAAAAGAACTAGCAATCCATTTTGTGCTCTTGGAGCAGATGAAGCACTCGAACAAGAAAACAGAACTTTGAAGGTTACCACTGGTTTGGTAGGTATCACTCGACATCCAAAAGCCCTAGCACGATATTTTTTAACAGCACCAGAACTTCATCTAATGAGACATCAAACATGGCACGGATTGTAGGACAAACATCATGACACAAACATAATGACGACTCGAAAGAAGTAATACTTAGAGAAGATATTGCAATAAACAAATTACGTATTGAGCTTAAATGGGTGGGAAATCCTTTTTCGTATGAAGATTCTGAACTTATTAATATTGCAACCAAGGCTGTCTTCTCAGATTCTATTAAAAGAGATGTCATATATAGTTGGTACAAAGCAGTATGATGAATTCAAAACGGAAAGGCTTATTATCTGACAGTAGGACAATCAATTTATGGGATTCAATTAAGAGGAATAAATTAAATTTGTGTTCAAGCGCCAAAAGAAAAATTAAAATAAAAGAGGCTGGTATTGTTAAAGATTTAAAAGCAGACAGATAATTATTTTCTCGGCTGCTAGTTGTAGCAGATCGCAACGCATAGATTTATGCGATACAATAGGTGCATATGAATTTTCTGCTGTACCAAGATCACTTTATAATTACGACGGTACTATGCATCTGTGTTCTCAAAAAAGTAAACTGGTTGACATTTTGAAATGAATTCCACGAAGAAAAGGTCTACAAGAGTCTACATAACGAAATCTCTTCAAAAGCAATTTTAATTGAGGAAAGAACGTTTTCTGTAGCGGTTGTTGACGGAATGGCAGAGCTTCAAGCGTTGGATAAAGGTAAGGACATTAATACATGCAGAGATTTAGCAGAAGCATTTACGAAGAAAATAGAAAGGAAGTATTGGAACTACAGTGAAGTGCACCTTGTGTACGATACATATAAAGAAGGCTCCATAAAGCAAACGACAAGGCAAAAGAAAACACAAGGAATTGTTCCTACTCGATATAAAATTGCGAATAGCACAAACATAGTCAACGTAACTATGTCAAAACTGCGATCGCATATGTATACCAAGGACGAATTAACTGCATACCTAGCAGAAAAACTTCTACATCATGCGCAACTAACGAAGAAAGACTTTGTCATTTTTAGGTATAAAAGACGGCATTCTCGGCGGGTAGTTCAGGAAGTATAGAAAGGAGTAGTCTTGGATTTGACAAGTGAGGTTAAGACTCCAAAGTGAAAACAAAGTGAAAACAAAGTGAAAACAAAGTGATAAACATTGTTATTTTTAGTCAGTAAAGTTCATTTAAGTTAATAATAGTATTGTGAAGTATCCAGTAAAACTATTTAATAAAGTGTGTTAGTGGTTATCGCTTGTTATAATTTTTGGAACCCACGGAATTTGCAAGGGTGGTTTCCTAGGGGTGGAAACACGTTACAATACTATTAATGCCGCCGATAGAGGAGCAACCCAACTATATATATATATATATATATATATATATACATATATATATATATATATATATATATATATATATATATATATACATATATATATATATATATATATATATATATATATATATATATATATATATATATATATATATATATATATATATACATATATATATATACATATATATATATATATATATATATATATATATATATATATATATATATATATATATATATATATATATATATATATATATATATATATATATATATATATATATATATATATACATATATATATATACATATATATATATATATATATATATATATATATATATATATATATTTGCACAAGACACAGACATTTTGGTTCTTAGCATAAGAATATTACCCGAAAATTCCAAGGAAGTTATATCAGTTGCAGACTTATACACTTCATTAGGTACATTAAAGGCTTCTTCATTACCAGCTTTTCATGCGTTGTCTGAATCCGATTGTACAGGTACATTACTAGGCAAAGGTAAACTTTCATATTGGAAAGCATTCAGTGCAACTACAGTAGGTATGTTTTTGGCTTTTTCTTCAATAGGAACCGAACACACAATTTCTGATCACGTAATGACAATACTAGAAGCATTCATCTGCCAAATCTATCAGCCTAAAACGAGTTATGTTTGTCCGTGTTTTCTAAGAAACAGACAAGCTGGGAAAAGTTGACACCAACAAGAAGTGCTTTTATATCTGCAATGAAGAGAGTCAACTACCAGGTAATGATCTGGAACCAAGACTGCAGTCTGAGGCTGAGGATTGCAATCCTCAGTCAATAATTCCATCCCCTACTGAACATGGAAGGACTATGGAAAGCGAACAGGTGATTCCTGTTCTCTGTGAAATGCCGTCCGCTCCGGACTCCATTCTCAAGTTGGTCAGATGCTCATGTATAAAAAATAAGTGTAATACGCCGTGTAAATGTTCTGCAAGCAGCCTAGTGTGTACCGATATGTGTGAATATGGAGGCATAGACGAACTTTGTGACAACCATTCACATATTGGGGACGATAATGTCATCAACGACATCATTTAGATGCCCATTTAGTGACATTACTGTTATTTCCAATTAATCAGATTTGTAATTTCATTTTACTTTTAAACAAAATAAAATGTTTTTTGTAGAAAATATAATATTTATTGAAAATATCGTGTAAAATTGCATTTATTCAGTATAAAGATCACTGAAGGTGTACTTTGCAATCATAGGTGAAACATCGAAATGTATTTCTAACATGACTGCTGTCATGATTCATGAATCATGATTTCTTAGCAATATTTATTGGTTATATTTCCTAATAATATAAACAAAGGTCCAGTTATTGCGTTCCAAAACCATATTTACCCAAATATTTTAAATACTTAAGAGAAAACATTGAAATTACCTTTTTTATATACATTTTAATTATCTTTAATATGAGGTATCGCAAAAGAAAATTGGCTAATAAATAACTGAGATATTGTCAATTTTATAAATCTCAATGGCGGCCATCTTGTTGACGCCATTAATGCTATACGCCACACATCACGAAGTGACACCATAGAAATTACTCATGTGTGGATAGTTTATTACCAAAAAAGCAACCCCCCCATCCCTCCTTCATTAATACCGCCACGGAGGATAATTTTCCTACATATGCTTCTATACTAATATTTCTCCCAAGGATAAAATTTTATCAACTTAAGCTCTCCCTTCGTCTACTGTTCTTTATTTTGTTAGAGTGATTTTGAAAGCAGAACTGTGCCACATTTGATAATAATTATATGTATTAAAATAGGTTTAGCACAGTTTCTGAAGCTATTATACCTTACTTGCAAATAGTTTACATGACGAAAATACTCAATTAATGCTTAATACTTACTCTATTTCAAATGATCGGATTATTTTGATACTAAGACGAGCATTACTTAGTGGATATACCATCTTTCGGAGGGGATGTATAGTAGGCCTTGTCTATTAAATGTCAGGCAAGCAAAATATCCCTACTCTTCTTACAAAAGAGGTTCTGCAAAATTTCCAGGTTGGGGGTAGCTCGTCTCCTCGCGTGGGTGATAGACACCCTGGTAGCGGAAATAGGCAGACGTTAAATAAAAAGATAAAAATAAGATTGTCGAAACGTTGGTTATTATACTATGCAATATCTTTGTGTTTATAGAAGCTTATTAAAGGTATTACAACACTCTTCACGTGCGTTTTTTTTCATAAAGTATTTTATAACCATTATATTTACTGCTCGATTTCTTTCAAATGGACTATATTAGTGATGACGTCACATACTTATGCAACTCGAGTGACGCACGGGTTGCCAAAAATGACAACCAGAATTTGACCCTTATTCACGTCTACAATAAAGGCGTCATCCTTAGGCCATTTGTATTAGCACACAATTTTATTTATTTTCTCCCTTAGAAGAAATATCTTATAAGTTCCAGTTACCATTCATCATGCACAAAGAATGCTAGAATATATACAAGTATAATGAATTATAAAATCTTTATTATCAATAGAATAAATTGTTATTAGAAATTCATGAAATATCCATCACTAGCAATAATGGTAAAAGTTAATATTGCTGCCAACTTCACTGTGCTTTTTGCCTGTTCCCTGTTGTCAAAATTATTCTAACCTTTTACGATATTTGGATATTGTTTCTTTGTGTTTAATTCAAAGATTCATTATTTATAAATTGTAATCTACAGTGAACGTCGAAGTTTTGTGAAAGTATTTCATGATGGGTTTGTGTTTTGCACCCGATTGTAATCACACCAATAAAAATGGTTGTAAAATGTTTCGATTTCCAACTGATATTAAGTTAAAAGAAAAATGGGAACAGCTTTTAAGGTAAAGATTTAGTAAACTGCATTTATTTTAATAAATAACCAGCTGATATAATAAATTTACCTAGTACCAAATTTTTATGTCTTAAAATAAATTTTGTTAAGTAGGGTTATTAGAAAATGCATGTTCGAATAATTTTTGTAATTTTCCAGACGAGAAGACAGGCAACCTACCAAATTTTCTGTTGTATGTTCTTGTCATTTCAAAAATGGGGAGAAAGGCAATTTACCAACCACATTCAAACGGAATATTAATAAAATCTTCACAATATCATCACCAGAGAAAAGAAAACGTATACTGGTCCAAGGGTAAGAATTAAAAAATTTCTTGTTGAGAGTGGTTACTAGTGTTTCAGTTTTAGGAACCCCTCTTCACGCATGACTGTGGATTTGAATTCACCATCTACTAGTAGGGGTCCTTCAAATGACATTTTGATTTTGGACTCTGTTTGCACAAAAGTAGTTGAAGAATGCCCTACCAGCAGCGCAAGTGGAGAAAGATCTGTTAGCAGCAGTAGTTTTGCTAGTAATTCATCGTTAGAGGCAGATAATTATTTCTTGAAAAAAAGAAGTAGAAGAATTAAAAATTAAATTAGAAAATCTCAAATTGGCGCTCACTTTTGAGTCAATTGAAAAAAATGACAGAGTTATATGTATGTATACGCTGACCGACTGTCTATCGCGCTCTGGGTTCGACCCCAGCCCCGGTATTGACAACACCGGTGGGTGTGGATGTATGTCTGCCAAATGTATAACCCCCTTCCGCACAGCCTAGGCTATGGATTTGGGGGTTATCTACTATCTGTGATGTTTATGTTTTACATCATAATTCGTTCCGAATTTAATATACCACGGATAGACAACTTCAAAGCTCCATAACTTGAAAACTATTAATTTAAATGCATTTTTGACGTTATAATTTCGTCACGTCACATTTTTCAAAACCGTCAAGTTTCGTTACATAACTAGTGATGTAATGAATTTTTACGTAACTAATTATTAAAGTAGTATTCAAAATAAATTGCCATTTCTTTTCTACTTTAAAGTGAAATTAGATAAAATTTTATACTTAACACGTTATGAAGAGTAATTTTATTTGACTCATGTAATTTGTAAATATTACACTCGTCAAATAAAATCAGTCCTTTCATAACTAACTAGTCACCTGAATAAATAGATAAGAGCACTGTGATACTTTTTTTTATTTAAGAATTTTATTTTTTCTAGCCATATTTACAAAGTTCAATAAACGTATGTAAGTTAACATGTTTTTATTTTATTTCAACCAAATATATAGGGTATAGCCCTTTAATGCAAATTGGATAACATATGCAGTTTAGAACATTTCTATCATAATAATAATAATGATTTATTCATCACATAAAATTCCATGCACAAAAGATTGTACAAAATTTATCGAACGTGTCCAAAATCCAGGAGGAATACAAATAGTATAAACATAAATGGTAAAATAGTATAAACATAGTACAAATAACATAAATAGTATAAACAGTACAGAAATAAAATAAGCAATTGTATAAAACAACATATTATGAACTGTAACAAACAAGAAATACTATGAATATCATTACATTTCTAGATATTCAATAAGGGAGTACAATGCCATATTTAATAAATAATTATTTAGCGTTGATTTCAGTTTATTAAAAGTACTAATTTATCCAAACAAGTATCGTTGCCATCTTCGACTAGACGGATGGTAGCTTCGCACCACCGCCTGCTCGAGCAAATGCATGAACTAAATATCCGAACCTGCGGTTCCTCTCGTACTGAGTAGTGTTGGGTGAATTAGAATTAAAATACTCGGTTAATCCGAGTATTGAAATACTCGCTTGATTCCGAGTATTAAAATTTCATCCGAATAATATACTCGGATTAATGTTAAGCACAAAACAAATATCAAACCTGCTGCTCTGGAAAGTAAACAGTACCAGTAACGCAGTAACGGTCGCGGTCGCCACCAGATCGGGATAATTCGGATGATTTGATGGAATAGGAGGCAGGACCGTATTAAAGAATTTTTTTAAATATGTTCCGAAAAATTGTTATGAGGGTTAATGGTAGTCAGAAATGAAAACATGGTAGGAATAATATAATTTCATTGCAGAACATAAATGAAACAATATTTTTTCAATAAACATAAAAAACATAACAAATATTTTTTTTAGATAAAAAATAAAATATAAAAAACTTCAGGTACAAATAAATACTGCTATATGAATGTAAAAAAGGCATTTAAACACAAATGAAATATTTTTCGAATAAATATAAAAAACAAAAAAATATTTCATTAAAAGTAACAAGATTTCTAAATATAAAAAACTTCAGGTACAAATAAATAATACTCAATATTAATCTAAAAAAAATATTTAGACAAAAAAATATATTCCTTCAATAAATATAAAAAAACATAACAGAAAAATATTTCGTTTAAAACGAAAGAGAAATAACGAGGCTTTAGAATATAAAAAAAAATCAGATATAAATAAATAATACACAGACAGCTACCTATTTAATCAAAAAAACTATTTAAACACAGAATCATATTTAAATTTTTTGGCAAGAGCCTATTTCTACGAATATTGGCTAGTTGACCCGCCTTGGAAAATAGTCTTTCACTTGGAACCGACGTTGCAGGTACACACAAATATTTTAAATGCAATCGGTACAGTTCGGGCAGTATATATTTGTGCTTTTCCCAGAATTCCAGAGGATTCTCATGTCTTTCACAGTGAGGAAGTTCTAAGTACTGTCTTACACAAAGGGTGGCAGTAGTTGATGGTGTCGTTCTAGTTTTTACTTTCTTCAGCTTTTGGTCGAAATGCGTCCAAAGTGAAATTTTTTTATCCTTAGACACAGAATCACTAGTAACGTCTTTGTTATCTTCAGTTTCTTCGTTTGTTTCATTATTATTATTAGCATTATTTTCAAGCATGGCAGTAATCTCATCCGTAATTCAGGTCTGAGCGTTTTTCGCATTAGTATCAACACCAAAAGCTGTTTTTTTAAAGCGTGGATCTAGGAATGTACTCTTGGCGGGTATTTTGTGCATTTCAAGAGACCCCAAACGTCTTGCAGTTATTTCTATCAAGCTTTTTTGCAGCCACAAACCTATTTCAGTTTTCGGGTCTGTGTTATTTTTCAAATTAAATTGTAATCCACGTACAAGGGGGATGATCGACGACATGGGTACGTATTTTTCCCCTGATAGTTCTGTTGTCATAAGATCAAATGGTTTTAAAATAGAAACGCACTCTGATAACATTCGGAAGCATCTATAGGTGGAGGAGCCGATGGTAAATTTGTAAGGGTTATATAAAGTGGATTTTCTATTTCTGAAAGTCTTTCCAACATGAATAACACCGAGTTCCTGGTATCAACTGCTTGCTTTACTTTTTTAGGAGATAGTCCCATTTGCACCTGGCATACTGTAATTTTCACCATCAAAACTGAGTATATAATTATTATTATTTAATAAACAGTCCTTATATATAGCATTCCTAAATGTATATGGGAATTCAACTTCTATTAGGATATCATTCTCAAGCAAACCATCATGACTAGCCCTTAAAATGCCACAAGGGTGAAACCAAACTCCAGATTTGATGACGTGTGTGGTGTATGTCCTCAAATTTCTTTACTGCAACTAATTCGTTCAATTTTCCCCATTGAATTTGGTGGATTCCATCGAGATTTGTATTACCTTAAAACATAGCCCATTAAATAATTTCAACCAATAAAAAGTTATTTTCTTACCTGTAAGAGTCTGAAATAAATATGGTGGAAATTTTGACTTTCTGCATGTTTTTAGGACACGTCCAAAATTACTTGCAGTTAAACGATGTTTTCTAACCATTAACCAAGTGGGATTGCTGCTTTGTCCTATGGTAGCGGACTGAATTTTCATAATATCTCCAATACTAATTCTCAAACTTTCTTTTAGAAAATTAGTTCAAACTTCAGCTTTTAAATATTCTTCTGAACATATTAACTGTTATATATCTAACATTAAATCAAATGACTGAAGGTGGTGCACTCATTAAAAGCCATCCAAGTCTAGTGGGTCCGCATTTCTTCAAGTCCTTCTTAAATTCAACAACGCTTTCACCACTTATATCTTCAAGAAGCTTAAAATTATGAGCCATCGTACGAGGAAAACATTCCTCAGCAGTTTTGGAAATATCATTCTCCGAACTTTTAGGTTTACTCCATTTGCATGCTACATCTGTGATCAACAAATTATTATGTGTAAAGATTGCTAAAGCACACTTATGGTGACACACATCTAAACCTTTTGGATAATCGCATGAACATTTAATAATATTTGCTCCAGACGAAACTATCTAAAACAAAACTTTTAATATCAAATACCTTTAAAACCTTAATAAGTATAAGTACCTACCTCCACTTTATACATTTTATTTTTCATACTTGCATGTACCTGCCCTCGAATTGTCGATAATTCATTATCAAATAACATTTGATAAACAAATCCGGAAGAAGCGGAATTTTCTGCTTTCCAGAGTATTTTGCTTTCTTTGAAGTACTCAAATCTAGCAGACATATTTAACAGTGGTTGACGCGCCATTTTACAATGAAATTAACCAAAGGTCCTTTTAAACAAAAAGCAGGATACAACAAACACTTCTGTAAAACTGCAAACCTCCAAAGAATTAGTTTAGAATTTTATTTTGACATTATACAAAGTAAAATAATCTGAAGTTAGCTGCATAAAGGTTAAACCAAAACCACTTCCTACATGAATTGCGATTGCAGGTCTATTTTTATATATTAATAATAAAGTTTTTTTAATCCACAATACTTATATATATTCTAGCATTCTTTGTGCATGGTGAATGGTAACTGGAACTTATAAGATGTTTCTTCTAAGAGAGAAAATAAATAAAATTGTGTGCTAATACAAATGGCCTAAGGATGACGCCTTTATTGTAGACGTGAATAAGGGACAAGTTCTGGTTGTCATTTTTGGCAACCCGTATGTCACTCCTCGTTCACGCGAGTTACATAATTATGTGATGTCACACTAATATAGTCCATTCAATGGGTTTTTTCCTCTAGCTAACACTAACTTATTGTCCGAATTTTCTTTTTTCTTTATCGTACTCATAAAAACGTGCCGTACAGAGATACAAACGAACAAACTGACAGACTGATAAACAGACGGACATTGTAAAGTTATTAGAAATTTTTGAACTAACATAATAATATGAATTTTATTTTCTCTACGAGTAATATTTACGGTTTTAGAAATGTATCAAACAAATGCAATTTTCGTATTTCCAAAGATTATAATAATAAACGAAATAAATGTACCTATATTAAATTTTTTGTAGATAATTTTATAAGGTATATTTTTTATAGGAAACAGTTTCGATATTTCTAATGGTTAGAAGATATAAGTAAAAAACTTAATCGAAGCTCCATTTTTCCAATATGGTGTCGGGAGCACAAGAGATAGAGGTGGAGACTTTTAGTGTGTTTTACAGTTGGTCTTAATGAACATCTTTGCTAAGTTTCAAAACTTTATGCGTTGTTTTTCCTCTGATTTTATCTACTTGGCTGGAGTATTAACGGAATGTTCTTTAAATTTTCTGTAAAATCTAGAAAAAAAAAAATTAAAATGGGAGCATTCTATTTAACATAATAAATTTCGAATCAACTTCCGGTATAACTGGAAAAATATTTTGAAAATATTTTCGTTGAATAGATCCTAGGGAGTTAAGACTGTAACCTTTTCAGATCGATAATATTGGTTTACATTGGTATAATAGACGATCAAAATGAATCACCCTGTAAACACTGATACTCCAGCGATGAACCAAACTATATATGAAAAATACAGTCTTCTCACGTAGTTTCTGTCGGAAATGCGAATAATAATAATAATAGGAATAGCCATAATTGTAAATGCCTCGTCAATTAAAAAGTTTAAACTCTCGGCAGATTGTGAGTGAAGGTTTCTCAAAATTCGACTTTGTATCTAATTTTAAACACTACCAATTTAATTTATCTGCATATGTTGGAATAACAATATAAATTTTAAAAAGTCAGTTGTAATTTGCTTACAATGTTACAGATCAAGCTGATCGAAGCGAAATATTAAAAAAATTTATACTTTGTGACTTTGAATATTTTGCTGACATTTCTTTGCAAAATTAATCAATATTTTCAAAATATATATATTTACCGTTCTATGTTACGTCGATTTTTTTTTTGAGTTAACCGGTTGCATTAAATTTTCTAATTGTGAATTTACTTAATATATTTACAGTGCCAGTTTTTATTGCAAACAATGTTAGGTGAATAATTTATGAAAATCTATTAGCATTTAGAATTTGTAAATCAGGTAAATAGTGGAGAGAAGTAAGTTAAATTAAATTGATATTATTCAAAATCGCTGAGATACAGAACTCAACTGATCACATTCTAAAAAAACTAATAAAGGTATGACGTCAGCTCTCACTCTGACCTAAAGTACTAAATAATAGCGCAATAGTTTTAGTCAATATATGGCTTCTACCCGGAATTAATTATTGTAAAGCTGAAAATTTCCAGGATTGTAGTTTTGGTCTAGGACAACACGTATCAAAAAGTCCTCTACTCTCCCCCGTCGGCTTCCCTGTTTTTTCGGAGCAACGGCCTAAGTCGCAAAAATTGTAGAACTGGCTATAAAGTGGACAGAAAGGTTGTTACTGGTCCGATTTGGGTCGAAATGATCATAAAAGATTAGGAGAAGCATATCCGTCCATATTTCAGATGTTCCATGCATATTTTCGTTCATAATTTTCCATTCTAGTTCTGCCAACATTTCAAAAATTTAAACATTTTTAAAAAAAACTTAAAAAACCGGAAATGGCGCCATTACGGATAAATGAAGACTCGGAGGGGAAAACGTACCCAAATAAACATTTCTCTTCATACTTTGGGCTTTCGATTGGTGTGCCTACCTTCTCTGTAGCGTCACCTCTAACGGAGCTACGCCACTTTGAGTGTCACCGCGCGGCGGCCGCGCCCATCATGTACCCGGTGGAACTGCCCTGGCTGCGCTGATGAGACCAGTTGCGAATTCCTGTTTATATATTATTTGTGTTTTATAAGATTTATTGAATGACATTTAACTTGTCAGACTCAGAAAATGACTGTATTTGGCTAGACAATTGACATTATTGATCTACTGGGAAGTAGGGTCGTCCGGATCATCATCCATATCCACGACTGGCTGTTTGTGCAACTGGATCCTCTACAGTTCCTGCACTCGTACCGGACACCGCAGTCCGCCTTGCAGGCACAGGAAATTATCCGTAGCTGGCTATCAGGAGCTGGCTACCTTGTGGTAGGAACAGGAATCGGAACCAGGCCCTAGAGTCCTGATTTCCACCCCCAGTTCTCCAGGTGAGGAGAGGAGAGGAGTTATGGAGAATATTGTGAGGATTTAATCTCCCGAAGCACTCAACTAATGTGCATGTTCCTACCACGAGGCAGCCAGCTCCTGAAGAGCCAGCTACAGCTAATTTCTTGTGCCTGCAAGGCGACTGCGGTGCCCAGGTTTATAATAATTAATTCCGGGTCAGAAACTAGAATTCCTGGGCTATAACGAGGTGTGTTAGAAAAGGAGTATCTCAAACGATGTTGATTGAAGGTGGCGACACATGTCTCTTGTGTGAAAGTTTTTCAGGTCCATGATCAGGCCCGACGAGGAGGGGTGGTTTCTACCGGGCCCGGTTCATCAATTTTCAAAAAAATGTTAATATACTTCATAAATCCTGTATATATACATAATATTAGTACGGCTTTCATTTTCGCGGTCTGCTTGACGTAAAATGGATTTTTAGCAAATTTCAGTTAAAATGGAATCTAACTCGCAAAGTGAATCTAAGAAGAAAATAAAAGAGAATAAATCATTGTAGGTAAACTGGTATTTCTGTTAATTTTACGGCAAAACTCTATTTGGATAAAATATTTGGCATTGAAAGTTAGAGCCACATGCCAACTTTCATTGCATTTGAACAAAAAAAAATAATACCACTTAAAGTAAATAGCTTCTTATTTTTTAACACAATTAACAATTTCAACGAATTCAACTAGAAACCTATTCAAGTAGTACCCCACCTAAATTAGTACATAATTCCACCCTTCTTTTAATTCCTTGTAACTTCTTCTAATTTCTTCAAGAGGTGTTATTATATATTTTTTTTTTGTTCAAATGCTATGGCATTCTAACTTTCAATGCCAAATGTTTTATCCAAATAGAGTTTTTCCGGAAAATTGACAGAAAGGCCAGTTTACATGCAATGATTTATTTTCTTCTTAGACTAACTCCGCGAGTTAGATCCCATTTTAACTGAAATTTGGCAAAAATCCATTTTACGTCAAGCAGAAGGAGACTGCAGAAAATGAAAGCCGTACCGTACCTACTAATATTTTCTTGGTATATTACAACTTATCGCAAACACTATCCGGGGATACTCTTCTTCTTCTTCTTCTTCTTTTAGCGGGGCGACTGAGAGTCGCCGCACTCAGGCCTTGTGGCCCATTGTACTACCGCTACGAATTTATTGAATTCCCCCATCCAGGCCGGATTCTAACCCAAAGGCCAAAACCCTTTCTATAGGGGCATTCCTTATTTCCTCCGGCACCGGAAAACCAATGCCGAAGTGTTTGTGCCTCAAGTACATAAGACTAGGGCAGGAAGTAAGGACGTGGATGGAAGTCTCCTCCTCGTCTCCGCAGAACCTGCAGTCGGGGTTGTCAACCACCCCCATAGTGTGCAGGTGTTTTCTGAAAGAGCCGTGTCCAGTCAAAAGACCTACCACGGTTCTGACCTGTTTCCTGTTTAGTCGCAGGATTTGTTCTGTTCGCTTTGGCAAGGGCCCCGAGATCAGGAGCCTCGCTTGCCGGAGTCCTGGGTAGGAGGCCCAGAAGTCAAAGAACTGGGACCGTGTCCAGTCTTCTACTGACTTCTTGGCATTTGATCTAGGGTAACCGAGAGCTGGCTCCGGACCCAGTAGGGGCCTCTGAGAGCCCCCTCTGGCCAGAGCGTCTGCCCGCTCGTTACCCTCGATGTTGCTGTGTCCTGGCACCCAGAGAAGCTTGACCCAGTTGGATGAGCCAAGTTCACAGAGAGCCTGTCTACAGTTTTGAACCAGGATTGACTTGGTCCGGACTGATGCAAGGGCCTTGAGGGCCGCTTGACTGTCGCTATGTATATATATATATATATATATATATATATATATATATATATATATATATATATATATATATATATATATATATATATATATATATATATATATGTGCCTGTTGGAATATTTCCTTCGGATATTCTCCTGTGCGCAGACCACAATAGCAAAAATTTCGGTCTGGAATACCGTGGCGAATTTGCCTAAGGCATAAGAAGCTTCAGCCCTGGGCCTTTCACCGTATATACCCGCTCCAGCACTTTCCTCAAACCTCGATCCGTCTGTGAACCAGGCGATATCGGCGGGCCTGAGTATGTCCTCGAGTGGGTGAGTTCCAGTCTTCCCTTTTGGAGATGACAACCTCAAAGGGTTCTGAGAAGGAGAAGGAAGGCACCATATCATCCCTCCTGGCCTCCAGAAGTGAGTGAGTCCCTATTGCGTTGGAAAGTGTGTCCTAATTGTTCTCCTCCGGCCTTCCACCGACCACCGCACCTCAGCCTGTAGGCCGCTTTCCGAGCCTCGGCCTCAATCACCAAGTGAAGGGGCACGAGGTTCAGAAGGACCTCCAGAGCTGCTGTGGGTTGTGCGTATTGCTCCTGTGACTCCCAAACAGGCGAGTCTTTGGAAGTTGTGTTAGCTTATGTTGAATGTAAAGCCTGGTTACAGCAGGCCATCACACAACAGAAGCATAAGTGATCATTGGTCTTACTATCACAGTATAGTACCACATTGTTACCCTGGTTTAACCCCCATGTTTTACCAAAGGTCCTTCTACACATCCGGGGATACACCGTGTATATATTTATGAATTACACCCGGATGAGGCCCATATTTTTCTCTCCGGGTCTGTATTTCCTCGCCCTGTCCACGATACGTATTTTTTAAAAGAGTTTTATGAAAATGAAGGGCATGATTTTCTGTTAAAAAACATATTTATCTACTCTTATTAGGTTATATACTAATTAATGAACTGCTTTTGATCAATTAATAGTATCAATAAACAAATAGCGTGAGTTATAATGCGTGAGTTATTATAACTAACAGAGATCACCTTTATCTTCATGCCTGGCCTGTCCATTCGACGTAACGCGCGCGACACGAAGTTAGCTCTATACGAGAGAATTCTTTTTTCGGATACGGTGACATAGAACGGTTTATTATTGAGAGGAGGAAGGTCATTTATCATGTTTGAATAGTTTCGACGTTTTCAAATCAAGTTAAGTAATAATTGTGCCAAAAATGACGAATTCGGTTAGTGAAGATGAACTAATGGCTGTTTTCTTTCATGTTGAACGAACTGATTGCAATCACCAAACAGCCAATCAAATCGAGGTATCTTTGAAATCCTTGATCTCTATTGGTTGCTAAGTGATTGTGTTCACTTTGTTGAGCACGAAAGAAAATAGCTAATATGTACACCACCAGAATGAAAACAAGTAGCTATGATACAATTCACGAGCAATTAATAAATTATCTAGAATTAAATAATATTTTATGTGTTCAACAATTTGGCTTTAGAAAAAATTTATCGACATCAGACCGCTATTCGTAATCTCACAAAACATATTAAGAATGCATTCGAAAATCAAGAAAAATACATTGGAGTTTTTACTGACCTAACTGCCGCTTTTGATTGCGTCAATCATCAAATTCTTATTAATAAATTACATTTCTATGGGATAAGGGGCGTATGTCTAGATATTTTGCGTTCATTCTTAGAGAATAGATATCAGGTTGTAGATAGTTGCCATATTCGTAGTGATAAATTGCGAATTGTTAGAGGGCTCCGTACTGGGGCCATTGCTTTTTCTTATATACATAAACGATTTACCATATGCGATCAGCTCTCTAAATATTGAAACTACAATGTTTGCTTATGATGCAACATTAAGTAGAAAGCTAAGCAAGGATGAAGATCCACAACATATTCTAACAATAATATTACAAAAAGCTAAATCCTGGTTTACACCCAATCAACTCTTGTTAAATGAAAGTAAAACTTTATCATTAACCTTCGAGTCAAAAAAGACTAATCAAACGGAGCAAAGTGTCAAATTTTTAGGGGTACAAGTTGATGCTAATCTAATCTGGACTGAACATATTGATAAACTTCGGGACAAATTAAGTAAGATCGTATATGCGATCAGAAGAATAAAAAAGACTATCAATCAAAATGCAGCTCTAACTGCGTATCATTCACTCTTTCATTCAGTCATGACTTATGGCTTAATTACTTGGGGCAAGGCATCCCACACTCATATAGAAAAAGTACTGGTACTACAGAAATCGGCTGTAAGAAGTATAGTAGGAGCCAAATATGATGATAGTTGCAGGTCAATATTCGCGTCTTTGAAAATAATGACTGTGTTCTCAGCAGTAATTTATCAATACCTATTAGATGTTCATAAAAATTTGAATGAATACTGTACGCATGCTGATGTTCATGATTATGACACTCGTAATAAAACAAATCTAGTCCCACCATTAAATAGATTAAAAAGAACATTAAATATGGGTATCAAATTTCACAACTCCCTGCCAGTGGAATTTCGTATGTTGCCAGTGAAAGTATTTCAAAATAAAATAAAAGATTTATTAAACAGAAATCCATTATATAGCTTGAATGAATTCTTCCATATTGATTTTGATAGAAACGTTTCTGAAAATGAATTACCCCGTAAATTTCGCATTAATGTCTTTTCTATTTCACTGTTTTAATATTATTTTGTTTTTAATCTAATATTATTTGTTTTTAATATGTATTTTAAATGTGATGTCATGTAGACTGATTTTATTAGTTTTAACATTTTAACTTGTATAACTTTACATTGTTTGACATGTCTATGGAACTTGTATTTTCATAAGACTTATAGCTATAAATATATACACTAATATGTATCTCATGTATTATACATAACATTACTTCTACTTTTTGACGTGTCTATAAAATTTGTATTTTCTGAAGACCAATAAATATTATTATTATTATTATTATTATTATTACATAATTTATTACCCGAAAAATCGCAGAACAAATATAAAAGTGGCTACGGAAATTAAATTTTACAGTTAACTTTATTAATAATAGGCCAGTGGAATTAGCAAATATGCATATTGTAATTCGTTTCAGGATGCCACGTGGATTAAACGATAGTTTTATTGATTACGAACATGACCCTGAATTTGGTCCACTTTTTGACAGCCGGAACATTGTTTATTTAACGATTTATTGTTGAAAAATTCCAAAAAATCGACTTTTTTTAAAGATAACTCAAAGACCTTTGACGATAGGTTTTTCAATTTGTAGATACTGTTAGAACTTTGAAAAACGGTTAATTTGAGAGGTTTTTTGTTAATAACTTTTAAACAAATGAAGATTTTGCAATATCGTTCTGATATCTTTGTTGCTGGGGTTTTTTCACACATTTTCAAAAAAAAAAATGACTAGCCTTACTAGAAGCCGAGCTGATTTTTTTTTAAATAAATTCGTAATTTGTTTATTAATAAACATTAACAGCTGAAACTTGACGAACAACTAGTTTAATAGTCTATCTTTGTAATAGAGCTGAGTTTGGGGAAAAAAAACGATAACAATAATTAATTTTAAATCAGCGTCAGAACAGGAGTGAGAAGCATGAGTCATATCTGTAACACGTTCATAAAATGATCGAGACGAGTTCAAATCCGTCAACCAAAAATTTACCGTTTCTCCGATTTTGACTTTTTTTTTAATTTGGGGCAGCGTGATGAAATAATAATATCTGTCATGTCGATTTTTTCCTAATTAAACAATAATTTGTTATAAACAATTATTTTTTGTTTTTGTACGAATTTATTAAAAAAAAATCATCTCGGCTTCTAATAAGGCTACAGAGGGATTTTTTTTTTGAAAATATGTGAGAAGACCCCAGCAACAAAGATATGAGAACGATATTGCAAAATCTTCATTTGTTTAAAAGTTATTAGCAAAAAACCTAACCTCAAAATGTGACACTTTTTCAAACGCCATTTTGAAGTTGAAAATAATGCAAATTTGATTTGCCATTAATGAGGATGATAAAAAAAGGATGTCCAGATCAATCCTCTACGACAACGGGAACTGGGCGAATTTGCATTTTACATTATTTATGTTTTTAATAAACAAATTGAATATCTCTTAAACTAATTAAAATTTTTTGATGAAATTTTAGGGATAACTTTGGGGCAATAAAAGACATATTTCTTCAAAGTTTCAAGCACTACAGTACTTTTGTTAAAGAATGAAAAATATTTGCAAATTGCTAAAATTTTCGCGGTTTTTTGCAATTATTTAAACAAATTTCCAAGCGTTTCAAAAGAAATATCTCTCAAATTAACCGTTTTTCAAAGTTCTAACAGTATCTACAAATTGAAAAACCTATCGTCAAAGGTCTTTGAGTTATCTTTAAAAAAAGTCGATTTTTTGGAATTTTTCAACAATAAATCGTTAAATAAACAATGTTCCGGCGGTCAAAAAGTGGACCAAATTCAGGGTCATGTTCATAATCAATAAAACTATCGTTTATTCCACGTGGCATCCTGAAGCGAATTACAATAAATTTCAGTTTTTTTTATACTAATTCTACTGGACTATAAACAAACCGAGTAATTTAAACAAAATTTTCTCTTTTTAATATTTATTGTTATAATCGTAGATAAAGTATAGTATTCAACTTGCGGTAATGGTAATAACTCAATTGATGAATTACAGCACTCGCCTACGGCTCGTGCTGTAAACTTTCTTCTGCGTGAGTTATTACCTACATTACCGCTCGTTGATGAATAATATACTATTTTTTGTGAAGTATTAAACTATATAATGTTGTTTTATGTGTAATAGAGACGTGACTTCCAATTATTTCTGCAAAAAATAAATTTAGAACCTTTGCCAAGTTAATTCTTCGGTTTTTCTTGAATTCTTTGCCTTTTTCTTGTTTTTTATTTTAATAAAACGAAAACCACCATAACTATCCTAAAATTAAACCTTTATAAAACTATTAGCTTCAATATGAGTCTAAGAAAATTGAAGTACAATCACCCAGCAAACACACAAGCATCGGCCGAAATGCGGTTTAATGATGGAAATGATGGGGAATCGGTGGAATCAAATGCCAATTAAGTAACAACGTTTTTCTAGCGGTGGCAAAAAGTCACGTTTATGGTAAACGTTGCTGCGTTGGCCCGAAATTGGCACTTGAACGGCAGATTGGCATCGAAATCAGAATTAATCGCATATTTATTGGGATTTAATGCGCATTATTCGATTTCATGGGCTAGTCCATGTTCTGTGGGTATGGGTAAGATCAAAGACTATCCCAGTAAACATAGCAAGTCCGGCAAAGTGCCGGGCCAATGCATTTATTGCCGGGCAACTGTCGCTTGTCGTGTAATGATGCTGGCCCTGTGTCTTATAACTATGATAAATATGCAACAACGATAAAATGCCAATTGACCATTGATTATTTCAAAATTAATCTGTTGCAATATGTAAAATAGCTATTATGTTTTATTTAATTATAAAATAGACTACATGTAGGTAAATATTACATTTTTTTTGTAATAATGTAGGAAAAAATATGAATTATATATACCAACACCACCTAGCACTGGCAAGTGCAAATTCACAATTGATGAGTCATCAATACAACGACAAAGTTCGTGGACAAGGCTCATAAATAGCGTTATTGGTTATTTTTTCGAGTTTTGGAGTTTTACTTGTTTATTTATTGAATAATCTTTGTTATCATGAAGTAAGTAATTGATGGCTTTATAGAATATATGTTATGTTCAGTTTATGGATAAATTATAATTGTGCCATGATTTGCTTGAAGGTTATATTTACAATTTTTCGATTAACTTAATAATAAGCATTTTAATTTTATATTTTATTTTCAAAACGAAATTAGGTATGATTTTCTATTTATTTTTATTTTAAGGTCTGTCAATTACACTTTCGGCAGGATAAAATTGAAATTGAGACAAGCGTGTGTACACAGGAAGGAAAAAGACTCACGGCTCCAGTACGTCACCTCCGTTTGATAGAAGGTTTGCTATACTAATTAATACTTAACTTCTTTTTAGTTCATTTTCTTTTTATCATGTGCGGTACCTAGTCAGTTTTCAAATTGTGTTCAGTATATGTCGAAGCCCAATAATATCCATCGGGAATATATATATCCTACAGATGGTGTTGATTATACTGTTTTTCTAGGTTTGGCAGGTTATATCTATACGTTGACAGTGGTGATTGATTTGTTTGAATTTTCAGCAGACAGATGAGATAGTTTTTCAAATTAAAAAGAAAACTGAAGTCAACATACATCTACTTTTATTATGGACAAGTGAGTATAATATATTACATAACATTAGAATTACTTGCTGTAGCTTTCCCACATTTGATTAATAATTTTTGTTATTTTTATAAAACACACGTGAAAAATTTTCAAACATTACTCTTTTAACAATATCATGCCAATGAAAATTAATGATCATTTCCCTATATTTTTTTGAGATGTCGGCTGTCAAAATTCCAAAATGAGGGTATAATATGCACGAATATACAAGTAGGTACTTTAATTTAGACCATCCAAGTGTTGTTTTCGAGGCGTTTTTTTTTACTTCGGATTTTACAATGGCCGGATCTACACTTGTTGTGTATTGTATATTAAATTAAATTCTTTATTACCCATTATGTGATACATTACATGCATATTTGGTAAGTCAAAACTAATACAAAAGTAGTAAATATGGGTAACATATTATAAGTATAGGTCATATAAATTGTAAATATTATAAAAAGGTACAACACGGATAGTACGAATGTATGTATAAGGTACAAAATATATTAAAATCACAATATGCATATTAAACAATTCCTAATTGTCTGAAATTTTGTTGCATAACATTAAAACAAATATTCTGAATCGTACTGCTTTGAACCTGTAATATAGGCTACCTATTAGGTTTAAATGGACATGTTCACGTTTTCTTAAATTTTAAGGATTTAAGTCCTGGAGAATAAAAATGTGGTTTGTTTTCTATCAGGTTAAAAAATAAATAAATCCGGAAATGTTATGTAAGAAAACTTGTTTCAGCTATAATACGAGGAAATCCAATGGGAAATAGGAACTACCATAACAGGTTTGGTACGATCTTTTGCTAATCGAGAAGAGGAAGAAGATAATTAAAAGCAAAGGAGAGCAGAAGTAAGACCAGGAGAAGATATATATGTTGAAATATGAAATGTATTTTATTATGTTCAGAGAACTGCGTTTTGATGATTTTTAATGTTAATGTATTGAATAAATTTTAATTTTTTCTTAGTAACTTGGATTAATGGACTCAGTTCTTAAGAAATAATGTGTGAAGACTTCATAGAAATGTACCGGTTTCCATTTTTTTAGAAAGGGCAAATTTAAAAACCGCGTTATATTTACTTAATCAAAATTTCATTTTCCCAAATATGTCAGTTGACAATTCTAATCAAGCAGTATATGTTATGTGATGCATGTGGTTATTAACGTATATGGGTAATATGTAAAAGAAGTTTTGAATGTAAATATGCATATGGTGGTAACTTAATTTTTAAACTAGCCAAAAAATTTTAAACAAAAATTCTATCTTGAAGGTAATGGGTCGTTACTTATGGCCTAATTAAGTTGCAGGTGTCCCATATCGTTATGTTCAAATTTTGGGAGCATAGACTTAATTGTAAGATTAAAAAACAAAAGTAGTAGTGCGATTTTTATTTGTTTCGAAGTTACAGGCCTATTCAATTTATGAACAGTAAATAAATAAAAAAAAACTTAGTCATGTGGGAATAAATGACAAAAAACGAACCATTTGACCACGGATGACAGATGCTTTCTTTGTATTCACTGGTCAAAAATTTTATAGTCGTATAACTTTCATGTCTCGAAAACATTGCTATGATGAAAAATAAAAATTTTAAAAATGAGTAAGGTTTTAATGTCGTCCTCTGTATGTGCACTATTAATAACTTGTTATTTTTAGTTGCACTGGTTTATTCACAAGTATTGTAGATTGGTTTGCAGATTATAATGTTGAAAACAAAAAATTTAAATGTAGCATATTTCTTTTGCATGGGTCATCCCTCTATGTTTTCAGATATTTCCAAAAAAAATTGTTTTAAATACTGAACAAAAAAAGTATAATAATCCGAACAATAGAAAAATTATGACAGTTTTTTAAATTTAGAAATATAATTTTCAGTGTGTCAAAATGAACACCTCATTTTTGTTCCAATTTTAATCTTCCGAAATATTTGAAAATTTACGAGGCATTTCATTTTAAACATTAGTTAATTTCTAACTTTAGCTGATTTGTGTTATGTATAAATATACATACGTGTGTGTGTCTCTGTCTATGGAGGATCTAGTCTCTCGACTCTAATAGGCTCCTAGAGGAGCCATGATTGCTTGAACAACATTTCGACAGAATCATCGATCATCTTTAGGTTCTCGCTGATAGCTGCTTACTACGGACCATCATTACATGAACTGAAAATTTCTGAACTAAGTCAGTTCAAATAAAGAGAAACCTCAGTAGAGTAAACAGCTAAATGTCTTTGGTCACACAATTGATGTACATTGGCATTACATCGGTCTATGCTTAAATAACTGAATCGTCCAGATTACTTTTGAAAGTCAGACCTGCATTGCAACATGCACTACCTAGGAAGCTCCTATATAGCAGTTTACCCCTAGAGCAGGGGACATGGTTGCTTAAACAATGTTTTTACATATGCCATCTTTCACACTGATATATCAGTGAGAACCTAAAGATGGCATATGTAATTCTGTCGAAACATTATTTAAGCAACCATGTCCCCTGCTCCAGGGGTAAACTGCTATAGGAGCTTCCTAGGTAGTCCATGGTGCAATGCAGGTTTGACTTTCAAAAGTAATCTGGACGATTCAGTTATTTAAGCATAGACTGATGTAATGCCAATGTACATCATTTGTGTGACCAACGACATTTCACTGTAGGCGAACCTTATTTAAACATTATGTGATAGTACGTAAGTCCAGCATTGGTAATCAATCGTTACTTCTTCGAAAAGTACAGAACAACGGCATCTTGCCTGAAGAGGACCATTAAGTTTGATGGGTTTAAGTCGGAATTTAACGTCGGGCATCTTAAGTCGTAAAAATAGCGGCCGCCGGCGCATTTTGATTCTGGAAATGCATTGGAAGCCAGCATTGTACCAACGTTTCGTTTTTCAGCAAGGGGTTATTCCCCCGACAGCGGCCCAATGTAAATGTGTTTGTTGGGCACTGGTTATTAATATATTACAACTTACAGAAATAAAGGCAATGTGTCATGGCGGCTATTTTGATGATGGCATTAGCGGTACCCAGGGGCTAGGACGCCTGAGAGAGTGTCTTCCGGTGAATTTTCACAGCTTAGTACATTTATAAGACTGTGTAAAATTTGGCGCTGGTTGTCGAAAGTAAACTATTTTGCAGTAAGTACATGGGCATAAGTATTATTCACCATAATCATGGCTCACCTATTATATTTGTATTTATAAAAATTTACAGAATCTGGTAACATTGGATTTAACCGTTTATTAGCTCCAGTCATTTTAATAATGCAAAAATTTTAATTAAATAGTAACGCGAACCTCAATTTATTGTATCACCCTTAATTGAATAAAGTCCTTTATTATCATTATTGTTATCCTAAGTAGAAAGCAAGTCGATCTGTTTATAACTATTATAACAATCTTAAATATTTATTACCAGTGGTTGTAGTCGAGATGTTGCCTGATCAGAGTATGCGGTTGAACAGTTCCATAACCGTCAACTTCAGGCATATTCATATCATCAATAAAATATATTAAAGTTTTATTTCCTGGTGGTCCATAGTTTCTACCAGCCTTTTTTTCCAAAGACTTTTCAAGGATCTTTTGTAACATCTCAGATGTTGTGTAAAAGTTAAATGGTATATTAGTAACAGCATAATTTTCAGACAACGATGTTAGTTTTTCACTGACTAATACAGTTTTTCCACATCCTGCGTTGCCAACTAACATTACAGGGTGACGTCTATCCATTAATAAATCTAGGAAATATCTAATGCGAATTGATTCTGCTGTATGTACAAGTACCGCCTGAAAATAAAATATATTAGAGAATAGTTTTCATGAAATAATGGGTATAGACTTTATTTCATAAACAAAGGTATTGGTATGCCTATTGTGTATTCATATTATTTGTAAGTAAATATTGGAATAAACAAGGTGTTCAAAGGTTGTTGGTATATAGACAGCTTGCCTACCTGAAGTGGCACATCGGGATCTAATTCAAAACGACTTAAGCTTTCCGTCCATGGAACAAACTGTTTTGTTTCGTTATCAACAAAATAATCGAAAACTGTAGCACCCGTTGGAAATTTCACAGTTTTAAATTCATTTACCCACCATTTTGTAAATTCAATTCTATAATCAGTTGCCTAAAATAAGAGAGGGTTTTAGAACAAATAAATACAACAGTAAAGGTGTATCTGTTTTATTCATTAAATAGTCCATCATGTGATATCCTACGAATTTTTTAAAATGGACCTATAATTATTATGTTTCTTGCTATTACTTTATTGGTTTTACCCAGTGACAAATAAATAACAATTTTCGTCTGCATTCATTAGTTATGTTATTTAGAATAACGTCATTTTACCAACTTATTTGATTAAATTAAAATCTTAAATTTGAAATTGTTTGTTTATTGTGACTAAGCAACAAGAAAAGCAAAAGTTAAAAGGTGAAACGGCAGGTTCTGTCTGTCAACTTTAAGCCAAAATCGGTTTGATAAAGGATCAAAATCCAAGGTTACGATTATTGTCACAATTGTAAACTTGAAATTAAATCTTTGATCATTCTGGTTGTGAATGAAAGGGGCAATTGCCCCCCCCCCGAGAAGAATAGGATGTAATATTATTTATTATTGAATAATGAAAATGTCGATATAATTATTGATTGTTCGGTGGTAGACTGCCGCAGTCAGTGGTGGTTTGGTCAGGTTGGCTAGTTGGTAAATGCCGACTGGGCCTTAGGGTTGCGTCTAACGAGGGGTCATGTTTATAAAAAAAAATTTGGTACGGGAAATTTTTTTTTTAGATTTCTCTGTACGTAGAAAAATTTTTTTCCGGATTTCTGTTTTTCGCTTAACAAAAAAATTTTGTGACGAAAAAAAAATGTTTTCGGATTTCTCCTTCCCGTTCATCAGAAAGAGTTTGGGGACGAAAAAATTTTTTTCGGATTATTTCTCCCCCTCTGCTCATGAGAATAATTTTGGGACGAAAAAAAAATTTTTTTCAGATTTCTCCCCCCCGCTCATCAAAAAAATTGGGTCGACGGTTAGATACATGCGAAGCAAAAATATTCAAATTGCTGACGAACTGAGTTTGAATATTTATTGTAAAATGCCGACTAAGCCCTAGACCGCCTCTGGCCGCAGTGCCCCCCCGTAACCTTTCTGGATCCGCCCTTGTTTACCGTGGTCTGCTAATAAATCACAGTCACAAAACAATCTTTATTTTACAACACTGGACGTATTTACTAACGTAATATTTTGTCGAAATCTAGACATTTCCTTAAATATACAGTGTGACTCATTTAAAATGAAGATAACTTTTTCATTTTGTTTCCGATTTTAATCAAATTTTACTCAAGTATAGAACAAATTAGGATCTACTTATGACCAGAATCAGTCACCTGCTATAAAGGCAAAGCCACCTGCGTTACCAAAATATGCTGAAAAAAATAAAACATTTTGAATATTAGAAATTCTAAAAAATTCATCCGATCGGCGCCACAAACGTACATACACCAAAATTTGATTTGATTATTGATGGGGGATATCTCATACATAAGCTCATCTGGCAAAGGGGGTCCTCAGTTTCCGCAATTTGTGGTGGCTACGTAAAATTCATCGTTCGTAAGATTAAAAATTAATATGATTTTTAATCTTTTTCCTCATATTTTGGTACCGCAGGTGGCTTTGCCTTTATAGCAGGTGCATGATTTTCTGGTCATAAGTAGATTCTAATTTCTATACTTGAGTAAAATTTGATGCAAATCGGAAACAAAATGAAAAAGTTATAAGGGTATCTTCATTTTAAATGTCACTGTATATTTACGGAAATGTCCAGATTTCGACAAAATATTACGTTAGTAAATACGTCCAGTGTTGTAAAATAAAGATTGTTTTGTGACTATGATTTATTAGCAGACCACGGTAAACCACCTTAATAGAAATATCAAGGTACACAATTGATTTTTTTATTATTAATTATCGATTTTCGCTGGCGAATATCTCGTAAAATATAACACATAGGAAGAAAATGTGGGAAATTTAATTATATTTAATTTTGCATAGATTACCTTTTTTCGTACGGCGCATCGTTTCCGAGTTATAAGCGAAGAATCGGAAAAGGAACCTTTCCATCCCCCTCTCCTACTGAAGCGGCGGGGCTAGGGGCGGGAACTTTTAGTATGTTTACCTCCTGACTACCCCCAACACATTCCTGAAGAGAAAAATTCTCCCCTCTAAAATGTTCTCTACAACTCTTTCATTGACTGGACTATAGAACTTTGACGACAGAATAGATGTTAAATGGCACGCTTTTTTAAATATATTTTTTTATGTCGGTACACCGCCGGTGGTGGGAAAAATATAATTTTAAGTCTATTTTTTTCTAAAATGTTCAGAAATCAAAATTTTAATTTCCATTTTTCAGTTTTATCGTTGTGTACAATTAGGTAGGAATTATATATCATTCGGATGAAGTGTAAGAGTGTATTGCCTATTGCGAAGTAACCTGCGGTACACCACGGGACCATCTGGTTAGAATTTTTGAGCGTCGAATACTAGAATCATATTATGGATATCTACCGCCACCATTTATTTCCTCGATAACATTAACTTAAATTAACGTGGTAAATACCTGCTCTTGAAACATAGCTGATCCAAATGCCCACACGCAACAAAATACAAAATACAACTCATACCATTCCTTTGGACAATCTATGGGTGTGTTAGTTGGAATTAAAAGACAATCTAATAGATGGCATAGCATTCCTAAGTGTGATGTTTCAGTAATGGTAATAATTTTCTTGAATCTTGTTCGAACATTTTCTAAACAAATGGGAATATATTTATCAAACAGCATGATTAGATTAGACTTTTCTGCAGAAATTTCTCTTGTTTCAATCCAACTCGTTACATACCTAAAATAAAAGAAACAATCTTTTCTCTAGTAGCTATTTGGTTTATGTTAAATGGCCAATATCAGACTGCGCGGAGAGACCTCACTAAATTTTGAACTTTTGGAAGTCGTCTTAATAAAATAATACTCTAACTTTTGATCTTGGTTATTAACGTTGGAAATTTTATTTTGTGTTTTAGGATTTAGCATTAATCAGGTTTAAAAATACACACACAGCGATTCGATTCGGAATTGCGAAATTGGGGAAAAATCTCACTTTTCCGCTTTTTTTAAAAGATTCTGGAAAATACAGTATTTTACATTTCGCATCCCATAATTTTGTTTCTCGGCTTGAAAATTTAGACACATATACTCTGAAACGTAAAGAATCCATTTACTGTACATAAAATTGTATCAATGACAAAGTATCCGGTATAAAAAAATATTTTCATTTAAAATCGCTTGGACTTTTCACTGGCGGAGTTAAAAAAGTCTGTACCGAGGAAACTATTTTATTATTGAAGATACAGTACTAGTATAAGCGAGTGAAATGTAGTTTAAGGTCTAAATAAATTCTTGAAAAATAAAATATAGTTGTTTAACGCAGTTTGGCGGTCATAGAAAAATAATAAGTTTGAACGTTGTACGCGCTGCATTAAATCCTGGGTTACTGATGCAGCAAACTCTCTCTCTAACCGCTGATTTCTCACAAACAGAGAAAATAAAAAAATTGAAAAAAAAAAATATGTGTTTATTGTTTGTCTATTGTAAACAACTCGCTAAAATTTTAAGAACTAACGTTGAACAGTTTTAAAGATCTGCTCAGTTGTTTAGAAAAATATCCCACTTTTCAAAGAAATTTTAACTAACCGAATAAGCATGAAGTAACGTTTCTGACAGTAGCTCCGAGAAATGGCAATTCTTCCATTAATATTTAATTATTCTTCAGTCACATATCATAACAAATATTATTTTTACATGTGTTGTTGGAAAGCGAAAGGTTTATATATTGTAATACAGAAATATCAAGTTTTTGCAACAGCAAATAACAGAACAGGTGGGAACATGAAAATATGAAAATAGTATTTTTCGTGAAAAAAGTGAAAAAGTGCAATGGACCACAATAGTCGTGACGTCATTCACGAGGAGGTTAATTTGAATTCCTTTCCATCCACTCTTTGAAGCATGCCTTATGTACATGTGCTTTAAGGGTCAAAATAAATTACTTAAAAATGTATCTAAGGATTGGTACGTTATTTTTCATATTTAACTATTGAAAAATAACTACTAGTATAAAAATAGAGCTGGATTATAAGTTTTTTACATGTGGTAATCAATTTTCTCTACCGAGAATAAATAAAAAAATGTTTTATAAATAGTTGTTTATGCGCATGCGTTCTACAAGTGTCTGGAAAATTATTGAGAACGTAGTTCTTTGATTATTTCTTTGTGCTCTAACCTCAAAGCCTGTTTTAGTTATTATTTGAATTGCTTTCCATTATTTTATACTGTTATCATAGACTTTCGTCCTCTAATCAGGCCCCTGTACCAAATTCACTGGCAGGCCCCTACGCCTAGGAGAAATTTGAAAAAAAAAAATTGTCCAGGTCTCTTAAACGAGCGAGAATTGCATTTACTGGCCTAACCGGGCCCAGATACCACTACCACAGTACCTACTGACCCTCCCTTGTGGGGGCCTCGCCTCTAACCTCGTGTTTAAATGTTTATTTGTAAGTATTTTCACTTAGAAACGCAAATAAATAAAGAAATTACATATTGTATCATTTATTCAGAATTTATTTCTATTAAATATATATGTGATTAAAATAGTTTAAAATTGAACTGTCTAGTAAATACGACATATTCCATGAGCACGCTTCATTTGTTACGGTACGAACATGCCGAAGTTAATACGCAGCTATATAGAAGTTCAGACCGCAAATTCAGTAGATGCATCGAAGCCATCAATGTGTAAAACAAATCTATACATTTAAATATAACCGCACATACCGTCGATGCTAGCAGGGTGAACTGCTCCTAGTACAAATTGATGGCTACTGAAACTGCGGCCTGAACTTCTATAGCTGCGTAGCATCTTTGGCATGTTCGTACTCTCACAGAAATATTATAGCGTGCAAAGAGAGCCAGAGCAGCCATATGATGGCATAACCATAATCCCCTTGGACAAGTACATTTTACATCGGTTATATTTTTATCGTTATTCAAAAATATCTGAAAACAATTAATTACATTTAAAGTAAAATATATTTATTTTTTAAAAAAAGCACAAACCTCTACTTTATAGATTCTATCTCTCATGCCAGCATGAACTTCTCCCTTAACAATCAGTACTTCAGGATCATAATCATTCCTTTCATGCGGCCCGCTTCGCGCTTCAACAGAACTTTCTGCCTTGACCATGAATGTTTTTTTATACTTAAAAAATTGAGCAATCGCAAAAAAATGTAATTTTTTGGACCATTTTTGATATACAAACACTTTAAATACTGTAAAATCATGGAAAGTTATAAAAGAAATAATCCAATATACATAACCTTCCACTTCAACCAGGAAAACAAATAAAAATAAAAAGATGGTGTTATGCCCGACATACGTATTACGCGTGCGCAATAAACAATTAATTTCTGAAAAAATTTCAAGAGGACTTAAAAATTACAGTATTATTACAAGAAGGCGCAGCTTTTAAAGTTAAAACATTAGGATGATAATTCAATAGTTAAATATTCACAGATTTTCTGAAATTTCAAATTCAATTTTAACCAGGGTCTTATGTACAGTGGCGATAAGGTCGATGTGAGAAATAGGATGGAATAGTTAGAGTGGGAGTGAAACGTCACACTATTTTGGTCCATTTTCTCCAATTTCGCAATTCCTAATCAAATTGCGACCTCAAATATATGTTTTGTGGGGCGTTTTTACATAAGAATCAACTATCTGTTCTTGTTTCTTCGACAGTTGCATAACATGTGGCGAATTCACTATTATAATCTACAGCTTCCGTGCAGAATTGGATGCGATATTTTTTAACACTTTTCAAGATGTTGTGTAAAACCAAACCACCAAACCAAATCAAATCTAGATAAAATTTGTTCTTTGTTATTTTTACTTCGACATAATAATCGTAAAAGAAATGTAAAACTTTACCCAAATAAGCTTAACATGTTATGATTCGACGAGATTTTAAGTTTGAACAAAACAAAATTCTGTCTGTCTCTAACTTTTCTTTGTGCACATGATTATTTTGGAATGGTTTATGATATTGACTTGAAATTTGGTAAGTACACCTATATTTATAATAATATTTATAACAGCGAACTGGAACTAGATTATCTAATTCTACTGAGGGGTTCGGAGGTAAATGGGGGATAAATAGGTAAAAGGGGCAAGTAAGAATTCATAAAATTGGAATTTAGTGCATATACGAGAAGCCAAGATCTCAATTTCTTTTACCCCCACTATCACCCTTATCCTACTATTTAAATGGGAAAAAATAAAATTGTTACTTAGTGTACAAGAACCAAAGACCTCAAAGAATTTTTGGCTTTCAGCTTTCACCTCCACCCCATCATTAAAGTGGGTGAAAATATAAAATTGTGATTTAATGTGTGTACAAGAACCAAAGTCCTCAACATTTTTTTTTGACGTCAATCACCCCCGCTACCGTATAGCATACCGATTTATGAGTTTTTGGGGAAGACGATTTCAAATATGATATAATTAAAGTTCTACGAACAATTATTTCCACATAGTGGACAGCAAAAATTAAAAAAAAATTTTTCGTTGTAAGATACTTCTATAGAAAAACTGGATCTGGTAGTAAAACAGCGGTTTTTATTTTAAAAATTCATAATTCGGAAATGGAAGTTTCATTTGCGAGCTCTGGAGATAATGAGGAGACAACATGTTGCAATACTTCTTTACGATCTTATTTTATATTAAAATGGAAATGGCGGTTAACAATTTTTCATAGCTTCATTTTATACTACATACGATTAGAGATCTGGGCCAAAATAAAATAACAGTTCAGGTGCGGTTCCAGTTTTATGTAAAAGTGAAAGAGCGATTCCGGTTCATTTTGGTTTTAGAAAAACTAAACTGTTCTGGTTTGGTTACGGTTTAAAGTACAAGCAAAACAACAGTTCCAATTTTGCAATTGTGGTTCTGTACAGTTAATAGAGGTTTGTCAACTCCTATTTGAGTTCAGTTCAATCATTGCTCTTTCGGTTCACAATTGTTTTTTTTTTAGTCCAAACTAAAACTTCTAAAGGTTTTCTAAAAATCCTAACCTGGAATTTAGTGATATTATCATATTTCATAACAAGTAAGAAAATTGTAAGACTGACTAGTTATAAACTAGTTATTTTAAGAATTAAAGGTTAGGATACGTTTAAAGTACAAAGGGATACATACGACCGCGGTGCGTCGAAAGGATAAAAACTTTTTTTTAGTTTCGGCCCGTGAAGCTTATGTAAAATAAAATAATTCTCTTAAAATAGTGTTCAGATTCAGGTCGCCGTTCACAATATTTGTATAGTATTTACTTACGGATTCCATCCAAGATCCTGTGGATTAATATATAGTATTCCTGCTCTTGACACGGTAGCTGGAGTTGCAGTTTTTAAATTAGATATTTCAAATAGTAGACGCATTCCAGGTGTTAAGGCAATTCTTTCGTTGCTTGCCAAGGTTAGAACTTTGTTATCATCCATTACTGTATTTAATGATTCAATCCACATAGGATCGATATCTCCATCTAAAACAATCCATTTTGGGTTATCACCTGATAAATTTGCTTGTTCCCTCATGAGAACTGATAATAAACCATCTTTCCATTCTCTGGTCGCTGGATTTATTATCCCAAAAAGTTCATCATTTGTTACCGCTTTCGGATTTAAATCATTATAAACAGGTTTTCTTTTTATATTAACGTAGGTACGAAATAAAGTTTTCCATACCTCTGTTTTACCAGTTCCAGCATTTCCAACTATAAAAACTGAATGTCGTACTTCCAATAGTTCTTCTAGCTGAACAACCTGTGAATAATAGAGACATGTTAATAGTACATACATTTCATAATTTGTAATATACATATTACATATTATTTTACCACATATTTAACCTTGATTTAACTGTACTGCGCAATGAAGGTAAGAACCGCATCTCAATAAAGTAACTATATTTTGTTATTTAAAAAAATCAACATCAAAACAAAGATTGCTTAGACTTAAATTGACGGAATTATTTTTGTAAATACCTAGTATGACTGGGACCAAATGTTTCTTGAATTTTTGTAAAGTTCATGGCACGCCGATCTACACATTTTAAATTTAGAACAAAAAATTTTAGTAAACATTTACATCAAAAAACAAACTTAAGGGCAAAGCTTCACAGCTTGTGAACTCTAAATAGACAAACATTTAATCTTCAATTAAAATGTATTAATTTTAACAAATTTTAGAGACGGAAGAAATCTTTCAGAAAGGCGAATATTCTGATATCACTTTTGTATATAAAATACAGTCACGCAATACAAAATTGCACTCTGTTGAGACAATGGAAAGAGATCTCAAGCCACGTTAATAGACAACATGTGTCTCGACACATTATTGGCAGGATAAAATTGAAAATTAGATAATAGGAGCTCAAACCTCGAGATAATTTTAGATACTTTAAATAAATTTCAACAACAGATCTTATTTTCAAACAAAGCCACAAAACAGATATAAGGAAATATATTTATTTTAAAAAAATAGGTAATTTAATAAACTAATGCAGAAAAAGAAATTTCAATCGCAATTTAATTCAGATGAAACACTTTCAAACCAATAAAGATTTTCTCAACAGAACAAATAATTTCAAAGATTTTCAAACCAACAACCAGGCTCATCTTTTCAAAATTCAAGTTTCCAACAAAATCAAAATTAGAGACTTTCAGTAATTCAAATAAACCCAAACACCTAACGTAAACAAAAATTCGAACCAAGACAAGTGCATCTCATTTAAACCAACAAACGAGCGATGAAGTGACTGGACTTTTGCTCATTTCAGACAAGTAAACAACAACAATAGATATCCAATTTACAACAAAACGAATAAATCACATTTTGTACAAAATTTATAAATTTATATAACGAACTAACGGAAGGATGAACAGACGAAAGGACGAACAGATGAACGATTGAACGAACAAACGGATGACCTACTAATCGACCAACCGACTAACTAATTGCTTGACCAACCAAACAAAGAAATAAATTACGTATAAAAATATTCACCTTTAAAATAAAATTATCCTCAGGTTGTAATTTTAAATCAATAGCAGCTTGCTTGACTGTTCTTTCGAATTCAGCATCTCTTTTTCTTGGAACTTCTAGAGCGGGAAATAAATCTCCTATGAGCCCCATAAACACCGGAGTATCATCTGTAACAATCTTAGGTATGTTAAAGTCTCTTAATGCCCTCATAAGTACTTCTTCTTCTGGCCTGCCAGGGTCTCCTCTCTGAAAAATAAATTATGTCACAAACACAGGCTTATAATAATAATAGATGTGCGAAAGAGCAAGGTGTGTACATAATGATATTATTCAATCAATTCTTGTAACGAACATAAGAACATTGTTCAAGTTAAATGGTCAAGGGGATAAAAAATAAATCCTTTGTCAGAAAAATCTGCACATTTCTCTCTCGTGGTGCATTCATCATTTTCATCCGCAGTTCATCGCATTTGATGGACAGTTTAACGGCCGTTTGTGATACTGCAATTTTCCTTTTTTGTTTATGGGTTTAGGACTTTAATGCATATTGTATTTTGGGATTCGATCATTAAAATCACTCTATGGAAAATAAAGGCCTGAGAATAAAGAAGAAATAGCCAGATTTCAGATATGGGATTTTCGAAAAATGCTTTTACTGGAGCGTATCTGGCGAGAAAAAGAGGAGTTTTGAAACCAACTTAAAAAAAAAAAAATTGGCAATTCGGTTACACGCGTTCTCTTTTATCATGTTATCTACTTAGTTCAGCTTAATCACACGAGGTGGCGAAGAAATTCGCATTTAAAATTCGCAAAAACACGTTTTTCCACGATAACTTTGCTATTATTGACCTGACGAAAAAAAAAGTAAAATTAAAAATTGAAGATCTCGCGGAAGCGCATAATCTGGTAAATTTTTTTTCAAATTGGACGGTAACTTTTCGTGAAAAATTTTTTTGAAAATACTCGTTTTTTTGTCCTAACACTAATACTCAAATAAGTAATTCCTTAATTTTTTTACGAAAAAGAGAAGTTAGAGGGATGATATTTTTTTGAAATAGATAAGAATTGATGGAGCCGGAGGATTGGGGTGGTGGGCCAATTAGGGGAGGGGAGGGAGGTAGGGAAAGGAAAATTATTCAACCCCCTCGAACTTTTTTCCCTGTCGTTCGATTTTCAAAAACCAAAATGGAATTTGTTCGTTATTACATCTAATATTTGACTGAATAATTTTTTAAATATTTTTCAAATAAACAATCTTGTGGGAGGGGAAAAACCTTTCGCATTTTTTTTAAATGCGTTTTTGAATACGAGAAATTTTTTTACAGGTAAGTGATATTTTTTTATTTAATTTAAAAAAATATATCGCAATCCTAGCAATAGGAAGTGAAGGAGGGGGCATAATGCGTTTGCGGGAATAAAGGATTAAGGGAAAGGGTTAAAGACTTCGGAGCTTAATATTCGGATATGTAAATCTTTTTTCCATCTTAATATTTTATCAGTCTGCCCTCCATCAAATATTAAACTTATTATAAATAATAATTTAACACCGTCACGAGTTTTCGCTGCGCATTTCTCTAGTTTTAGGTGTGTATTGGATATATAAAACAATTATTTTTCCGCTTAACTCGCTCTAACTCAAAAACGGCATAATGGATTACTCTCAAATTTTTATCGTGTTATCACTATATACCTATTTGTTAACATAATGTGGTAATATATATGTCAAATATTAGTAAATATAGAAAGCATTATTTTTTCAAAGGCTATGACGTAACTTTTACTTCCACATCCATTGTTCAAATAGGCTTAGAATGTCATGAAACGTCGAGATTTCAAGTTTGAGCGAAAAAAAAATTTCTGTCTGTCGGTCTGTCTGTAACTTTTTTTGTGCGCACGTTTACTCTGGAACCGTTTGAAATATTGACTTGAAATTTGGTACACATATGTACTTTAACGAGATCTAGAACTAGATTATATTTTCATCTTTTTCCGTCGAAGGGTTGGGGGGTAAATTGGGGTAAATTTGGAGTAAAAAGGTAAATCAAGCAGGTAAGAGTTCTTAAAATTGATATTTAGTATAGACAATAGAAGCTAAGGTCTCAAAACAAATTTTGGCATTAGCCACCCCCATTACCACCCCCACCCCATTATTAAAGGGGATGAAAAAAAATGTGATTTAGTGTGAGTACAAGAACCAGAAACCTCAAAATATTTTTTTACTTTATCCACCCCCCACTCCCACCCCCTGTCACCACCCCCACCCCACTACCGATGTGGGGTATCGTTTTATGGGTTTTTCGGGTAGAGGATTTCAAATATTATATTATTAAAGTTCCATAAACAATTATTTCCAGATACAAAATTTTTTCGTTGTGTGACTTGGATAGAAAATCCGGATGTGGAAGTAGTGATTCCTTGGGCAGCGGTTTTTTATTTGAATCTTTTTTTTTCTAGAATTAGCAGATTTCGAGAAAATTGCAAATGAGTGATTGTTGGCCAAGTACTGCAATTAACTGCTATTAGATTCCACTGCTATTTAGTTCCTCGTGGAATCTAATAGCAATTAATTGCAGTACCTGGCCAACAATCACCCATTTGCAATTTTCTCGAAAACGGCTAATTCTAGAAAAAAAAGTTTCAAATAAAAAAGTTACGTCCATCTTTTATCTTCGTTACTTCTCGATACACTTGGTATCTTTTTCGAAAGATAAAAAAGTTTACCGCATGTTACATTTGAGAACGTAAATTTTCGACATAGCTTTAGAAAAAAAATAATGCTTTCTACACTTACTAAAATTTGACCCACATATTAACACATTATAAAAATTTAAGAGTAATCCATTGTGCTGTTTTTGAGTTTGAGCGAGTTAAGCGGAAAAATAATTGTTTTATATATCCAATAACACCTAAAACTATAGAAATGCGTCGCAAAAACTCGTGACGGTGTTAAATTATTATTTATAATAAGTTTCATATTTGATATTTTATCAGTCTACCTGGGGAGGGTAGACTGATAGCATGTTAATATGGAAAAAAGATTTATATATCCGAATATTAAGCTCCGAAGTTCCTTAACCCTTTATTCCCGCAAACGCATTATGCGCCCTCTCTCCCTTCCTATTGCTTGGATTGTGATAATTTTTTTTTAAATTAAAGATAAAAAAAATATCACTTACTTGTAAAAATTTCTCTTCTCAGCACTTTCCTTCGTACTCAAAAACGCATTTAAAAAAAAATGCAAAAGGTTTTTCCCCTTCCACAAGTTTGTTTATTTGAAAAAAATGAAAAAAATTATTCAGTCAAATATTAGACGTAATGACGAACAAATTCCATTTTGGTTTTTGAAAATCGCACGACAGGGAAAAAAGTTCGAGGCGGTTGAATAATTTTCTTTCCCTACCTCCCTCCCCTCCCCTAATTGGCCCACCACCCCAATCCTCCGGCTCCATCAATTCTTATCTATTTTACCCACCTCAAAAAAATCTCAGCCCCCTAACTTCTCTTTTTCGTAAAAAAATTAAGGAATTACTTTTTTGTGTATTAGTGTTAGGGCAAAAAAACGAGTATTTTTACCAGATTGTGCTCTTCCGCGAGATTTTCAATTTTTAATTTTACTTTTTTTTCGTCAGGACAATAATAACAAAGTTATCGTTGAAAAACGTGTTTTTTGCGAATTTTAAATGCGAATTCCTCCTCCACCCCGTGTGATTAAGCTGAATCAAGTTGATAACATGATAAAAGAGAACGCGTGTGACCGAATTGCCAAAAAATTTTTTTAAAAAAGTTGGTTTCATTTCAAAACCAGATCCGCTCCGCTTGATAATAATCGAAAATCGACTACGAGGCAAGGACTCGAATAATATTTTATAGTTTTAAACGACTTTAGAACTCACTTTATGGCGTGCAATCGAGACAAACCACCTTGCAATTTCGCATTACAAACGATTTTTTCCTTACCGCCAATTATACTTTTATACATATTTTACAATAGCGTCTTTTGCATATATTAATTATTTTAAGTTATTATTCTTTATACCTGATTAATCTTATGCATATTTTAATTCGCCCTACTGCGAATGGATGTAACGAAGCGCATTTTGCCAATCCCTATTGCAGCCATTATATTTTTATAATCCGTTAAAACTTGTAGAAATTCACAGGCTGTTTAAATGATTTTAAATGTCTCCGCTAAATATAACAAAATAACTATAAACCGTCGAAGTGCACGCGACGCTAAGTTGTAAACAGCGCGCGCAAGTACAGAGCATTACCAGAGAACTTATATCATATGGTATAAATTCTCTGGCATTACCCTATGCTAGGCACATTGACTAGTTAGTCCACTAACGGCAGCCGACCTGAGTGGATGTGTGGAAGCAGCTCCGAACCGTGACGTCAGAAACTGCAAGTAAATTATTCTAAGATCGAAAATATATTTCCTGAAATATTCCAAGTCCGTTTTGACATCACTTACTGCTCACACGCAACTTGTTAAAGTCATCTTCCCCACTTCTCAACTTTAGATAGACAGGGGATAGTTGGCAGTGGAACAAACAAAAGATCAGTTCCTCACAAGCTCAACCACCAGCTAGACATGCCGAGCAAGCAGCAGCTGACCAGACTGCAATCGAGAAGATCGTCCGTCATCTCCTGTCCGACGCGCATAGCAGTACCCGCTAGCTTTCCGCCCAGAAGACTCGAAGTCAGTTCCAACCGATCGCTCGCCTGTAGCAAACCGAGAGAGGAGAAAGTAATAGTAAGAATAATAATAATAGGTGGCGACTTGGCTGATACGAGGTACTTGTATTAATAATCCTTTACTGTTTTCAGGAATATTGTTATTTTACTGCTCTGGTGCTCTTGTTGTAGAACTCTCCAAAATCGTCCTAAGTTGAAGACATAATCAAAATTCGACTTAAGCAAAAATTTCATTTAAAGACATTTTTGGGAGTCTGCAGAGGCGCAGATCAGTCCATAAGGACCGTTTTGGGTTCTATAAGGCGTTGGGAATGACCAGGTGAAAATTCGAAGAAACACCGAATTTTCACTTAGGAAAAATGTTTTTGGTTCAGAATATGAGAGTAGAAGTATATAATGACAAAGATTTATGAATAATATACTTTTTCAAAGGTACCATAAATTGGACTTTGAAAAATAATATTTTTGGAAGGGCGTCAAAATTTGGCCCAGGAATCGATTTATCGAAAGTACGCCAAAGTTTCACTTGCAGACTAATTTTTCAAAACTGCGTTGAAATTTGGCTTGAAGATCGATTTTTCAAAAGTACGCCAAAATTTCACCCGCAGATTAACTTTTCAAAAGTACCTTGAAATTTGGCTTGAAAATCGATTTTTCAAAAGTACGCCAAAATTTCACCCGCAGATTAGTTTTTCAAAAGTACCTTGAAATTTGGCTCGAAAATCGATTTTTCAAAAGTACGCTAAAATTGGTCTTAAAATGGATTTTTCAAAAGTACCACAAAGTCAGTTTAAAAAGTACCACGAAAATATAATTTAATTTATTTTTTATTTTTTATTCCTCAACCAAAGACATTGACCTTTGAGGTACGGTCATTAAAAGCCCAATTCTAAAGTATGAGCATAAAATTTTAACGATGCACTGCATCCGAAAGGCAAAATAGAAGATTTTGTCAAAGCCGGCGTAGTGCCGATAAGCAAAAATTGATAAAAATCAATGCACATGTACAAGGCCGGTTTCTCGCATGGAAAGAGTTTGGATTGACTCAGCGGTTTGCAATTTGGTCGAGCGCGTTGAGTGGTCCAGACAAAGCAATGGTAGAAAAGCCAATAACAGGGCTTTTCAAAATGACAAAGTTATAGAGGAAAACGCCTTGTGCATAAAAATCCAAAAATTCAATTTTGCCTAAAAGTCGCTCGAAGGTGAGACGCTGCCAAATCGATAATATTAATCGACTGTGATAAGGGTTAGTAAGTCGTGGACTGATCGAACGCCACTCAACTTATGCAGTAATAAGTCCTCTGAATGTGTTTGAGTACGTGAATCTCCACGATACAAGAACTTTAAAGCTAAGTAGTCTCTAGCGAAACTAAATTCATTTAGTAAAACTTTTTTAAGTTAATTTCAGTCAGCATTAATTATTCATTTACCCAGAGTCTGAAATGATTCTAAAAGCTCGCATTTTGATTCTGAGAAGGTATGTATGAATCTTTTCTACCTAATCGATCGTTAGCGTGAGCGCTCTCGCTTGTATGGTCTGAAAGTCACTACCTTGATTGGGGAAGGCACGATTCTTTTCTTGGGAATTTTGTATAACCAATTCTGTTAAATAAACGGATTCTTTGAACTAATATTTCTTAATTGATCTTGAGGCCTGTTGACGGTCTATAATCCCTGGAACTTTCGTATAGAAAACCGGATGTGTCGAGTTAATTCGCATTAACGTTCGACCTTCTGGTTGCTTTACGGAGGTCTGATAGGGATTTTTTTATGCGTTTTTTGAGAAATATATTCCGTTATTAATGGACCAAAACGTGATTTTCGCGTACCAAAACTAATCCCTCCGCAGAGAAATTCTTCGGTTGGGATTTTTTTATGCAAAAATTAAGAGGTGCCTAAACCCCTAACGAAGGAATTCGGGTCCAGAGAGAGCGTAGTTTCCGATCTGTGGTAGTGCAGCCTTGGTCCCATTACTCGGCTACCGAAGTGCATCTTATCTCGAACCCGCCTGGGAGGTAGAAGAACGGGGTAATACGCGACTGGCGCCCCCTGAGAAATAAATTGGTGTCGCGTCATTTTGACGCCCGGTAGTGCGTTCTTCTACACTCTCAACCAGAGTAACTTGAACTATGTTTATTTTTTTAAACTTTTTCAACCAGAGTAGCTTGTCACATTTATTTTTACTCAACCAAATTAACCCGTAATATTTATTTTGGCCCTGGTGTGTACCTCCCAACCAGGGCAACCGATAATATTTATTTTGGCTCTGGCGTGGACCGCTCAACCAGGGCGCTTTAATTGTAATTAATCATACATTGTTTCAGGCCAGGAGTTGCAGGAAGTGTTTAACTAATCATACCACTTTTTCAGCTGGTGTGTACTGCATATTAGCCAAGTCTAAAACCTAGAGTTTGTATTTTATTGTTGAATTATTTGTTGTTTTTGCTTTTTCATTTCTGGTATCCGAACCCCGTTTGTAACATAACTGACTTCGCCGCTTTCACCGTTTTTCCCACTAACCCACCGCACTGCTTTATTCATCGCCCATCAGTATCATCTGGCCCTAGATGACGTCATAGCTCGCTTGCTTTCGGCTGTCGTAGTTAAACCGTAGCTTACAACACCGCATCACTGTAGTTTAACCATAGCCTAAGGTAACTGTTAGAGTAAAGTAGACTAGTATTAAGGGAACTGTAGAATAGAAATAAAGATTTATTATATTCCGAACTGTGTGTTTTACTGCTGTGTATGTGAAAGTCTAATTTTCCCTATTGGCCCACTGGAATACCGTTCCTCCACTGTGGTTATTCCAGCACTACTTTACAGGCTGTTTGAATGACGCGGCGTTTCCCCACGTAATATAGCAAAATGGCACCCAAGCAACCGAATCGTAAAGACCGCCGTTGCTAAGGTGCCAAAAAAGTGACGCTTTCAGGCTTCACCGGAAACTACGTCACAAGGAGTTTGTGTTCAACTTTCAATTGCCAGTGATTACAGTTCAGATTTGAACTGGCCTCGTTTCGTCCAGCCTTTCAATGCCAGGGCACCTCGTATCGTGGATGTCTGGGTGGCTCGGATATATGTGCTTGGAGATTGATTTGATTTGATTTGATTTGATTCGATTCGATTCGATCCGATCCGATCCGATCCGATGCGATGCGATGCGATGCGATGCGATGCGATGCGATGCGATGCGATGCGATGCGATGCGATGCGATGCGATGCGATGCGGTTCGGTTCGGTTCGGTTCGGTTCGATTCGATTCGATTCGATTCGATTCGATTCGGTTCGATTCGATTTGATATTTTCACAAGGATTTCAGTATACCCACCAGTACTGTTTAAAAATTATTAATAACATATTAAACAATGAGGAAAGAAAAATAAGATGTTAAGTGAATATTTTGTAAAATACTGGAAATTGTAGCAATGCCCCCCCCCCCCCCCATATGTGGATTTTTGTTATGCGTAACTGGAAGAATTATTGTTGTACGCCAGTCACCCTGTACGGTGAAAATTCTGGTTGCCCGCTTGTTTAGACTATGTGAAAGGAAATAGATTAGAGACTTCCTGCGATAACGTGTTATCAGCACAGAGTGTCGTGAGAAGAGAAGTCAGCGATAATATATATAGAAATATATCGGGGAGGGAGATTTTATGGAGGGCGAAACTAAAATTGAGAAAAACGCCGAGGGGGTCTAAGAATCACGGTTCGTCCGCGCACACCGTCCGTACACTAGGGTAGATTATTTTGAGGGTTTTACTCGACAAAAGCGTTTTGTGCAGAGTTCTTGGTTTTGGTTGGTTTATAAAAAAAAACGTAATTTTCTTTGATATTATTGTAGAGAAATCGACTACGCGTTCGTGTCAAATAAAAAAATAAAACCACTCAGTTTTGGATTTGTGCGGTTCTATAGGGGTTGATCACCCAAGTGGAAAGGCAGTGTAAGGGTGCGTGATGTCTGCGTTAACCGCAAGGTTATATCTACTGGGCAGGAAGTGAGCACCAGGGGTAAGTCTAAAATTGGGTTTAAGGGATGTTTAATATGGTTTACTTTATTTACTCTCCGATGGAGGGGGTTTTATAAGGGGGCCCAGGACCGTACCAATTGCACTTACGTTACGGCTCAGGTGCATCGTAGCGCACATGAAAGTGATGAAGAACATGCGAATGGAGGAAGCGAGGCAATTAAAGCTTCAAAAGAGATGGATAAACAACCTACTTTAAGGAATTCACGGAGTGACAGTAGCAACAGGCAGCCGGATGATTTTCTATATGGGCTTAAGGACGGAAATCGCAGCGGACAAGAAATTGAACGCCTACAGGACATATTAGAGGAAGCAGAGAATGCAATAGCCAGGTTAGAAAAGTGGCGTACATCAATTGAAGAGCATAGCCTTAGAAGCGAGCGCATGATCAATGGAGAAGAGAAGGCTCGTACGAGAACAGAGACTAGCATACTATCGGTAGAAGAAGTTACTATACCCTCCCGGACGGAGATTATGTGTTTAGGTAAACCAAAGCAGAATATTAGAGGGGAGGTGCTGGTTTGCGAACCTGCAGAGATAGGCCATAAGGACGCACACGTAGCATGTACAGTCGTTGAAAACCGAGATGTCGTGTCCATGAAGATAATAAATTTTTCGTGGGAGGAGGTGAAAATAACGAAGGGACAAAAGATTGGTACAGCTATGAGAGGTGAGGAGACACAATCAACAACAGAGAATCAAGCTGTCATTGGAAAAATCGACGTAACCCGGAATAAGTGGATAGAAGAAGGTTTTAACCTAGCTCATCTTGACAGCGAGACGAGGGCGGAACTGAGGAACTTACTACAAAGATATTCTGATGTATTCATGGGCGATGATGATATCCTAACCAGTACGACGAAAGTTAAGCATGGAATAACGCTGGAAATTGGAGCGAAACCGATATGTAAAGCCCCTTATAGGATACCCTACAAACGGAGGGAAATATTACAAGAAGAGGTAGAGAGGTTATTAAAATCCAAAGTTATTAGACCTTCATTTAGCCCATGGTCGGCACCGGTAGTGTTAGTGACGAAAACACTACCCACGGGGGAGGAAAAGATCTGGATGTGTATATGTGTATAGACTACAGTGTTACGCAGAACAGTGTTACGCAAAAGGAATATTACCCGTTACCGAATATATCAGATCTAATACAAGGTTATAAGGCAGGACAGCGACTGTTATTCTCAATCATAGAGAGGTATCATCAAATAGACATGGAGGAAAAGGATATACCACCGACCGGGTTCAGCACATTTCAAGGGCACTACGAATGTGTGAAAATGCCGTTTGGATTAGTCAACGCGTCGACGACATTTCAGCGATTCATGAATCTGCATAATTCTCCCGTGAGCCCTGATAATGGCGCACGGGAGAGTTATGCATGGTCTACTTAGACGATATAATTATATTTAATTCCGAAGGGGCTAGAGAACATATAGCTAACTTAGAGGCTGTCTTTGACCAATTACGGGAAGCCAATATAAAGCTGAAACCGAGGAAATGCACGTTCTTAGTACAAAAAGTTAAATATCTAGGCCATATCATTTCGCGAGAAGGTGTACTTCCGAACGTTAAGGGAGTGAGATCATTTTTAGGCATTGTTAATTGGTATAGACGATTTATTCCCAACGTGGCTCAAATATTGGCCCCGATCGTAAACTTGACCAAGAAAGATTCAAAATTTGACATCACCAAAGAAGTTATAGATATAGCACTCTGAAAAGTACGTTGAAATCGGATTCATTGCTTATTTACCCAGATTTTGAGCAGCCGTTCATATTGTCAACCCACTCATCCGGGCAGAGTATGGGGGCTGTCCTTAGCCAGAAATGGGACGGATACGAACGACCGATAGCTTACGCAAGTAGACCGTTTAAGAAGGCAGAACTGAACTACTCAACAACGGAAAAAGAACTATATGGAGTGGTGTTTGGAATAGGTCTTTTCATCATAAGCGCGTGCATGTGCTGCCACTATATTTGTTTGTGGGAACTATGAAATGTTCGGACACTTGGTTGTCAAAATGGCTGGACCGGTATCATTTTTTCACATTAATTTAGACGAAAGTGTGATTGGCGGTGCAAAATTAGTACACAACATTGTGGAAGAACACACTTGCGCTCAATTAAGGCGCTAGCTCAAGTATCCTGGCCGTAAAATTACTGGAAGCAAGAATAAAGAACTGGTTGCAAGGTTAGAATTCAACTATCAACTTATCAATTTATATACAAGTGCATTAAAAGAAAACAAATGTGTTTAGTCTACAATATGCTTAATAACATTCTTCGTGCAGTAATTGATAATGCAGTAAAAATATTTTCTGTTTTTTTTTACGAAAATGTAGGGTCAAAAATGCAATTGAAAATGAGTTTTTTTGTCGATCCTTCTGTGGATAAAGCTGGCTCCTTTTTTTCCAATTTTTTCAAATAGGTAAACTATACGATATGGCACTACCTATTTTCAAAAAATTGGTAACAACAGATTCATCATTATTTGTTTAAAAAACGTAGAGTTCCGCCATGTTTCTTCGGACAGTTTTCGCATGTCAATATTGGATTTGACATAAACATTACGTTTTTTAACCAAATAATGATGAATCTGTTACCAATTTTCTGAAACTAGGTAGTGCCATATCGCATAGTTTACCTATTTGAAAAAGGAGTTAGCTTTATCCACAGAAGGATCGACAAAAAACCTCATTTTCAATTGCGTTTTTGACCCTACATTTTCGTAAAAAAACAGAAAATATTTTTACTGCATTATCAATTACTGCACGAAGAGTGTTATTAAGCATATTGTAGACTAAACACATTTGTTTTCTTTAATGCACTTGTATATAAATTGATAAGTTGATAGTTGAATTCTAACCTTGCAACCAGTTCTTTATTCTTGCTTCCAGTCATTTTACGGCCAGGATACTTGAGCTAGCGCCTTAATTGAGCACAAGTGTGTTCTTCCACAATGTTGTGTACTATTTTGTACCGTCAGTCACACTTTCGTCTAAATCAATGTAAAAAAATGATACCGGTCCAAACCAAGTGTCCGAACATTTCATAGTTCCCGCAAACAAACATAGCGGCAGCATATGCGCGCGCTTATGATGAAAATGCCTATTAAGACATATAACTGTTATTTGTATGGGCATAAGTTCACGGTCATTACAGATCATCGACTCCTGAAACGGCTCTTCTCCCTAAAGGACCCAAGTTCGAGATTAACTAACTAGGTGGGCGCTGATGTTGGCCGAATATGACTTCGAAATAGTCCACAGAGCGGGACGAATGCATGGTAACAGCGCCGGCGAAAGGAGAATATTTTATAGATCTGAATTATTGGGAGTTCGAACAATATAAGTTGGAGCATGCCATACCGGAGCCAGGAAATTTGAAGTTTATAGAGGGAGATTTGTTTACATCTCCTACTACCCGCAGCATGGCTCATCGTGTCTCGCAAGACCTCAGAATGGGGAAGGGAATTGCGAAGAAGTTCAGGGAAATATTTGGCGGAGCAGAAGAATTAAGGGAGCAAAATAGAGCGGTTGGGGAGGTAGCACACCTCAGATGGAATAATAGGAATCTGTACTACCTGCTTACAAAAAATGTTATAATGAGAAGCCGGTTTATGAAGATGCTTGAGAGACACTCAAGAGTCTACGGAGGATGTGCGAAGAGAGGGGAGATGAGAGATTAGCTATGCCCAGAATTGGTTGCGGATTAGACAAATTATCCTGGAAGGAAATTGCGGATATGATAAAATTTATTTTTTACGGGGCAAACCTCGAGATATTGATATACACTTTGCCAGGAAAAAACTTAGATCAGGTGAATCTAATAGACAAGGAAGAGTTTGAGCGATGTTAAGGGTGGCGCAATGTCAAAGCGACTACTGCAAGCTGATCTGCGCTCAGTTGGGAAATGAGGATACCGATGTGAACGAATTATGTTATAAGGATAAGCATGGGGTTCTGTATAAAAAGGATAACCGAGATATGTCCGATAAACTGATGATACCGAAAGGATTTATTGCTAGAGGGGTTTCACGACTCACCAATCGCGGGGCATCAGGGACAACAAAAGACTTTACAAAGTATACAAAAGAGGTTTTATTGGCCAAATATGAGGAAGGACGTGAACCACTATTGCAAGACGTGTCAATTCTTTAATCAGAGAAAGACATCCCCCATCTAAAGAGAGCACCACTACAAAGGTTTACGAAGACGTACGAGCCGTGGGAACTAGCCTCCATGGATATAGTGGGACCACTCGTCATGTCAAGGAGCGGTAATCGCTATATACTAACGTTACAAGATTATTTTACCAAGTACCCTGAAGCGATTCCGTTACCGGATCAGAAAGCGGAAACGGTGGCTAGAGCCTTCGTGGAAAAGATAGTTGTTAGACATGGTACACCGAAGAAACTATTGACTGATCAAGGATGAAATTTTGTTTCGAAATTGTTTAAGGAAGTATGTAGGATACTGGATATCGAGAAGATACAAACAGCTAGTTATGCTCCAACGTTCAATGGGCAAATTGAGAGAATGCACCGAGTTCTAAAGGACATGCTTTCTCACTACGTAGCGAAGGACCAGCGAGATTGGGATGAATGGATACCGTTCGTGCTGATGGCCTCTAGGGGTAGTATACATTCTACAACGGGTTATAGTCGGTACTTCCTGTTACAAGGAAGAGATCAGGTTTTACCTATAGACAGTTTTATCCGCTCAGGGCGTACAAAATACGATTGTGCTGAAAATTATACGTCGGAATTGATGGTGGGACTGAAGCAGGTCTATACCCATGCTCACGAGCATACCGAAAAAGTGAAGAGCGATCGAATCACTAACTTCAACAAGAAGACGGAAGTTAGAACGTTAAAACCGAGAGATCTTGTGTATCTAAGAGAGATGAAGGGAAGGATAGGCCTTTCGAAGAAACTTGTCCGACCATGGACTGGACCGTGTAGAGTAATGGAGGTTATCGAACCGGTAACCTACAAAGTGAGAGAAGTAGGAGAGAGACGGGAACAAATAGTTCACGTTAATAGATTAAAGGAGAGTACAAGTGCTGATGAGGGTAATGCAGAAGAGTCAAACGAAGAAGACCCTAAAATCGACGGGGCGAAGGAGACATTGAACCGGGAATCATGAAGCCCATTTTTCCACAGTGAATGGAAACACCTATGAAGGGAGGAGAACTCGTAGCCAGCATGGGCGAAAACCGAAGTAACAGCGAAGGGGAGACGGATGATACGGATATGATGAAGAGAATTCCGGTATCACTGAGGAGGTCTGTTAGAAACCGAAGACCTCCTGAAAGATTAAACTTGTGAGGGCTTATATTGCCGCGCCCGGACCGTGTGGGGGTTGCCCAGTGCTTACACTGAGGTCAGACGTGGTTTATTTTAACAAAGATTAGTGGGGAATGAGTTTTATGTTCGCGCGGTATTAAATATAACTGTTTTAAATTTCAGGTGGGAGTTTATTGGGATGTGCTCATCAACCGAGTACTTACTAGGAATAAGATTCACGAGTATGGGATAACTGAAAAAAAAAACAACCGAGTGGCTGTTATTGGGACATACGCAGGCACTCGGTTAAAAGAATTTTAAAGTCGAATTTAATTAGTTCTAGCGAGTTATGTTAGCTGTTTGGATGTGTAGGTTAAGATATGTTAAGTGGTTGACTGAATATAAGATGTTATATTAACGAAATATTATGTATGTAGGTTAAGTGGGCCAAGAGGCGAAGCAGCGAAATGAAGGCGAATCTGTAGGTAACGGCGGTTATGCTGAGGATCTTAGGTACTTGGCCATCTCAGTGGCATGGGGTAGCGGGGTTGATTGCGTATGATTGTGAGGACGAACAAACAAACATTACGATAGTATCGCTCCGAAGCGTCGCGAATTGCCCGGAGCCAAGTTCCGCATATTCAAGTGAATCGGTGCAAGTGCGCGTCTTGCAACGGACTGAAACAGAGTTGCAGCAGGTATGGACTTGTTTAGTGGAGGTTACAAGGCTTATTACGCATTGCGGTATGCATAGCTATAGCTCAGTAGTAGCGGGTGGACTTTTAAACTATATTCACCGAGTGGGTGCTGAAGAATGCCGGATGATTCACCGCTATAGGACGTTGAAAATTAGTCAGCGAACTATCGGATGGATCCTCTTAAATGGTACGACCACGGCCGCTTTGACTTTACATGGACACCGCTGGAAGGTGTGATGGAATAAGTTACCAAGAAACGGTATGTCGTGGCAAGATGTAGTAGTAACAGGAACCGTGAAAATACAAGTTATGGATTATTTCGCGGTCGTAAAGTTAAAGAACAATGAAATCAATTTGAAAGGAGGAGTAACTTGCCCATTTTTGGAACATTATTGTTTCGATTCAACCCTTGGAGAAAGCACATGGGATCTGGTGGCGCACACCAATTGTGCAGGTCAACTAAGTCAACTCTACTATGGGCGAGCCGAGAAAGTAACAAACACCTTGAATGGCGAACAGTGTATAGTGATCGATAACGAACTAAAGATATTCGCGGTATCGATTGTAAAGATGTTACGAATATGTAATTTAGAGGCGTGGCAAACGGAACATCCCCAGTTATTTGCTTGTGAAGGGAATAACCAAACTTTCGATCCATCTACAGTATTATTACCACAAGATACCTATCTGATGCTGCACGTTAATAGTAAATTCTTGTATGTCGAACAATCGTATAAGCGAAGCATAGATGCGTTATATGTGGACATCATACACCGAAGATGTCTAATTCAGCGGGAGGTATTGAAGAACCGGTTGCTGTTGGCTCCCTTGTGCCCGATGCGGTGAGCCAAATAATACAGAAAAAGGAAGGTCACATGGGACACGTATTAGGAGAAGTGATCAGACGAACCGATCGTTGTTATCAGGAGCTACCAGTATTAGTTAACAATCAATCCAGATTTATGTCACCAATTCCCAGGATTTTACAGAGATACGGAGAAGAGATAGATTGTAATGGCTTAACGCCGCCTCTATACTTTATCGGGGGGAAATGGATTGGATTAGTGTCCCGCCCCACAGTTAGGCAGCCTCCGAAGGAGTTAGAAGTTTCAACATATCCAAAAATAAAGTTTCAGCCCATCCAACCTTTAGGATCGAGGGGACTATATACCCAGGAGGAAATTGGAAGAGTACAAAAATTACTTGCATTCGGAATTGAGAGGAAGGTTGTGAAAAATATTGTCACTCGCCGAGCGGCCGGCATGCAAAACCGGTGGACAAGGTTTTTCAACCCTCGGAATATTTGATCCCGAAGAAATGAAGCAGTTGGCGCAGTCCACTATGAGGGAGGTATGGGGATGGTTTACTGAAATATGAGTCTTTATGAGCCGGTTTGATGGGAGTTTATGTTATATTCCGCGCCATCAAGTACCTATTCGGGGTGCTAATAAACGGGTTACACTTATACCAAACAGTTGGAGGAGAAATCGCACCATTAGCGTGCCTATGGAATACCCTCACTATGTGGGTTATACATCGTCATCAATTAAAGCAGACTCGACCGGAAAAAGACAATGCGCCGAAAAGTGAAGGAATCAAGTCGGTAGCGGATCTAGTAGCTATAGTGCGGGGGAACAACAAACGAGTGTATATCCGACTGTACCCGGTACGCCTCACTGGACAACAAAAGATTAAGGTCCTTAAACCGGCGACGTTTTGAGTGCGTATCAGTCCTGCTCTCCGGCTCACTGCGGATTAGCCATAGTACAAGAAGAGACAAAGGTGTAGGTACGAGTGCGCGGAAGGCAGTGCGTGGAGTGCGAAGGTATTATTGTTCGCGACCCGAAGGAGGGTGCTATACTGTAACCATTTAGTAATTAAGTAGCGTAGGACGGCCCCAGAAGTTGTCAGGTTGTCTCCATTGGTGCATGTATTGAAATGTCCGGTAAATTGTTAGGCCATCGGCGGTAATATATGATTTATAAGTTAGATACTAAAAGGTTACGGCCATATGAGGCCATAGCTTTTTTAAAAGGGGGGGGGTAATGTAGCGATGCCCCCCCCCCTATATATTATCATATCCATTGTTTAGGGAATGAATTGAGGGAATATGTGGATTTTTGTTATGCGTAACTGGAAGAATTATTGTTGTACGCCAATCACCCTGTACGGTGAAAATTCTGGTTGCCCGCTTGTTTAGACTAGGCGAAAGGAAACAGATTAGAGATTTCCTGCGATAACGCGTTATCAGCACAGAGTATCGTGAGAAGCCCATTTTATAAATTTCGCTGATCGCCGCGAACTCGAAAGTTTTTAATAAGTTTTAATATTTATCGCGACCTCTATGGAAAACGGGAGGCGGATAGCACCTAGTCGACTGATCTGCAAACAGATGGCGAGGCCACTCGTACGGAGACACGTTGGAATTGAATGTCGCGACGTATAAATCGATGGGTCGAAATGGAAGGTTCCAAGTACTACGAATAGATGGCGACGGCTGTATGAAACAGTTGATAATTAAATAATCTTCGAATTTGAGAAGTCAGCGATAATATATATATACAGATATATCGGGAAGGAAGATTTTATGGAGGGCGAAACTAAAATTGAGAAAAACAAAGGGCGTCCGCACGGTTCGTCCGCGCAGACTGTCCGTACAGGAGGGTAGATTATTTTGAGGGTTTTACTCGACAAAACGTTTTGTGCAGAGTCCTTGGTTTTGGTTGGTTTATAAAAAAAACGTAATTTTTTTTGATATTATTGTAGAGAAATCGAGTACGCGTTCGTGTCGAATAAAAAAAATAAAACGACTCAGTTTGGGGTTTGTGCGGTTCTATAGATCACCCAAGTGGAAAGGCAGTGTAAGGGTGCGTGGTGTCTGCCTTAACCGCAAGGATATATCTACTGGGCAGGAAGTGAGCACCAGGGGGTAAGTCCAAAGTTGGGTTTTGATGTTTAATGTGGTTTACTTTATTTACTAACACTCAAGTACTGTTCGACGGAGGTTTCAATTTTATGAAACAATTGCTTTTCCGCTTGTAGGTTATACCGAGGGCGAGCAAGGTATACGGACTGTCCTAGGACTCTCAGTATATCAAATTTTAGGTCATGAAATCCTCTTAAAGAGCGATAAGCCTAGAAAAAGGGAGACTAGGCGGGAAGTCTAATTCTTCCAGGTTGTTTCGAATGTTATAGGGATACTTTAGAGATATCTCTTCTAATATATAAAAATCTCGTGTGACAGTGTTTGTTATCGAACTCCTCCGAAACGGCTTGACCGATTTTTATGAAATTTATGTATATTTGGTAGGTCTGAGAATAGGTCGTAGGCTATTTTTTATACCCCTAGGTGATAAGGGTGGCCCTATCCAGAAATTTTCTTTTTATTTTTTGGACAAAAATTTATAATTTATATGGCAAAACAACGTTTGCTGGGTCAGCTAGTACTTATATATTTTCTTTTGATGCTGTTCGGTAGTGGCATAGCCCCGACGTAAGCGACATCCAGTGTTTTCTTACATAGCCGTGTAAGGGGGGGTATTCAGTTTCCGTATTTAATGTTAAATTTGCTTTATTGTATTGCTTTACCTATATCTCAAGCATAAAACTATCACTGCCTAAAACAGAATAATTGATGTACTCAAGTTTTTTTAACATTATACTTATATTAATCGTACCCTGTGGCTTTCATTGGAGTTTCCCTGTAGCTATTAGCCACCCTTAACAAGCCCACGCATATTAAGCCGAAGATACTGGTGCCTCTACGAACCTGTAAATTTTCATGTTTCCGAGGTCGGGCGGAAATTAAAACAATATCCTGGCCTGGTGGCAGCAATCGCTACCTTTTAGAAAACAACAACTCGCCCGCCTGCTCCTAAGGGAGGGGGCATTGTACCCTCGGGGAGGGGGGTTGATTTTGTTACAAAATTACGCAAGACGCAAAAATTACGGGACAACGAATGAAAATAAGGGACGGGTCCGGGAAATGCGGGATGTCTGGTTACCTGAAGCTACAGTGAAGAACTGGTGTATTATGTATGTATCACTAATAATTATGACTGAATTAAAATATCTGGAGAGTATCTTGTGAGAATATAAATTAAACAACACGCACATAGTATAATAAATGTACACAAAATTATTTAAGGTGGTTAACAAATTAATTACCCAAATATTTACACCTAAGTTTCTAACTGTTCAAGTTTAACGCGGTGTTCTAAGTAATAAAGTATTCTATAGTTTAATCTTCACGGAATTACTTTTACCCCTTTTAAATTTCAAGATTAGTTATACCCCGGGCTGAAAGTGATATGATATGATTAATTAATGATGGTCTTTTACTAAAGGTAAAGCAAATAAACGTAAATAGAGATGTAACTTATTTCAGAAGGTTGGAAACTGCAGTGGAAATAATAATTGCGGACAAGCGGTATATTGTTCGGTAGGTGGTTCGACAACGGTTGTATTTTGACAATTGAGAACCCTCGTACTAAGTATTAAAAACGGCCGACTAGCGAAAAAGATTTAGAAAAATGGCTCTTAACACCTGGGATCACGGCTCATTGATACACACGCAATCTCCTAGCGGCAATAGAAATTCTGCCAAATCCTGACTTGAATAAGTGTTGAAAATAATAATTTTAACAAATCCAAAATAGCCAAAATAACAATTTTATCTTACCACTAGGAGAAAGATCCTTTAAACTGAAGTGCTGGGAAATCAACTGATTTTACTTATTGAATGTGCGCTTCTGTACATGCAGAATCCCTCTCTATCGCACAGTGGTGCTTTTATTGAAAACATGCGTCAAAAATCGGTAACCTAACCAATTTTCGGTAAAAATTACGAAACTTGGTAGAGTTAATTAAGTATTTGGATATGCTAAATTCAGTTTTGCTGCAGAAATTTTTTTTCAATATGGCGACTTCAGAATTTGGGTCAGAAGAAGCAAAAAAGATGAAAAATTCAATAAAATAACCCAACCACAAATAAAAGTCCTGATGCTGGAACTTGATCCGAGTAGTCCAATGTATTTTTCGACGTTGAATTCGAATTCGACCTCACAAAAGCCCAAACACCGTCAAAATTTTGAGCTGGAGCGAAAAAACACCCTTAGAATAGGATAAAATCGCCCCTCATAATATGGTAAGAATAAGTACATGCAAAAAGTACTCCTAATGTACAATCCTAGGGTTTTTGAGGTTGCTGATTTCAAATTTCATTCTTTGGGTGAAAATCGAGTAAAATAGGAGTTGAAAGGGATGTAAAAATGAAAATTTGTCAAAATACGTAATTTTCATTCTAAACTTATATTTATAGGGATTTTTGAGGTTGATGATTTCAAATTTCATTCTTAGGGTGAAAATCGAATAAAATGGGGGTTGAAAGAGGTGTAAAAATGAAAATTTGACAAAATACGTAACTTTCATTCTAAATTTATATTTCTAGGGATTTTTGAGATTGATTATTTCACATTTCAACATACCAGAAGCCAAAAATATATTCTCAGGGTGAAAATCGAGTAAAATAAGGGTTGAAAGAGGTGAAAAATGAAAATTTGACAAACTACGTCATTTTCATTCCAAGAGTAAGTTTCTAGGAGTTCTTGAGGTTGCTGATTTCAAATTTCAGCATGCCAAAAGCCTAGAATTTTTAAGTTGAAAATAGAGTAAATAAATTAGTGGTTGAAAGGGATGTAGAAATAAAAAGTTGAAAAATACGTTATTTAGATTCTGAAATTATATTTTTAGGGGTTTTGAACTTGTTGAGTTCAAGTTTGAATCCGATCCTGGAAAAGCCCATGTGCTCTCAAAATTTTGAGCCTTTAGCGAATAAACAACTCTAAAATAGGGTAAATCATCCCTGATTTGTGGTAACAATAAATACATGCAAAAAGTAGTTAACAAGCGCAAACGTATTGTATTTAAATATAGATTTTTGGTATATCGCAAAGGATTTTCTACTCTGACGCAACTCCCAAAATAGAAGGAAGAAGGAAGCCACCCTAAAACGAGGCAAAACTAACCCACAGGACTTATTGATTGATGTGAATGAATGGTAAATAATATCAAAACAAGGGAGAGGGTATAGCGTTATCGCTATAAATAAAATTAGAATCGAAGTTAATATACTTATATTGTTTTTAATACATGTTCATATTTTATGTGATATTAGTATTTTTTAGTATATTGATATTATATTTTTATATCGAATGTTTTTATTTTTCTTAGCGACTCCATGGAAACTTCTCCATTATGGATCGAGTTTTCCTTTTTGTTTCTTAGCGACTCCATGGAAACTTCTCGCTTTTGGAAGTGAGTGAGTCGCTATAGTCGCTATATACACCCCCTCGTTAAAAAAGAAAATAGTCAATCAATCAACGTGTCGATTGCAAAACGTACTTTTTTAATCGGGGTAGGCAAAGTGTCACATCTGTCAACTAATACAAAAGCCGGTTTAACCCTATCAATATTGACAGTTATGACTTTGTCTCCTTTCTTAAAGGTAAATAACTTATCTGAACGAGATAAAACTTTAAACGGTCCTTCATATAAAGGAGTAAATGAACGTTTTAAACGTTCAATGCGAACGAAAATAAAATCGCAAGAGGCAAGATCTGAACTAACAAAAGTTTTGTAATTGCCATGTGAAGTTGGAGGAACAAATTTTAAATTATTAAAATAAATGCGTAATTTGTCAATGAAATAAGGAATATCTGGGGAATTATACGATTCAACGAAAAATTCGCCAGGTAAACGAAGGGTTTGACCATATATGAGTTCAGCAGGTGAACATTGCAGATCTTCCTTGGGAGTTGTCCTAAATGCTAATAAAATGATGGGTAATTCATCTGTCCAATGTGATGTATTGGCTCTAGCTAACAAGGAAGTTTTAAGTGAGCGATGAAATCTTTCAATTAAAGAGTTGCCTTCTGGGTGATATGGAGTTGTACGTATTCTATGAAAACCTAAAAACTTTGCAAATTCATTAAATAATCTTGACTCGAATTGTACTCCTTGATCAGTCGTTACTGACAAGGGAACACCGAAACGACAAACAAAGTTTTGAAATAAAGTACGCGCAACTGTTTCTGCTGTGATGTCGCGAAGAGGGTACGCTTCCGGCCACCTAGTGAATCGTTCAATCACCGTAAGAATGTAAGAGTTACCTTTGGATGGAGGTAATGGTCCTACCAAATCTATGTGGATGTGGTCGAATCTGATTTTCGGAATGGTGAAGTTCCCGAGAGCACTTCGCGTATGTCGACTGACTTTGACAGCTTGACAGTTAATGCACGATTTTGACCATAAATTGGAATCTGTGTTCATTTTCGGCCAAAAATAGTTATTTGAAATCAACAGTCTAGTGGCTTTAATACCAGGATGAGATAAGTTGTGAAAAATATCGAATATCGTTCGTCTGTAAACAAGTGGGACAAAAGGTCTGACTTTTGCACGAGAAACATCACACCAAATAAAATCATTTGAATCTGGAATTTGTATCTTTTTTAAAATGAAATTGGTTTTAGTTAGTGATGATTTATCTGACAATAAATAGTTGAGATTTGAATCTTTCTCCTGAGCTTCACTAAGCAACTTTAGGTCAAAGTTAACATTAAGGAAGGGAGAATTTTTAAGTTGAAGTGGTAAAATATCTTGTTTTAAGGAAGAAGTGTCGTAAATACGTGACAAGCTGTCAGCTATTACATTATGTTTTCCTTTAACATGTTGTATTTTACAAGAAAATTGAGCTATGTATTCTAAATGACGTATTTGACGAGGAGATCTTTCTGCTTTTGTGAATAAAGCGTTGATTAAAGGTTTGTGATCTGTAAAACAATTAAACTTTCGACCTTCAAGTATAAACTTAAAATGTTTAATTGCAGTATATAATGCTAAAAGTTCTTTGTCAAAAATCGAATAATTGGTTTGTTCTGTGGTTAATTTACGGGAAAAGAATGCTAACGGAGCAAGAAATCCCTTATTATCTTTTTGCTCTAAAACTACACCCATGGCAAGGTTAGAACAATCGACTGAGAGAGATAAGATAGTATCGTCATTATTGCAAGGATGAGCTAAAACTACTGCATTACTTATTGCGTCTTTGGCTTTCGAAAATCCGTCTAAACATTGATCAGGCCAACTAGTTATCTTTGTAATTTTATCATGAGATAAACTGTTACAAAGAGAATATAGGGGAAGTAATATTTCAGCAAAATGAGGTATGAAACGATGATAAAAATTCACCATACCTATGAAACGTTGTAGTTGTTTGAGAGTTGTCGGTAAAGGGAAATTATTAATGACTTCGACTCTCTCAGTTGATGGTAAAATACCTGATGAAGAGATGTGATGACCTAAAAAGGTTAAATTGTCAACTCCTAAGATACATTTAGATGGCTTAATGTTAATTCTGTATGTGTCTAATCTCTTGAAAACCTTTTCCAAATGTTCCAAATGTTGTACATCTGATTGACTTGCGATTAATATATCATCCAAATAGACGAAAACGAAACGTAAATTGACAAGTACTTCATTCATAAAACGTTGGAAAGTTTGACCGGCATTGCGTAGACCAAAAGGCATGCGGGAAAATTCAAACAGTCCGAATGGAGTTGTTATAGTTGTCTTATAAACGTCATTTTCAGCGACAGGTATCTGATGGTACGCTCGCACTAAATCAACCTTGGAGAAAATAGTGCAGCCGTGCAACTGAGAGCTAAAGTCGTGGATATGAGGTAATGGATATCTGTCTGGAATGGTAATCGTATTTAGTTGTCGATAATCTCCACAAGGTCTCCAGTCATTCTCTTTTTTCGCCACTAGATGGAGTGGAGAGGAAACTTGAGAAGATGATGGTTTGCAGATACCTAATTCTACCATGTTATTAAATTCTGTTTGAGCTATTTTAAATTTAAGATTGTCTAATCTACGAGGTCGTGAAAAAGGTAAATGACCTTCAGTAACTATATGATGTACAATAGAATGTTTAATAGGTAAATTGTAATCTGGGGAACTAATTAAATTAGGAAATTGTAAAAGTAATTTGTTATATTTATCTGTCAAAGGAAATAATTTAAGTGAATCTAATCTACAATTGTCTAAAGGACTATTTTTAATAAAACAATTAACTGACAAATTAGTCTTGTTATCAATTATTCGAGCTCCTTTAAGATCGACAACTAAACCAAAATGAGACAAGAAATCTGCTCCGACTATCGGTATGTCAACGTCTGCTATATTGAAAACGAAAGGAAATAATCTACGTAAGTTTAGATTGACTTTTAACAATTTCTTACCGTATGTAAAAATGGTTGAACCGTTAGCCGCGGTTAATATCGTATCGAAATTCTTTTTTAAATCTGTGAAAGCATTGCGTGGCACCACAGATAAATCGGCACCAGTGTCAATTAGGAAGTTCAGGTTGTTAGATCTATCGTAAATAAAAAGTCGACGACGTTTGCTGTTAGTAATGTCAAAATCAGACGTCATAAAATTATTATCAAACTTCAGTCATCTTTGAGAATTATCAGATTTTTTACAATTCTTACTGAATTTGCACCATTCACCTCCACAACAATAGGCATTGGCACCATAAAGTTGATGGTAGTAACAAATAGTATTGTCTGTACGATCAAATTTATTGGAAACATTATTACGGCTGGGTGAACGATTGCGATTAGTGGTACGAGTTTGTGAATTGCTTCTACTTTTGCAATTGTTGCAGCATGAAGTAGAAGGTTGAGGCTCGAAGGATTGATTGGAAAGTCTGGATTCTAAAGAGTTTAATCGAGAATTAAAAATTTCTTGTTTTTGTAATACTTGATTAATTGAATCATGGAAAGTGATTGAAAAATTTTTGATAGTGGTAGTTAAATCTGATAACGGGGTTGACTCAGAGTCAAGAGGATTTTTGGAGTACGATGCAACCATTGAATTTTGACAGGACTCCCAGATCTGATCCGCAATATCTAGAATCTCTTTTGTGTCTGTTTTCCCTGAAGCTGTAATGGCAATATATACTGTTTGAGGCAAACGTCTTTTCCATAACTTTATCAATAAATCTTGACTAACCATGCTGAATCCTCCAACCATATTCAGCATGGATCTATAGAAATCTGAAGGTTTAAGATCGCCCATTTGGGAACCTGATAACAGATCATTCAGACGTTTTTCCTCACTCGATGATAAACGTGAAATTAAAACTTTCTTTAAATTTATAAAGAGATCCGTTTCCGGGGAATTAGATATTATATCGTATATATTGTCTATCACATCTAATGGCAAATTAGCTATAACCTGATCATACTTTTTCTTGTCATTGACAATTTTTGCAACAGAAAACTGTGATTCGATCTGGGTAAACCAAATTTCTGGTTTTGATTTCCAGAATGGGGGTAATTTGACAGAGGTGACATAATAGGTTTGAGGAAAATCCTCGTCTGAAGGTTGTCTTTGCATAACTAATCGATTGTGATTGATTGATTGATTTACTACTCTCTTAGATAAAAAAGGAAATGTACTTTAACTCACTCACCGACAGATGACAGTACTTGTAATGTACAACTTCAGTTGATTGAATTAGGAAATTACCATAAATTATAGGAACATCTATTCAAATTTGGAACCTCTATTCAAAATTCATCGGAAAATTCTTCTCTTCATAAAATGGTCAATTTATAACGGTAGTTGATATATTGAATCTCTTCTGGTATATATTTATCACGTTGGACATAAAATGATCACGTCGGGGTCACCAAATTTATAGCGTTATCGCTATAAATAAAATTAGAATCGAAGTTAATATACTTATATTGTTTTTAATACATGTTCATATTTTATGTGATATTAGTATTTTTTAGTATATTGATATTATATTTTTATATCGAATGTTTTTATTTTTCTTAGCGACTCCATGGAAACTTCTCCATTATGGATCGAGTTTTCCTTTTTGTTTCTTAGCGACTCCATGGAAACTTCTCGCTTTTGGAAGTGAGTGAGTCGCTATAGTCGCTATAGAGGGTTATGTTTTATATTTAGCAGTCATCTGCCTAATGCCTAATGGCGGAACAACTACTCTTAGATTAGGCTAAAAAATACCCCTGTTCTTGCAAAGAATATCCACCGTCATACCATCATAAAAAATGAAAATTTGAAAGTTTGGAATTATGTAGAATTAGAGTGACTTAAGTTCACCTCTTTTATCAAAGTATACATATAGAGTGTAAAAACTAACTTTATATAAAAATTAAATACATGATTACCATTAAAATATGGAAAATGTGGAAGTTCTTAATTTATAAATTTTTGAATACAAACTAAAGTGACTTTAACCACTCTCATGAACTTTATTTTTATATTAGGGTGGTTTTCTTCTATCTAGAGGTTGCGTAACCACCTCAGAATAAAAAATCCTTTGCCATATGGCAAAGGACTTTGAGTATATACCAAAAATCTATATTTAAATACAAAACGGTTGCGCTTGTTTACTAGTTTTTGCATGTATTTATTGTTACCACAAATCAGGGATGATTTACCTTATTTTAGGGTTGTTTATTCGCTAAAGGCTCAAAATTTTGAGAGCACATGGGCTTTTCTGAGATCGGATTCGAACTTGCACTCAACAAGTTCAACCTAAAAATATAATTTCAGAACTTAAATTACGTATTCTTTCAACTTTTTATTTCTACATCCCTTTCAACCACTAATTTATTCCATTTTCAACTTAAGAATAAATTATAGGCTATTGGCATGCTAAAATTTGAAATCAGCAACCTCAAGAACCCCTAGAATATACTTTTGGAATGAAAATTACGTATTTTGTCAAATTTTCATTTTTCACATCTTTCAACCTCTTTCAACCCCCGTTTTACTCGATTTTCACCATAAGAATGAAATTTGAAATCAGCAACCTCAAAAATTCTAGGATTGTACATTAGGAGTACTTTTTGCATGTACTTATTGTCACTTTATATGAGGGGCGATTTTACCTTATTCTAAGGGTGTTTTCTTGCTCCAGCTCAAAATTTTGAGGATTTTTGGGCTTTTCTGAGGTCGGATTCGAATTCAGCGAAAAATACATTGGACTACTCGGGTCAAGTTCCAGCTTCAGGACTTTTATTTGTAGCTGGGTTATTTTATTCAATTTTTCATCCGTTTTGCTTCTTCTAACTCAAATTCTCAAGCCGCCATATTGAAAAAAAAAATTTTTGCAGCAAAACTGAATTTAGCATATCCAAGTACTTAACTCTACCAAGTTTCGTAACTTTTTATCGAAAATTGACTAGGTTACCGATTTTTGACGCCTGTTTTCAATAAAAGCACCACTGTGATGTCGCAAATCTATAAATAGCACTGCTCATACTCTACTTGACGTATAAACGGAATGAAAAAGCGCGTTATGTAATTTATAACAGATCCTTATTTTTTATTGAATTTTGACTTAAAACATGGCGGATTAATTAAATTCATTAAGCTATTAGAAATTACAGGTTAGTACATTAACTTGTATTTTAAATTGACCTTATAACGCAAAAAAATGTTTTTATATGCCAATGAATAGTTGAAAACTAAAAACCTCAAATTCCTTTCATAAATGTCTTAATAATAATTGTAATAATAATATTGGGAATAAACAACATTTCATAGAGTTAATCTCAACATAATAAACATTGCTTATTCAGAGTAATACAGATCTTATCCGAAATATTTTTATAGAACATACATTGTACACTGTACAGCAGATATACAAATACTCTAGAGCAAAATAAAATTTCAAAACCATTTAAAACTGGTTATTTGTACGCCACTGGCTGTTATCTATTTAACTAAAACTGCATAGAAGTTCACAAGAAACTTATAACGGCGAGATTAACGACAACAACCTTGCCAAATTATGGTCGTTGAACCAAACTGGCAGCGTTCAATATTACTATATTAATATTTTCATATGCGCATTCCATTAGACTTTTATTATAATTTTTTGGTGGTATCAATACAATTTTAGGGCACATTTCCCATTAAAGTATTTCGGATAAAATCTGAATGAGATAATAATTGAAATATAATTACCTTTAATGAACCTGCGACAACCAAAACGGACTTTATAGCACGCAATCCCCAGTCATAATGATCTTGTTTTGATAAAAGTTCTTTACACAACGTATAGAGAGTTATGAATTTTCTGGCCAAAATTTTTGCATCTTGGAAACCTTCAGCAACTAACATTATTTCGCATATTAGTTCAAAATCAGGAACTACCATGGCACAAGGTCTGTAAAATTTAATCTTATACATTCATTAATAATAGTAACTGACATAATATACAAGCAAATTTTCAATTTAAGTCCTTCCTGTGTCTCAAACAGTTATTATTTTTTTTATACTGCATTATATATAAATAAAATTACATCAGTTTTCTATTAGCTAACGGATGTTAGTTAGATACATTTTTCTATGAATAAAAAGGGTAGTTAACATTTGAAACCTCCAAGTATTGGGAGGTGCGGACACTTTTGGTTAGAACTACAACATCCATAGTTACACTCATTATAAAATATTTAGAATTCTTTGAAGTTGAAAGGCCTACTTAGTATTAGTACAATAACTTCCCATATAACAGAAAAAATAGAAGATCAATGAAAATTTGGGAAAACGTTCATTTTTACTTCTTTTGAAAGCCGATATCTAGCTTGAACTAGGGTAAATTTTTTTTAAAGTACCTAAGAGTAGTGGAGTCACGTTAGACATAAAAGAGCTAAAACCTCTGGAAATGGTTAGGCAAGGCCGATTTAGATGAAAACTTTTTTAAATGACAATTAAAAAAATTTTTACGCATTAAAAAAGTGTGCTTTTGCTTTATTAATTGTTTAAACAAATTATTGTTAATAAAATTAGAAAAAAATATTAAGGATGAAGAAAAAAAATTATTTTTAAAAATGATGTTTTGCAAATATATTGAAAACCGCGAAGTTTATCAAGTATTAAAATATATAACCTGAACAGTATGAAATTTCCTTGAATTTGAGATAAGTACCATTAAATTTGGTAAGAAATTGACGAGATATTGTTTTTTAAGGTTTAGTGTTTTTTTCACTCCCTAAAAAAGTCAAATTTCAACGCGTGTTTTTGATTATTAACTAAAAAACTGAGAAAATAATATTAATCACGGTGTTCAAAGATAACACAGGTCTCCAAAAAAAAAAAAGGTCTTGTCCTAAAGTTCTCATCTAACTTTTTATTTTGTTTTCATTTCATTTCATTTCATTTCATTTCATTTCATTTCATTTCATTTCATTTCATTTCATTTCATTTCATTTCATTTCATTTCATTTCATTTCATTTCATTTCATTTCATTTCATTTCATTTCATTTCATTTCATTTTATTTTATTTAACTTACACCATTCAACAGCATAACACCAATTACTGAATTGGTAGTTTTGGTAGTTTTCACACCATCTGAGGGTTGACACTGTAGGGCGTTGATAGTACGTAAGTTTCTAGTTCTATTTTAGAGTACTACGCAAAATAGAAATCCTGTTGTATTCTATGTTTTCTCTTGTTTTGTGTCCTTTAAACTTGGGGGGTGGTTGTTCTCAACCCTATAGGGACAGTTTATGAAGATTACGTCGGATCTGATGCAGTTTCTTATAACTTTAACAAAACTTAAACATTTCGAGCTTTTTCAGCAGTCATTACTATTTTGGATCGATTTTTTTATAAATGGGGGCTAGTTTTCGCCCCTCACTGGGGGTGTGTTTCATATCTATTATATGCACGCTGCTGTTTAACCTTAATTTGTATAATTCGATCGATTAGGATGTAACAACTATTCTCGTAGCTTAATATTCTATTTACCCCAGTCCAGGGGTGTTTTTTGGCTCTAGCTAAAGATTTTGGGGGTGTACGAATTTTTTTGACCTCGGATTCGGATTCAGCGACCGAAAATACATGGGAATACATGGGTCTGGTTCGCTGGTATGAACTTTTTTTTATTTTTGTGGGGCTGTGTAATCATTAACAAAAGAAATACTAAAAAAGAGAATACTAAAAGTGCTAAGGACTAAAAACTAAATTCCGCTAAATTATTAGAAGTTCAGATATAATAAACATCGATACACATTATAATTTTAGTTTTTTATGAAGGCTATACCGCAGTTGAACATATCAAACTTGGTTTAGACAGAGTTATAATTGTTGCAAAGGGTCTCGCCGGTTAAGTATATGGAATTGGGCCGAGTGGCTTATTGAGCTATTCATTCACATGAATGTTGCTTATGACTAGGAATGCTCAATAAAATATATAATAAACCTCTATTCCCTATATTAGGAGAGTTATGGGGGTAACAACCCTCAACTTTAAAATTAATTTTTTTCAAAACTATTGAAGATAATTAATTGAAATTAATAGGAGACGTTGATATAAAATAGCTTTATATTTTACATTTTTTTTATATTCCTATTACGTCATTTAGTATATAAAAAAAATAATTAAATTTTTGAGGGTGCTGTTTTTATATTGAGTGACACCTACCAAAAAAATATATATTATTTAACACTAACATAATTATCGTGTGTGAAAATTACTTCAACGTCAAATTGGGACAAGATGCTTAAAAATATAAATCTAGGTAATGAACACAGGCACACAAAAACGCTGCTAATATAGGAGATAGAGGTTTATCATATATTTTATTGAGCATTCCTGGTCATAAGCAACATTCATGTGAATGAATGGCCCAATAAGCTGCTGGGCCCAATTCCATATACTTAACCGGCGAGACCCTTTGATGAAGCGGTGAGAATTTCATTACATTAATACAGGGTGTTTAGAGATTGAGAGTAGGAACTTGCCATAGGATTACGTGGGGAATTGATAAAATTCAACTGGCTGAGAATCTCCTCACTGTCAATGTCATTCGTTATTAGATTGCGTAAGAAAACTAGTTGGGCTATAATACGGCGATTTTCAAGAGCATCGAACGAGTGTCTAGACAGTAATTCATTATGTGGAAATCCAATTGGTGGATACAAATGATCATCCTTGAAGCTGAGATATTTTAGAAAACGTCTCTGAACTCTTTCTATATTTTGCACATGAATATTGTAGTGAGGACCCCATATGATGGAGGCATATTCAACGCGAGGTCTAACAAGGGCGCAGTATAATAACTTGATGGTATTTATATCGTTAAATTCGTGTGTATTTCGTATCACAAAGCCAAGAGATCTCTGAAGGAGTTTGTTACTATATCATTTACGTGGTCAGTAAAGGATAGTTTAGGATCGAAAATTACGCCAAGTTCACGGATAGTGTTAGGTCTATGCAGGGAAACTTCATCAACAGAATAGTCATATTTTATGACATTGTGTTTCAGAGAAAAGGATATTAGATTAAATTTGGAAGGATTTAGAGGCAGACTGCTTGATGTACACCAATCATTTATTTTGTTTAATGCTATTTGTAGCTTATACTTCACTAAAATTAAATTAAATTTTGACCAAACCCGGAACAAATTGGTAACAAGCTAATTTCTTCGGGATTGTATTCTATGGCTATTCAGGAGTCTCTGGCTGAAAATTCCAAAAATCCGCAGTGCAAAAATAAAGAAAAAATGCTCCGCCATGTTGAAATTAGGCACTTTTTTCCTTTAATCGGTAATAGCCCACACGGATGACACTTCAGAAAAAAAAGTAAAGAGGCAAAATTTTGAGAGAAAGAGCTAAGCTTCAATATGGTATAAATCAGTTAAATAGTAACAAAATTATGATTGTCAAAATGACAGATTCTTTTCAAAAGAGGGTATTTTTTGTATTTTAACACCATACTAATTAAACATGGTTTATTTAAATATGAAATAAAACATATACCGGTACGATATTTCTTTTCGAAAAACAACAAAATCATCTAATTTTTCTTATCTTGATAAAAAACTTACACCAAGTCCAACTTTGCCTGAAAGTGCTAAACAATTTGTAATAGATGGGTTTCTCCTTAGAAAAGTTGTGTGGCAACGCCCGGCTCAATGTAAAGATATTGTTCATCAGTGTTTAATTTGTTCGTTATCATTATGGTTTAAATTGTATTATTATTTTCGATAGCTATTCTAATGAAAGCACTTCCGTTAAATTTGCAGAATATCAAATAAGAGCTAAAAATGCATTTCAGAAAGAAATTAATATTGATCCACAGAAAAATAGTAGAGATATCTCAAAACGAATTTTTAGCATCAGTGTCAAATAGAGATCAGCTAATTAAACTTCTAACATCAAATTTCAATCAAAATAATATCACAGTCAAATGTGTGGATGCAGATGCTGATTATTTAATTGTAAAAGCTGCTATTGATTGCTCAGCTGATATAGTTGTTGGTCAAGATACAGACTTAAATAACGTTACTTATTGAGCATTGCAAAACAAAAAATGAATACATGATGTGATTGTTGGTAAATCTGATAAAACAACGAATATCTGCAAGTTACGTTCAGAACTAAGTGAAAATGTAGTAAAAATACTTTATTTTTTGCACACGCCATATTCAGATGCGATACCATCTCTGCATTCTATGAAAATGGCAAAAAACAGTATTCTCAGTTTTAGAAAATAATACTGAAGTAACAGCCTATTAATTTTCAAAAGTTTTGCTGAAGCAAATCAGCTTGCAGTAATTGGGGAAGAATTTATTTTAAGATGGTATGGCAGTAAAAAAAACTAATAGTTTAAATGATTGTAAATAAATAAAAAATAAATAAACTATATTTTCCTGTCAGACAAAGTGGTACACTTGTATAGGAATAGTCATATGCTTACTTACAAACTAATTGCTACTTTCATAGAATTCATCCAGACTATAAAAGCACTTATCAACAAGATAATTGTTTAATTGTCGTTTAAGAGATTTTAAACTTGATGCACTTTTTACACGGCACGGTACGGCAACACTGCCAAAATAAAAATAAGATATCATACATTCAAGCTGCATGACACGGCACCACGGCCAAAACAAAAATAATGTGTCACATAATCAGACCGTACAATACGGCAACACTGCAAAAAAGACGTATGAAAATTCACACGCAAAAATGTGTTGTACAATCAAACCGTATGACACGGCACCACAGCCAAGACAAAAATCTAATAAACTCTGCACTTGCATTAACAAGCCAGAACGATACTAAACACAAAAAACTACGCACGAAAGTTCGTATGCACAATGCATCGCACCACCAAAGTGTACGATACTGCAACGCTGCAAAACAAAATACTCTGCACTTGCCAAAGGCAAGCCAGAAAAATACTAAAAACCGCTCAATCAAAAGGTACGACAAAATTAGCGTACCAACAGAACAGACTAGAACGCAAATAAACTCCGCACTTGCACACAGCAAGCCGGAAAGGAACTATACAAAAATAATTGTACGGCAACACATACTAAACTATACAAAAAACTATAAACAAACCTGTGCTCATATTCAGCTAACCAGGTAAAACACCAACAAAATATACTATATATTATACAGCTCAAAAAATAAACTATATACAACTATACAAAAATGTACTCATTATATGAAAAGTATGGAAACTCGAATTTTAAGAAAACAGAAATCTAAAACTCCGCTATCTGCTCTGACAAAGACCAAATTCTATCTCAGCTGGCACAGAAGCAAACCAGACTCCAACATTTTAACACTTCATTCAAAGTCAACCATACTAACACACAATAATGGAATAAAAAAAGTATCAAACATTACTAGAAGGTAAGGTACTAAACCGAATCGCAAAGAAACTTATAACTAAATGTCACACTGAACTCTAAAAACTGGACTAAAACCAAAATACACTAAAACAAAAAGCAAAGTACCAAAAACATAGATTCAAAGCTTCAACAAAAGGTAAAACATAAAATGCACTGCTTAATCGCAGATACATCAAGCAAATGCCAAAGGTAATGGGTATAGAAAATGCCTAAAGGTAGCAAAAACATAAGGAACATAAAAAATACAAAAGACACTAAAAAAATGCCAAGGACGTAAACAAATATCTTTGAATAAAAATTAAAAATATTCAAATCAAATTCAAAAAATCTTAAAACCATCCCGCTACATAAGAATTTATTCAGATTCTAAAAAACCCACGTAAACCGAGACTAACTAAAAAGTAATTAAATCTAACTTTAATATAATTAACCTCTAACTATAATTTAGGTACTTTAATCAAACGTTTTACTAAAATGCCCTAGCTTTTAACTATTTACGTACTGTACCAAAAATTTTAAACTGTAAAAACCAAAATGGTAAAATCTTTTATTTAATTTTGTAAATAACAAATTACTCCGGAATTACAAAATACTTTAAAGCGAGTACTGCTTACCACGACAAAAACTACCTGCAAAGGAAAGGAATGCTATAAAAAACGACCTCGCACGCGCCAACCCAGATAGCACGATTTGATTCCTGGAATATTCATTGATTATACGTTTGGAAGATTTGGTTATTCCTAAAATGATTTTTAAATAATCCAGACGTTACAGGAATATTCTTTTTTTATCCAAATGGCACAATTTTTAGATATTCTGCGATTATCCAAAACTCATATTACAGGAATAATCAAGTTACTCTAGGAATATTTGAAAAATATTATAATAATACAATTTCTCCTTAATAGAATATTTCTAGATTATTATTTCACTCTTTCACGAATATTATGGGCATAAGCTTATATTATTCTCACATACAGATTGATTCCCATTTTATTGGATTTTTATGTTGCATTACATAATATGTAATAATAAGTCGACGAATAATACCCAATTTTAAACTGAAATGGCATTTACCAGTTACTTATATATGATTATTTTCTTGACTTATTATTGTTTAATATACGAGAATGATACCAGAATGGAACGAAACTACAACAAGAGACACGATAATTGCTTACAACTATCGATTTTTAACTCTTGGTTTTTGTCAGAATCATCAGTGTAGCGCATATTGCATGTAAGATTCTGTCTCAAGGTATCACACCGGAGAATTATGTTAGATTGCCGATACGAAATATTAGGTGAATACTCATAGACCAGTAGTAGGACTAAGTCGGCGAGTTATAACTAAATTTATCTACAAAAATCTATTGCAAATTTGGAAAGGCTTCGAAATGAGTCAAATACCAATAAATAAGCGGTTAATTCTAAATACACGTGACGTAACAGTTAATTGTCTTCGCTGACATTATTACATAATTGGCATTTGATGCCATCTCTTACCTATAGTTCCAACCGACGTTTGCGTGTTTAATGGGAATATTCCTGTATTATTTTTCCTGGAATATTATTGTCTTCTTCTCAAAAATCATATATCTTCTAAGAATATTAGATTATTGTTCAAAAAGAATATTCTTGTATTATTTTCTTGGAATATTATTGTTTCCTTCTCAAAAATTATATATATACTAAGAATATTATACTATTGTTCAGAAAGAATATTATTTTATTATTCGTATGAAATATTCTAGTATCAACATGTTAAATTATATATATTCCTGGAACAATACAATATTATTTCGAATATATATACTCCCTAGAGGACATTTACAGATCATTCTTATCTTGTGCTATGTGGGAAGGCATCTCTCTACTCCAGGACTTTAAGCGCGAGCGTTTTTAAACCATGTTCTCTTAATACCAAATTTCAATAGCCATCCACTCACATAATTTTTACGCTTAAAAGATATCAATCACAAAATACACTAATATAAAGAATTTGCTAAACAAATATTTGCGCCCTAGAAATTTATTGACAAAAGCGACATTTAGTTTTTTCTATTCAAAACTTAATTTTGAACACCGAAAGCCCCACGTACAGGGGAAGCCAATTATAACGTTCGCAAATTCGCTTCTCGTTATTTTAAAAATAAAGTAAAGTAAAAAATATTGCACCGACTAGCTCATCGATTATTTTATACTTTTGTTAAAAAGATACTACTTTAAAGGTTTAGAAATAAAACCCCAATTAGTTAATAACAGAAATATATTACTAAATATTAAAAAGAGCACAAGGCCTACAGGTCGCGAGTGAAAAAGAAAATATCGCTTTTACCATAAAGAGACAAATACACAATATATTAACATAATGCCAATAAGATAAACAAAGTATACAAAAATCTTAATAATGGCCGGCCGACCTGGAAATAAACTTAATTTACTCATTCATTAAACAAAAGTAATTAATAAACATTGTATCAGAAAAGTGTAAGTACAAAAAATTGTAAATCAAAAAAAAAAACTTCAGTTACATAAAAAATCGGCAGACATCGTCTGCGTATTGAACAAAAGCTTTTAGCACATAAACACCAGTACAATAGTTTGTGTCATGTGGAAATCGATAAAAGTTAAATTTCTTTTACTCAAGAACAAAAGGTAACGAAATCATTACACCGACACTGCACAAATAACCACCGCTGTATAGCGTAAGTTGTCGAAAACTGATGCAACAGGTCTTTGGCCACCGGAAGAAAATGTTTAAAAGGTACTTACGGAAGCAATCTCCTTGACACACTCACTGTATATCATAATCTAATTAACAAACCAACTGCAGAACGTTCCAAGACAAAGACTAACGAATTGCTAAAGCTGAGCAGAAAACAGCTGAGATGTGCAGTGGGAATCCTAACAGGACACTGCACACTGAACAGACACCTAACTAACATAGGTGTGAAAGGTAATCCAGAATGCAGGATGTGCGGTGAGGATGAAGAAACTCCTCACCACAGACTATGTGAATGCCCAGCCTTGGTGGCTGGGAGGTTTTCATACTTCGGGGGACTAACCGTAACCCCGGAAGAAATAGCCAGAGCTCCCATTGACCGTATACTCTCTTTTTGGAGAGGAACGGGATTAATGAGATAAAGAGACTATGGAGTACAATAAGCTTAAGCTTCAGTACAGCGGGGCTTCGGCACTGCAACCCATAAGAAAAAAAAACTGCAGAACGTAGACAGCTATATGTTCGTTGATATTAAGAACTGCAATCTTGACAAGGCGTCATATGTAATTTTTCGTTAAAAGAATTAACTCAAATTTAATAATTCAACTGCAGTCAGCTGCACTACAGAACTTTCACCTTTAATTTTTACTGTTATGTCTTTTGGTGATTAACTTATTACTCGTTACTTTGTCCTCAGTTACTGTAATTTTTCATGTGACTGACTAACAGCCGGCCAATAGGGCACGGGTCTATACATTTCCCCCGTAAGGTGACCAAGCAATACGACGCGGTTTCGCGTGACCAATCAAATTCACTTCCTTCATATTCCCACATATCGGTATCTCCCGGTCCCCCGCGTAACGTCTTTATCTGGCCTAGAGGTAAACAAGTTCGGGAATGAGCACAGGGTTGGCAAATTTTCGGTAATCAATAAGAAATAAACTGATCGTAAAAGACAATTTCTGGTATGGTACAATATATGAACTTAATTAACTGTAATAGTCCCAGCAAAATTAGCACGTTACAATACAAAACAATAGTATTAAATAAAAATATCAAGGTTTTTTGTTTTGTTTGATAATAAATCTAAAGAAAAGTAACTATTTGTCATCTTCGTCATCACATGTATCATTAAAACCCTCTTCATTTTCATCATCAATATCCCTTTGCTCCATATGCCGGTTTCGCGTACAACTATTTCGTCTAGGGCACTAAGTAATTGAGGTCCATCAAACCAAGTCGGCGAAAACTTATTATCATTTAAATTTCAACCATTTTCTGAGGGGTTATAAAATTTTGGTTCTTTTTCGGTGGTAGTATTCCATATGGCACATATTTGATTCGTTCTTTGTACTTTTAAAAGCAATACGTTCTTGCATGGAGGTAACATATAGTAGGTACTATCAAACTTTTTCGGGTTATCGAATGGACTCTGTTTTGGTTTTGGTTTACAATGAGAGTATAAAATGTCGAATCGAGCTTCATTTCACATAATGTGGATTTCCCATACATAGCACAAATTAATCTTTGTACATACGTGATCTGGTACATTGTTGCCAAATGTACCAAATACTTCCTGCATTTTTTTGTCATTTTTAAGGAGTTCAAAGGGTTTTGGTTTCCCTTTTCTGGAGAAAGCTGCCGTGTAGTCACACCTTGAAGAATAGAATGCTGCAGAGATTTACAAACATTAAATCCTAGTGCACTGAAAATTGCATTGACATCTACAAATCGACAAGTGTTTTGGATACAATTCAAACTTCTATCCATACATTTACAGACTGATCAATGTGATGCATATTTCCTAAAATAATTATTAGGATGTCTGTGTCAGAGGCTCTAATTACAACATTACTGTTTTTTCTTAATTTTGGATAAATGGTGAATAATTCGGCTATCAGCCTCTTCGTGGTAGCAATTTAGTATGTCAACGGTTTCTTTTTCGGTATGCCCGTTTACTACCGCAAATTTGTAACACTCGTTACAATTTGCGTATAAAGTTTTATTTTGAAGTATTTCCACAAACATATCATTTTGCCAAAACTCACAAAAAAACTTGACCAAAGCCTGTTTAAAATTGTCGTTACGAAGTGCTTTCATGAAGTCTGATGGCCGTGGCTGTTCACAACCTTGAATTAATAATTCGGCACTTCTTTCGTATAAACTAGCCCTTTTATCGCGCTCAATATCTTTTATAGATGGGCTAACGAACTTATCGAACAATATGTGAACTTTATTGCCTTTATGTTGACAAACTTTTTTTAACACATGTCCAGCTAATTTTCCAAACGTTTGTGGCGTTTCCCCTAATAAATGTAGTAAAAAAAAACGTCAATAGTTGTACAATCGACGTGATTAGGTGGAATAGAATTAACTTTTTTCAAGAGCCTTAAAAAGGCTGGATTTGTAGTACTATGTTACCTCCATGCAAGAACATATTGCTTTTAAAAGTACAGAGAACGAATCAAATATGTGCCATATGGAATAGTGCTACCGAAAAACAACCAACATTTTGAAAATGGTTGGAATTTAAATGATAATAAGTTTTCGCCGATTTGGTTTGATGGACCTCAATTACCTAGTGCCCCAGTCGAAATAGTTGTACGCGAAACCGGCATGGAGCAAAGGGATACTGATGATAAAAATGAAGGGGGTTTTAATGATACATGTGATGACGAATAGTTACTTTTCTTTAGATTTATTATCAAACCAAACAAAAAACCTTGCTATTTTTATTTACTACTATTGTTTTGTATTGCTGTTGTTTCTTGTATACGAAGTTGTTTTGCCTACATATTCACCGAATTCTGACAAACAAAATAATAATTGTAATAGTTTTCCTAGTGCATTGTTAAACCGAAAATGTACTCAATAAAACTATTTTGCTATTGCTATTTTTATTCACTACCATTGTTTTGCATTGCTATTGTTTCTTGTATACGAAGTTGTTTTGCCTACATATTCACTGAAGTCTGCCAAACAAAATAATAATTGTAATAGTTTTCCTAGTGCATTGTCAAATTTCCGAACATGTACTCAATAAAACTATTTTGCTATTGCTATTTTTATTCACTACTATTGTGTTGTATTACTGTTGTTTCTTGTATATGAAGTTGTTTTTCCTACATATTCACGGAAATCTGACAAACAAAATAATAATTGTACTTAATAGTTTTCCTAGTGCATTGTCAAATTTCCGAACATGTACTCAATAAAACTATTTCGCTATTGCTATTTTTATTTACTACTATTGTTTTGTATTGCTCTTGTTTCTTGTATAGGAAGTTGTTTTGCCTACATATTCACGGAAGTTTGACAAACAAAATAATAATTGTAATAGTTTTCCTAGTGTATTGTCAAATTTCCAAACATGTACTCAATGAAATCCTGTACCGACTTTGGCATTATTCTTTCAGGTTACATTTTCTAGAAAGTCTGCTCTTTATAGTTGACCTTCCGCCGATCTTTTTGAAAAATATTTATGATCTACATAAAAAGACCTTTGATTTGAACCTAAATTTATACATGTACCTCATGAGGTAAGAAACGTCGGAATTTTGGGCGTCGCGGCGGGCGTCTGCTCTACGTATGCGTTCAAATACTGTCACACAAAATAAAAATTGTAATGGTTTTCCCAGTGAATTGTCACGTTTTTAAGCATGTACCCAATGAGGTAACTTTAGCGACTTTTTTTCGCCTTTTTGACAAGCTGTCATAATGAGAAGTTGACCATTGAGCCCCGGCAGACGGTCGGTTTTTTGCTACATATATGTGGTAATTTTACTACAAAAACTCAAACCTTTTGTACCCGATGAGGTAACTTATTTGCATCTTGGCCGTAGGTCTAACAGATTGCAAGTTTTCGTAGTTAAAATGCATTTAATTTGATCATACATGAGTTTAAAATAATAGGATGTCAAAAGTTTAGTAGAGATTAAAGACGTTCCGCTATTATGCAGGAGAATGAGCACAAAAGAACCTGCTTAAAAGAATTAAATCGTGAGGCGATAAAAACTGGATGATTTGTGTAAGGTATCTTTTACACTGGGAGTTGTCAGTATGAGATAAATTAGTATGTTAAATTACTGCTTAGGCTTCGGTGATTCTAGTGCAGGATTTCTCAAGGGAAGGGGATAGGATTTTTGTTATGGGTGGTGTAGGGCGTGATGTTGTCTATCTGTTGTATAATTACCTTCTTAACGTATGATAAATATTTAGATTTTGATGCAGTAACTTATGTGTGTTAGCACATTATCTTGCCTATGTAAGTGAGCTATGTTTCTAGTAAGTTCTGAGATATCTATTTTGTGGGTGAAAAATTTCTTGGCGGTCTCCCTAACTAGGTCTTTAATCATGGGCATATCGGTGATCCTATGGGGCTCCTCAATAGTTATATATCTGCTTGAGTTAGTCAACAGGTGAAGCATCTTCTTTTGTGTCACTTTTACTCTATGGAGCTGCGTATCTGACGCCCTATTCCAGGCTACGCAGCCATAAAGTAGAAAAATAGCCTTATATAATAGTTTATTTTTGATGGTAAGTTTACTTCCCCTGTTGACTAGGGGATACAGTCTACTGAGAGTCCCATAGGATCTGTTAGTAGCCCGCATGACATGCAGGTCGAAGTAAACCTTTTGTTTAGGGAGACCCCCAGATATTTGATTGTATTATTTTCTATTACATCGTGGTTGTCTATTTTTAATTTCGTGATTATTTTGTTATTTGTGAATTTCCGGTTAAATGTGATGGTTTCCGTTTTTTAAGGGTTTATTTTAATCTTCCAGGTGTTATAAAAAGTCATCAAACGTGCCAAGTGGTAGCGAATCTTCTGCGTTGCTGTTTGAGCGTGAAAACTGCTGCCATAAATGGTCACGTTATCTGCATAATGGAGGAGTGAGGTACTGGGGTAGGTAGGGATATCAGCGGTATATAGGTTATAAAGGATGGGTCCCACCCATCAAGGAACTCCTGAAGAGAGACTCAGTTTTATGGAGAATGAATCATTCACCCGTACCAGAATATAACGATCTGACAAAAAGGAGTTAATGAGAGTTGTGATGTACTTATGAATTTTCTATATTAAGCCGTTCCTCCACGTGAAGTCAAACGCTTTTTTAATGTCAAAGAGCAGGACAATGTTGCACTGTTTTTTGTTAAAACTGTGTCCTGCACGAGTTTGCAAATTGCATGTGTAATTGTATGTCACGGTCTGAAACCGAATTGTTGTGTGGTAATGAACCACGAAGCTGTTAAGGTGACCAAGGATTACCTTTTCGACCAGTTTTGACATAGTGTTCAGGAGAGAGATAGGTCGGTAACTCCCCGGTTTATGGGGAGGTTTATTCGGTTTCAGTATCGGGACAACAGCGATTTTCCACTTGGAGGGAAAATATTGCAGTCTGGATTATTGCGTTAATGACGTAAGCAGGGTCGGTTTTCTGACTAGGCCTCATAGACGCGGGCCTAGGGGCGCCACTCTGCGGGGGCGCCTTTGCCTTTCATCTTAGTGGTTACTGCCCATAAACTGATAACAAACATACAGAGTATAATACAAGACATTTAACTTGTTCCTATTCGGGGAGGGGGGCAAAATTGACCTGAGCCTAGGGACAATTGGTATCTAAAACCGGCACTGGACGTAAGAGATTTGTACAATCGCTTTTTGTGGAATATGTTTAAAGACAATGTTGGGTATGGAATTTATACCCGGTGCCTCATTGTTAGGGGAGTATTTGATGAATTTCTGAAGGATTCTTTAATAGCTTATGGAGTTTGTGAGGTGAGATAGAGTATCTGGGAAACAGGCCACGAACATGTGTCGTAACCTGCTCTTGGAAGGGAGTGGATTTAGGAGTTAGTGGTTTGGAGATACTCAGCAATGACGTCTACTTTTTCTGTGTCTAGCTAGAACCGGAACACATTATAATTTGTAATCTTCAATTGCAAATCAAAACTGTTCTAACCTAATGCAGCTCGTTTCTTATAGAAACACTTGCCATTTAACCACGGAAAGCCGTACGTTTTACATTAGATACTGTTCTCATAAATTCTCATTGAGATAGTATAAGTAAATGTAAAGACTTATATAATTTACTAGAGGAACAACAAATAGATACTCGTAGAAACTGCTCTCATCAATCCTTTTGAAGGAATACTAAATGTGTACTTGGAATTTCCGACCATATCATAACAAGTAGTGAACAATTTGTTACTGATTAAACCTCATCACAATTATATTCGGAAAACAGCATAAATACTTTTAGAAATTAATCGCATATAACCCCATTCAAAGTGATTAAACTTGTATTTGTAATTGCAGTTGAAAACTGACCTTTCTTTTTAGCCATTCAAACAAATGAAAACACATTTATTATATTACTGAAAAAAAACATTAATACTCATAGAAACTGATCTCATAAATTCCTATTCAAACATTATAATTAGTAATCTTCAATTGCAAGTCAAAACTGTCCTAACCTTATGCAGCTCGTTTCTTATAGAAACACTTGCCATTTAACCACGGAAAGCCGCACGTTTTACCTTAGATACTGTTCTCATAAATTCTCATTGATGTGGTATAAGTAAATGTTTGCTGCTCCATTCTGGTAGAAACTGATAGAAATTTCAGCAGCAACTTTACTCCAGGTTCCAGTAGAGGGAGCTGTATACGTGTCGCTAATTCGTATCTAATCTAATGTGACCTAAGGAACTGACGTGTGTTTGTTAAATTAAAAGTAAAGCAGTCTCTTTCACTGCTAACTCATTCATTGCTTCTAGGCTAGAACAAAAACACCCGAGGAAATAAGGACTTTGCAGTATTTTGTGTTTACCACAATATTAGTATTTCTATTTGAAATATGCAATTTAAACTGTACATTTGTCGGCATGCATATCCAAATTAATACTAATAAAAAAGCAAAATGGAAGTTTACAATAAAAATACATCTGTAAAATATACAATTGAAACTGTACATTTTTTGACATGTATATCCACATTAATACTAATAAAAAGACAATGTTGAAATTTACAATAAAAACACGTTGATAAATGGTGTGTTACATACGATAGATACTGGAGAAATGACGGACTGGAACTCTTATGATATTACTTATAGAAACGTTTAGAATCTCTTTGAAGTTGTATCTGTAATTCCATATGTTTACAGATATAAGGGCAAGGGTGCATTTGCAGATGCTAAACTGTAGATTTTTTTATGTATATTTCATATAAGTACTCATGAAAGGGCAACATGATAATTCCAAATAGCTCATTCGGAATTACTGTTTCATAACCGATTTAAAACCTAATAAAACAGATAAAATCCGCTCTGTATAATACTAATATAACTTATAGGAACGATAAAACCGCATCACTTTTTTTTTATAAGTTTCTATGTGGAATTTTTGGCAGGGCCACCACACATAGGTAACAACAAAACACCCACTCCCTGCGATATTGCCATCTGCCGCAGCTGAGAGTCGAACTCTGGAGATGGGAGCCACTAGCAGTGTTGTCTATCACACAATCGTGAAATAAACAGAAAGAGAATAGAAAGGGTTGAACCCAAGGAACAATTTTGGTTTCTTAAATATATACAAGTGTGCTATAAAACTATTTTTAAAATGCCTTCTATTTTGCTGTAACAATATCCTTAACACCATCATAAAGCGACTTGCAGACTAAAAGGGCCCACGCTTATGAAGGTTGTTAAGGCCTTTTTAAATTCCATCATAAAACTCCTTAGTGAGGCATAGTGCCGGTTTTGAAAACCTTGTTCAGGGCGTTTTAAAACCTTTATTCTTAAAACCTATTTTATTAGCTTCCTGCATTTCTAGAAAAAACCTAGAAGGCTACCCTAAAACTGGTTTTTAAAACTCTTATAAGTCCATATTAGAACTGCGAAGCTATAAGAATGTCCACGAAGGAATCTAAATAATTTTATTATTGCATTTATTTTTTTAAACTGATTTAAGCAAACACACCATCAGAAGACTAAATGGAATTTGAAATTTATAAAGCGTAGAGTGACACTATAAGCTACCTAAGGCCGATTTAAAAGGTAATAAAAATACATCAGGTATGACAAAAAAATTAAAACCAACGGAAGTTTATCGTTAAAACTACAAAAGAAAGGCCCAAAAAACTAGGGCGCCTCAGAAATAATATTGATTTTAATATCCATACAAAATTTGCATAGACGCGTAATCAACAAATTTAAAAAAGTAGGCTGCTTCTCGGTTTCCACGGTAATTTTCAGTCGTTTCTTGTAATTTTACCTTAATTTGCTAAAGAAAAAGTGATAATTATTAATAGTTATAATTGTGAGATTGACCTTGAATATTTTTATGTAACAAGAAAAACATGGCCGGCCAACTAAAAACCTAATTGTCATTTTACAGTCCTCTCATTAAACTATATATTCTAATAATGGTAATAACCTAGAACATTTACTCTAAATGAAGTCCTTTTAGCCTTTTTGTATACTATCACAAATAATCCCTTCCTTACAAAAATGCAAATGCACTTGGCGAAGATCACATGGACTTGATAAAAGCTGTAATAAAACGTTTGGGACGTTGATATTTGATACAAAAAACTTAAAACTTAACCTCAAAATAATTTCTGTGTGTGTGTGTGTGTGTGTGTGTGTGTGTTTTAACAGTCCTTTTAAAATGGTCACTTTTTTATTTTCTTCCACCTTTCCAAAAAAGACATAATTACACATCAGTAAGTCGTGAATTTCTTTTAATTAACACGCACACACATGCATCAACGACACTTCAGGCAGACATATAGTTTATTATTTTTATAATAAATGTTTTATTGAGGTTTTAGAAAGTGTTTTATGGAATTAAAATTTGCCTATTAGATTTATAGAGGCCTTCTTTCTTCATAACGGTTTCATCACAACATTTGTCAAGGATGTTTTAAGAGTCTAGTTTTGTAATGGCCGTTAATAAGACTAATAAGCATTGAAAATGTCTAGTTTTAGAAAGGATTTAAAATGCATTTATTGCAAATATGTTAAAACCATAAAGAATTATTTAAAGTCTCTTTAAATCTAAATGGAATTTAAGACGTTAATAAAACTAATTAGCTTTATGGAGAGTTTTATGTAGGTAAGATAAATACCTATTACAAATACATATTCCTAGAAGCAAATTAGCTTTATAATTAGGTCTTTCAAAATGCTTTAAAACTTATAACATATAAGAGCAAGTATGCTTGAAGCCTAAAAGGCCTTAACTACAACATCAATAAAGCACAAGACTATTTCCTAACCCTGACAGACCTTTCTTAAAACCTCCTCAAGTCCAAATTACTTTTAAATCGTTCCTTGGAAAGGTATGCAAAGTTGAGAAAAATGAAAGTAGGGATATGGTAACAGGATATGGTATAGGAAAATATGGCTAGGGAAGAGGTTGCCGGAAAATAGACAACGCTTGGTATAGTAGGAGATGCTTGATCTGGAATGATGCATTATGCTGTCTGACTTGGGTTATATTGCGTGTTAGTGGACTGTCGCCCAGTTTGAAAGTGTAAAATTTTGGTGAGATTTTTGTGCTCTAAAACTCAAAGTTTTTTATTTTTTGTCGTGGCCAGTAAGCTGCACCATACCGGCGCTGCGTATGTGATGGCCAGCCTGATCACCATCGTGTACAACACTTTTTTATTTTGTCGGTTAAGGGCGCCGGAATTATAGGTTAAATTTACTTAAAAACATGACTTCGTAGTTCGAGGATTTCTTCTAAATCCCTGAATTGATTAAAAAGAAATTTCACAGGCTTTGAGAAAAAACTCGATAGAATGGTACTGGACTATTGCAAACTCACGAAAAGTAATATTTTTTTCTTGTCAAGCTGTTAAACATCCTCTAACTTTAAACCTAATTTTAAAATAATAAAAAAGATATTATCTTATTGATATTAGTCTGAGCTCATCTGCTATAGTATATGAAACATATCGATATTTAAATTTCAATTTTTTATTCAGTAGTTTTTGAAAAATCCTCGAACTACTATAACCAATTCGTTGAAAATAAATAAGACAAATTGCCGATAAAGCAGCGTTGGTTTGTAAGACCAATAACGTAAAATTAATAAATGAACTTTAGCACTTGGCTCACAGGTGGCGCAAAGCAGGGCCAATATATTCCCTGACTACAATTACAATTAGATCGCTTTGTTTCACGATGTCGTCGATACGTTATGAAGGTCACTTTTTTTGTGTGATTCATCCTCTTATATAGTATATTAGCGCGACGAACTCTCTAGGCAATGAAAACGCGCTTTTTTGTCCATCGTCTTTATATTATTACATTACAAAATTATAAAACTATGAATTTGCTCATTTTATACAGTGTCCGTCAAAAAGTCCGCACCATATGACTATTGTTATTGACTTTTTGAAAAATTTTATTTTTGATAAAAGTTCGTGCCTGTTCTCAAACGAAAAAAGGACTGCAGAAATGTGTGTTAGTCCTGGCGCTTAGGTCGAAAAATATATTTTTTTTGAAATTACCTCAAGAGTAAACAACCGAAAAATGTTATTTAAAGAAGTTGCTTATAATGTGAAGTTATATCCAGATATCAAATTTGGTTGTTCTTTTCTAAAAATAAAAATTTTTCACTTTTTTCCTGAATTATATTTGATTAAATGCATCAAAAGAAAAGTTTCTATATTTTGCGGAGGCTTGCTAATTTTTGACAAGCTGTCATAATGAGAAGTTGACCATTGAGCCCCGGCAGACGGTCGGTTTTTTGCTACATATATGTGGTAATTTTACTACAAAAACTCAAACCTTTTGTACCCGATGAGGTAACTTATTTGCATCTTGGCCGTAGGTCTAACAGATTGCAAGTTTTCGTAGTTAAAATGCATTTAATTTGATCATACATGAGTTTAAAATAATAGGATGTCAAAAGTTTAGTAGAGATTAAAGACGTTCCGCTATTATGCAGGAGAATGAGCACAAAAGAACCTGCTTAAAAGAATTAAATCGTGAGGCGATAAAAACTGGATGATTTGTGTAAGGTATCTTTTACACTGGGAGTTGTCAGTATGAGATAAATTAGTATGTTAAATTACTGCTTAGGCTTCGGTGATTCTAGTGCAGGATTTCTCAAGGGAAGGGGATAGGATTTTTGTTATGGGTGGTGTAGGGCGTGATGTTGTCTATCTGTTGTATAATTACCTTCTTAACGTATGATAAATATTTAGATTTTGATGCAGTAACTTATGTGTGTTAGCACATTATCTTGCCTATGTAAGTGAGCTATGTTTCTAGTAAGTTCTGAGATATCTATTTTGTGGGTGAAAAATTTCTTGGCGGTCTCCCTAACTAGGTCTTTAATCATGGGCATATCGGTGATCCTATGGGGCTCCTCAATAGTTATATATCTGCTTGAGTTAGTCAACAGGTGAAGCATCTTCTTTTGTGTCACTTTTACTCTATGGAGCTGCGTATCTGACGCCCTATTCCAGGCTACGCAGCCATAAAGTAGAAAAATAGCCTTATATAATAGTTTATTTTTGATGGTAAGTTTACTTCCCCTGTTGACTAGGGGATACAGTCTACTGAGAGTCCCATAGGATCTGTTAGTAGCCCGCATGACATGCAGGTCGAAGTAAACCTTTTGTTTAGGGAGACCCCCAGATATTTGATTGTATTATTTTCTATTACATCGTGGTTGTCTATTTTTAATTTCGTGATTATTTTGTTATTTGTGAATTTCCGGTTAAATGTGATGGTTTCCGTTTTTTAAGGGTTTATTTTAATCTTCCAGGTGTTATAAAAAGTCATCAAACGTGCCAAGTGGTAGCGAATCTTCTGCGTTGCTGTTTGAGCGTGAAAACTGCTGCCATAAATGGTCACGTTATCTGCATAATGGAGGAGTGAGGTACTGGGGTAGGTAGGGATATCAGCGGTATATAGGTTATAAAGGATGGGTCCCACCCATCAAGGAACTCCTGAAGAGAGACTCAGTTTTATGGAGAATGAATCATTCACCCGTACCAGAATATAACGATCTGACAAAAAGGAGTTAATGAGAGTTGTGATGTACTTATGAATTTTCTATATTAAGCCGTTCCTCCACGTGAAGTCAAACGCTTTTTTAATGTCAAAGAGCAGGACAATGTTGCACTGTTTTTTGTTAAAACTGTGTCCTGCACGAGTTTGCAAATTGCATGTGTAATTGTATGTCACGGTCTGAAACCGAATTGTTGTGTGGTAATGAACCACGAAGCTGTTAAGGTGACCAAGGATTACCTTTTCGACCAGTTTTGACATAGTGTTCAGGAGAGAGATAGGTCGGTAACTCCCCGGTTTATGGGGAGGTTTATTCGGTTTCAGTATCGGGACAACAGCGATTTTCCACTTGGAGGGAAAATATTGCAGTCTGGATTATTGCGTTAATGACGTAAGCAGGGTCGGTTTTCTGACTAGGCCTCATAGACGCGGGCCTAGGGGCGCCACTCTGCGGGGGCGCCTTTGCCTTTCATCTTAGTGGTTACTGCCCATAAACTGATAACAAACATACAGAGTATAATACAAGACATTTAACTTGTTCCTATTCGGGGAGGGGGGCAAAATTGACCTGAGCCTAGGGACAATTGGTATCTAAAACCGGCACTGGACGTAAGAGATTTGTACAATCGCTTTTTGTGGAATATGTTTAAAGACAATGTTGGGTATGGAATTTATACCCGGTGCCTCATTGTTAGGGGAGTATTTGATGAATTTCTGAAGGATTCTTTAATAGCTTATGGAGTTTGTGAGGTGAGATAGAGTATCTGGGAAACAGGCCACGAACATGTGTCGTAACCTGCTCTTGGAAGGGAGTGGATTTAGGAGTTAGTGGTTTGGAGATACTCAGCAATGACGTCTACTTTTTCTGTGTCTAGCTAGAACCGGAACACATTATAATTTGTAATCTTCAATTGCAAATCAAAACTGTTCTAACCTAATGCAGCTCGTTTCTTATAGAAACACTTGCCATTTAACCACGGAAAGCCGTACGTTTTACATTAGATACTGTTCTCATAAATTCTCATTGAGATAGTATAAGTAAATGTAAAGACTTATATAATTTACTAGAGGAACAACAAATAGATACTCGTAGAAACTGCTCTCATCAATCCTTTTGAAGGAATACTAAATGTGTACTTGGAATTTCCGACCATATCATAACAAGTAGTGAACAATTTGTTACTGATTAAACCTCATCACAATTATATTCGGAAAACAGCATAAATACTTTTAGAAATTAATCGCATATAACCCCATTCAAAGTGATTAAACTTGTATTTGTAATTGCAGTTGAAAACTGACCTTTCTTTTTAGCCATTCAAACAAATGAAAACACATTTATTATATTACTGAAAAAAAACATTAATACTCATAGAAACTGATCTCATAAATTCCTATTCAAACATTATAATTAGTAATCTTCAATTGCAAGTCAAAACTGTCCTAACCTTATGCAGCTCGTTTCTTATAGAAACACTTGCCATTTAACCACGGAAAGCCGCACGTTTTACCTTAGATACTGTTCTCATAAATTCTCATTGATGTGGTATAAGTAAATGTTTGCTGCTCCATTCTGGTAGAAACTGATAGAAATTTCAGCAGCAACTTTACTCCAGGTTCCAGTAGAGGGAGCTGTATACGTGTCGCTAATTCGTATCTAATCTAATGTGACCTAAGGAACTGACGTGTGTTTGTTAAATTAAAAGTAAAGCAGTCTCTTTCACTGCTAACTCATTCATTGCTTCTAGGCTAGAACAAAAACACCCGAGGAAATAAGGACTTTGCAGTATTTTGTGTTTACCACAATATTAGTATTTCTATTTGAAATATGCAATTTAAACTGTACATTTGTCGGCATGCATATCCAAATTAATACTAATAAAAAAGCAAAATGGAAGTTTACAATAAAAATACATCTGTAAAATATACAATTGAAACTGTACATTTTTTGACATGTATATCCACATTAATACTAATAAAAAGACAATGTTGAAATTTACAATAAAAACACGTTGATAAATGGTGTGTTACATACGATAGATACTGGAGAAATGACGGACTGGAACTCTTATGATATTACTTATAGAAACGTTTAGAATCTCTTTGAAGTTGTATCTGTAATTCCATATGTTTACAGATATAAGGGCAAGGGTGCATTTGCAGATGCTAAACTGTAGATTTTTTTATGTATATTTCATATAAGTACTCATGAAAGGGCAACATGATAATTCCAAATAGCTCATTCGGAATTACTGTTTCATAACCGATTTAAAACCTAATAAAACAGATAAAATCCGCTCTGTATAATACTAATATAACTTATAGGAACGATAAAACCGCATCACTTTTTTTTTATAAGTTTCTATGTGGAATTTTTGGCAGGGCCACCACACATAGGTAACAACAAAACACCCACTCCCTGCGATATTGCCATCTGCCGCAGCTGAGAGTCGAACTCTGGAGATGGGAGCCACTAGCAGTGTTGTCTATCACACAATCGTGAAATAAACAGAAAGAGAATAGAAAGGGTTGAACCCAAGGAACAATTTTGGTTTCTTAAATATATACAAGTGTGCTATAAAACTATTTTTAAAATGCCTTCTATTTTGCTGTAACAATATCCTTAACACCATCATAAAGCGACTTGCAGACTAAAAGGGCCCACGCTTATGAAGGTTGTTAAGGCCTTTTTAAATTCCATCATAAAACTCCTTAGTGAGGCATAGTGCCGGTTTTGAAAACCTTGTTCAGGGCGTTTTAAAACCTTTATTCTTAAAACCTATTTTATTAGCTTCCTGCATTTCTAGAAAAAACCTAGAAGGCTACCCTAAAACTGGTTTTTAAAACTCTTATAAGTCCATATTAGAACTGCGAAGCTATAAGAATGTCCACGAAGGAATCTAAATAATTTTATTATTGCATTTATTTTTTTAAACTGATTTAAGCAAACACACCATCAGAAGACTAAATGGAATTTGAAATTTATAAAGCGTAGAGTGACACTATAAGCTACCTAAGGCCGATTTAAAAGGTAATAAAAATACATCAGGTATGACAAAAAAATTAAAACCAACGGAAGTTTATCGTTAAAACTACAAAAGAAAGGCCCAAAAAACTAGGGCGCCTCAGAAATAATATTGATTTTAATATCCATACAAAATTTGCATAGACGCGTAATCAACAAATTTAAAAAAGTAGGCTGCTTCTCGGTTTCCACGGTAATTTTCAGTCGTTTCTTGTAATTTTACCTTAATTTGCTAAAGAAAAAGTGATAATTATTAATAGTTATAATTGTGAGATTGACCTTGAATATTTTTATGTAACAAGAAAAACATGGCCGGCCAACTAAAAACCTAATTGTCATTTTACAGTCCTCTCATTAAACTATATATTCTAATAATGGTAATAACCTAGAACATTTACTCTAAATGAAGTCCTTTTAGCCTTTTTGTATACTATCACAAATAATCCCTTCCTTACAAAAATGCAAATGCACTTGGCGAAGATCACATGGACTTGATAAAAGCTGTAATAAAACGTTTGGGACGTTGATATTTGATACAAAAAACTTAAAACTTAACCTCAAAATAATTTCTGTGTGTGTGTGTGTGTGTGTGTGTGTTTTAACAGTCCTTTTAAAATGGTCACTTTTTTATTTTCTTCCACCTTTCCAAAAAAGACATAATTACACATCAGTAAGTCGTGAATTTCTTTTAATTAACACGCACACACATGCATCAACGACACTTCAGGCAGACATATAGTTTATTATTTTTATAATAAATGTTTTATTGAGGTTTTAGAAAGTGTTTTATGGAATTAAAATTTGCCTATTAGATTTATAGAGGCCTTCTTTCTTCATAACGGTTTCATCACAACATTTGTCAAGGATGTTTTAAGAGTCTAGTTTTGTAATGGCCGTTAATAAGACTAATAAGCATTGAAAATGTCTAGTTTTAGAAAGGATTTAAAATGCATTTATTGCAAATATGTTAAAACCATAAAGAATTATTTAAAGTCTCTTTAAATCTAAATGGAATTTAAGACGTTAATAAAACTAATTAGCTTTATGGAGAGTTTTATGTAGGTAAGATAAATACCTATTACAAATACATATTCCTAGAAGCAAATTAGCTTTATAATTAGGTCTTTCAAAATGCTTTAAAACTTATAACATATAAGAGCAAGTATGCTTGAAGCCTAAAAGGCCTTAACTACAACATCAATAAAGCACAAGACTATTTCCTAACCCTGACAGACCTTTCTTAAAACCTCCTCAAGTCCAAATTACTTTTAAATCGTTCCTTGGAAAGGTATGCAAAGTTGAGAAAAATGAAAGTAGGGATATGGTAACAGGATATGGTATAGGAAAATATGGCTAGGGAAGAGGTTGCCGGAAAATAGACAACGCTTGGTATAGTAGGAGATGCTTGATCTGGAATGATGCATTATGCTGTCTGACTTGGGTTATATTGCGTGTTAGTGGACTGTCGCCCAGTTTGAAAGTGTAAAATTTTGGTGAGATTTTTGTGCTCTAAAACTCAAAGTTTTTTATTTTTTGTCGTGGCCAGTAAGCTGCACCATACCGGCGCTGCGTATGTGATGGCCAGCCTGATCACCATCGTGTACAACACTTTTTTATTTTGTCGGTTAAGGGCGCCGGAATTATAGGTTAAATTTACTTAAAAACATGACTTCGTAGTTCGAGGATTTCTTCTAAATCCCTGAATTGATTAAAAAGAAATTTCACAGGCTTTGAGAAAAAACTCGATAGAATGGTACTGGACTATTGCAAACTCACGAAAAGTAATATTTTTTTCTTGTCAAGCTGTTAAACATCCTCTAACTTTAAACCTAATTTTAAAATAATAAAAAAGATATTATCTTATTGATATTAGTCTGAGCTCATCTGCTATAGTATATGAAACATATCGATATTTAAATTTCAATTTTTTATTCAGTAGTTTTTGAAAAATCCTCGAACTACTATAACCAATTCGTTGAAAATAAATAAGACAAATTGCCGATAAAGCAGCGTTGGTTTGTAAGACCAATAACGTAAAATTAATAAATGAACTTTAGCACTTGGCTCACAGGTGGCGCAAAGCAGGGCCAATATATTCCCTGACTACAATTACAATTAGATCGCTTTGTTTCACGATGTCGTCGATACGTTATGAAGGTCACTTTTTTTGTGTGATTCATCCTCTTATATAGTATATTAGCGCGACGAACTCTCTAGGCAATGAAAACGCGCTTTTTTGTCCATCGTCTTTATATTATTACATTACAAAATTATAAAACTATGAATTTGCTCATTTTATACAGTGTCCGTCAAAAAGTCCGCACCATATGACTATTGTTATTGACTTTTTGAAAAATTTTATTTTTGATAAAAGTTCGTGCCTGTTCTCAAACGAAAAAAGGACTGCAGAAATGTGTGTTAGTCCTGGCGCTTAGGTCGAAAAATATATTTTTTTTGAAATTACCTCAAGAGTAAACAACCGAAAAATGTTATTTAAAGAAGTTGCTTATAATGTGAAGTTATATCCAGATATCAAATTTGGTTGTTCTTTTCTAAAAATAAAAATTTTTCACTTTTTTCCTGAATTATATTTGATTAAATGCATCAAAAGAAAAGTTTCTATATTTTGCGGAGGCTTGCTAATTTAAGGGGGGTAGATGCCAACCCCTTTTCAGAGGGTGGCAGCAAAAATATTGGAGCTGAAAGACAATCAAATTTTGAGAAGAAAAAGTTCTATGCGATTTCTTATTTTAATTGATAGTCTTTAAGTTTATAACGACTTGAAAATTGGGACATTTACTTAAAAAAAGAGGTATTTCAACACGATTTTCGTCAAATAATTCGCAAGGTATTACATTTTGAGCCAAAACATGTCAGACAAATATGAACGCTACTAAATTGGAGATGAATATCGTTCTAATTTCTGTAAAATTAATGGTTTCGGAAATATAGAAGTATAAAGATGGCGTCCTATAAAATGAAGTATTTAATTAAAAATGTATCTCAGAATATAGCACTTACATCAGAAATGCTAACAACCGTAATGAAATACTAACGATTAGACTTTCAAATGATTTCTTGACTATTTCTATACTTACCATAAAAAACAAAGAAGTTATAACAGAAACAATTAGCTTCCTTACATTTTTTTTTAATAAAAACGTCGCCATTTTTTAAATGTAAGTACTTAGTCAGTAATTAAAAAAATATATTTTCATATACTGTTTTTTCGACCAATTTTTTCGTCCGTTTACAGCATTTTCTTCAAATAAAAATTGTATTATTAACTATAAACGGACTTTCTAGAAAACGTAATTTTTTTTCTCAATAAATATTGGTTTAAGCGAAAAAATGATAGACAACAAAAATAAAGCCTATAAACTGAAAATTAATTTGTATTTATTTAATATTTACGTAGAATTAATCGTTCCGGAGATTTTTTAGTTTATAGATGGCATCGGAAAGATTATTGGATGAAGTATTTAGTTTAAATGTTGAATATCTTAGAAACTATGAAACTTCCAAAAATTTCCAAAGAACAGAATAAAAGATAATTAAACAACCTTTGCAATGATTTTTTGTTTGTTTCTGTATCAAAAAAATAAAGAAATTATGGCCGAAACAATGTGCCTATTCACATTTTTTTTTTTTTTTTTTATAAAATGTCACAATTTTGTTATTGTATTGGGGTATTCTCACCCGGTGAAATTTGTTAATGTGCTAATGTTTAAAGTACTAATTAATGAATATGTTAAAATTCTCACAGAAATGAGTATCATTGCCAAATGGCATTCCTCTAACCGAGTAATTGCTGGGGCTCAATTCTCGACTTAACGGAATAGACTTATTGAGAGAAAGGATAGAGAAAGAAATACGAAACGTAATGAAATAAAAAAAGATAAAGTACTGATTTCCCTTTGGAATAATTTTGAGTATAATGACGTGCTCTATAACTAAGATTCAAATTTGATTGTTTTTACTCAAGCTCGATGTCGATAGGGTAAAACCACCCTTTTGTTTAAATTCTGACTGTGTAGTCGAGTGTGGCGGGTCGTTCGATCCGGGATTTCGCATACAGCTCAAAGGGAATGACGGAACACCATCCACCCGCCCCGGGGGTGGAAACCTCCCTTTCTTTAATTCTCCCTGCATAGTCGAGTTTGGCGGATCGTTCAAACCGGGATTTTGCGTACAGCTCAAAGGAGACGACCACCCTCCACCATCGCACTGAGGGAAAATTACAGATTTTACTGTTCAAAAATCTCTAGAGACCTTAATATCCATCGGATCGGGATATATATTTTTTTAATTAATGGTGATTAAATTCCCTACACATCTGTTGAGGCAAATTTTTGAATGACTCAGCCAACTTTCATTAATGACATAATAAACTGTCAAAAAACTGTAAAAAACATATTCAAAATTTTAATAATGAACCAATATCGCTATATTCATATGAAAATATAGTCAATGTACTATGTATGGACAAAAAAAAATAATTTTCATATGAATATAGTGATTGGTTCATTATTTAAATTTTTAATAATTTTTTTCCAGTTTTTTGGCAGTGTATTATGTCATTAATAAAAGCTGACCGAGTCATTTAAAAATTTTGCCTAGATAGATGTGTAGGGAATTTAATTACCTTTAATTAAAAAAATATATATCCCGATCCGATGGATATTAAGGTCTCTAGAGATTTTTGAACAGTAAAATCCAGAATTTCCCCACAGTGCATCGGAACACCCACTGCCTGGGTAGGGGGTAGTTTTTTTTCGGTTTCTGTTTAATGTTCGAGATTTTTTCTCTCCAATATTGTTACATTTACTTGCTCCCCATATAGAGTGTATATCGCACAATATACAATACGCAGCGGTTTAGCGTTTGTGACAGGCCTAAGGGTAGCATGTCGGTTCCCATGATGGTTTCAAAAGATTCTTGATCAGTCGCACCCATGAAATTCCTAAAGGAATGGGGAAGAGTTCAAAAATATGAAAAAATACATTATTTGTGTATGCAATTTTTTTATAAAAATTATTTGTTAACATTACTGGATTAACATGATATATGGCATGCATGGTGACATAAATTATGAATGTAATAAGTAATTGTAAGCGTCGAAGAATTTGTTAGTCCAGTAACGTTGAAAAATAATTTTTATAAAAATTTTGCATACACAAATAATGTATTTTCTCATATTTAAACCCTTCCCCTTTCCTTTAGGAACTTCATGGGTGCGACTGGTCACGTATCTTTAGAAGCCATCATGGGAACCGACATGCTACACCATAAGTACGAGTTAGGCCTGTCACAAACGCTGAACTGCTGCATATTGCATATTGTACGATGTACACTATATGGAGAGCAGGTAAATATAATAAAAATATATCATCCTAAATCATGTTGTAAAGAAAGAAACTTCGAGAAATAAACAAAAAACGAAAAAGAAAACTACCCCCTAAACAGGGGGTGGTTTCCATCCCCCGGGTAGGGGGTTGTTCCAATGGTGGTGGGTGGTCATCTCCTTTGATCTGTACGCGAAATCCCGGTTCAAACGACCCGCCACATTCGACAATACAGTCAGAATTTAAAAAATGAGTGGTTTAACCCTGTTGGGGGTGAATAGGTGAACCCATCCGTTAAAGCTCAACGGATTTGGATTCCCCCGAAAACGGGAGTTTGGTCTGGGTTACCAACTTTTAATTACAAATTACGTTTTCGGATGTAATCTCTATTAGTTCGTGAAATGATGGGATTGAGAGGAATGTATCACATGACTCGAAGTGCTGATATTGACCAATCAAATAGCATAGTTGAGATTACGTCATGTTAAGAATTTGAATTTGTTTAAATTTTTACGGGCTTCTACAGAGTATTTGAGAAAAATGAAAAAACACCTGTCCTTTATTTTTTCATTAAGTAGCCAAATATGGTATCACCCAAATTTGTGCCCAAATTTGTGAGAATACCCCATTGTCCAGTAATTATTTTTTTTAATGCTGTTATTTGTCAATATGTACCATCACCTAGATGCTCAAATTTTTTGTCATTTTAAAACATTTGCTTTAGAACAAATTTTCATCCGTCATATTGGATCTGCCATTTTGAATTTTTAAATTCTGACTTTTTTGTAATTAGCGATCCCAAAAACATAAATATTTTACGTCTCAAAAATAAATGAGTAATTCTTTTTCAAATGTTAAATATCTAAAGGGGTGACCTTCACACCTTAAGGGTAAAAGCAAGTGTCTGGACCATATATAAACTGAAAAAAATACCTCTTACTACAATATTATCCAATGAAGAAAGATTATCATTACATGTGAGATTATTCCGAATTTTTACATATTTCTTACTTCTAGGTACTGTACTATAAGGAAATATAATGTGGAAGTAGTGATTCTTTAGGCAGCGTTTTTTTTTTTCAGTATTCACCCTGTATACTTTTTCATCTCATCTTTCAATAAAAGTATATTCCCTAATCTTGTCAGACTTGGCAAAAGTTGGACATTCGAGACATAAGGTGACAATTTGTATTGAAAATTTTTTTTAGTTTTCTCCTCTCGCTCATCAACTTTTATTTCGGCGGGAACTTTGTAAAAGTTGGATATTTTTTTTAGATTTTTTCCTCCCCGCTCATCAATTTTTATTTCGGTGGAATTTGGTGAAAATTGGGTAAAAGTTAGAAATTCGAGATTTAAGTTGGCAATTTTTACTGAAAATTTTTTTTTAGAATTTCTCCCTAATTATTTACAGAGTTGGCTTCTTAAGTCTTATGAAGTTGGCAAATTTGAAAAATAATCCCCCAAAAAAGTTGGCTCGCTACGCCCCTGTATATTCAATTTGTTTGTTGTCGCTATCGTCAAATATACCAAATATTATTTTTCTCCGTAAAATAATTTTGTAGATATAGCGCCAACAAACTGACAGACAGCCTAAAACGCGAAAACACGAAGATATTTCGGAGTGATTTTTTCACGATTTCAATATGCCCTTTGATAACCAAGAGCAGTTAAAAAACCTTAGCTCTCAGACAGTATCATTTATAAAGTATTTTTGTTTTTCTATACATAGTAGGTAGGTATAGATTATCTCAAATACAGTTTTTCGTTAAGATGTAGCATTATCTGGAAGCTCAAATTTTTTTGCTCATTTAAAGCACTTGCTTTAGAAAAAAATGCATTTTAAACTTTAAAGGTAATTTTGAAACACTTGGATGCCAAATATAAACTTAAATATCTCTGAAACTATTAATCCTACATCAATAAACACAAAATATAATTAATTTCCAGTTTGTACTTTCTGTAACATTTTTTCGATAAAGTAATACTTTTCGAGATATTTGACGAAAGCCGTTTGGAAATACCTTTTTTTTAAGCTAAAATCGCAATTTTGAAGTCGTTATAACTTAAAACCGCTGCCCAAGGAATCACTACTTCCACATCCAGATTCTCTATCCAAGTCACTCACAACGAAAAAAACTTTGTATGTGAAAATAATTGTTTATGGAACTTTAATAATAAAATATTTGAAATCCTCTACCCCAAAAACCCATAAAACGATACCTCACATCGGTAGTGGGGTGGGGGGTGGATGAAGTAAAATAATATTTTGAGGTTTCTGGTTCCGGTACACTAAATCACAATTTTTTTTCATCCCCTTTAATAAGGGGGTGGGGGGTGGTAATGGGGGTGGCTAATGCCAAAAGTTTTTTTGAGACCTTAGCTTCTCTTGTATATACTAAATACCAATTTTATGGACTCTTACCTGCTTGATTGACCAATTTACCCCAAATTTACCCTAATTTACCCCCCAACCCTTCGACGAAACAAGATGAAAATATAATCTGGTTCTAGATCTCGTTGAAGTACATATGTGTACCAAATTTCAAGTCAATATCTTAAACTGTTCCAGAGTAAATGTGCGCACAAGAAAAAGACAGACAGACAGACAGACCGACAGACAGACCGACAGACAGATAGAAATTTTGTTTTCGCTCAAATTAAAATCTCGGCGTTTCATGACATTTTAAGCTTATTTGGACAATAAAAGTTTTTTTAAATTTTTTTGTCGTTACTATACTTCCACTGGACGAGGAAGTAAAACTATCAATTTATGTGAAAAATTGTATAGAACCATTTCTTCTTAAAATTTGATTCTATTTCAGCTCCAATAAACATATATATTTTTTAAGTGCCACTCCCTGAGAGGGGGTGGCATCCACCCCCTATAAATTAACAAGCCTCCGCACAATATAGAAACTTTTACTATTATACTGCCAAAAATGGACGAAATCCGTACAATATGACATTATTCCGAAGTTAAAACCTCTAGTTACTGTACTTAAGTCCAGAGACGGATAATATAATACATAATTACTATTACAATCATGTCAATATCAATAATCTATCTTGAAACGGTTCAAATTAGATTGCATGTATTCGCATTGTTGATTCAAGGTCACTACCATTTTCATTTGTTTGGTTTTTGCGGCCTCCACCTATCTCCTGGAAGAGGAATTACAAAATGCTTCTACTGCTACTTGCACTGAAATTATTGGTTGATATCCGCGACTAATATTGCCAAAAGCTACACACAGTTCCATCTGTTCAAATTTGTAAGGTTGGTGATGCACGCCGGCAGTCTTAAGATCGCTACCCCTGGCCAGGAGCGGGTACATTTTATTTATGTATTAGTTTTGTTAGTTGTTCTATTTATTTACAAATCGGTTAGTATTTGTTGTTTTATTTAAAAATATGTGCAAATAGTTTTGGAATTAGAAAATCCCTAATACGATTTCACCAATTATCAGTTAGATTAAAAATGTAATGTAACTTTTATGAATTATAAAATCCAATAGACTCAAAACTGCATTTTTATAAGCTAGGTATACAATAAAAAAATTAACGGTTCAAAATGAATATTTAATGGGGGTGGTACCCAGAAAGATGAGTCATATTATATATAATATATAATACATCTTTTTCAGTTTGATGTGAAATTATACACCATATTTTAAAGTAGTGAACTCACCTGGAAAATAAATTTATCGTACCTGAATAGAGCCTTCAAATTTTCAGGTAATTCAGTTCGTCCAGCGTAACCTGGATTCATTGTTATAAAAATTCCAACTGTTGGAACCAAAGCTATCTGATCCCCCATAAAATCAAATGTAATTTTTTTATTTTTAATAGCATCTAACACAGATTTTACTTGCACAGCTACAACGGAAAGTACTTCTACCGATATCCTATTGAATTCGTCAAAACAACCCCAGGCTCCAGTTTGAGCTAATCCTTTATAAATATTACCACATGACTATTAAAAAACATATGATTATTTTAAATTTACAAGCATTAGCTAATAGGTACTTACTTTGTAATCCATTTGTTCTGAACAGTTGAATACATAGACCATAATTCCCAGAGCTCTGCCTAGATCTTTGGTTGTCTCAGTTTTGCCGGTTCCAGCAGGACCTGCTGGTCCACCTCCCATAATTAAATGTAAAGACTAAAACACAACATTTATTAAAGTACCAATAAATCCCAGGTATGTTTTTCGCAACTCTTGCCTGCTGGAAAATGGAATTATTTTGCCCTTGTAGGTAAAGCAATTCAATGAGTCTCAGCACCTCTGTTATGTAACCGGTAGCATTCAAGTTACCCTGTGATCAACTATCATAGTATGAACTCCAAACTATCACACTTTAGGTAAGAGCTATCTGACGTTCAACGGCAAATTCAAATTGTCCCGTTTTTCACGTCGCGTCGGCGTCTCACCTACCTACGTCTACACACAAATAAAATCTAAATTCAATACTAAACATTGTTTTGATGCCTCTTATTACATCATGCCCACCACGGTGGCCTACAACTAAATTTAAATCGAAGTTGTTGCCACTCGGAATTTTTTTTTAACACATTCTTAGATGTATATAGAACCAATTTCCACGATATTTAAAATTATTCCCAGATGCAGATTTTTTTTAAAGTATTTTACTTTTTTTGTTTAATGACACAGCCACACAAAAAAAGTGGTCTAGCCTGCGGACCAGGCTAGTGTGTCCTTATGTATTTGGACTCACTGAAACCGAATTCAAAGTCAGAATTGTCAGATTGGCTCTTTTTTCATTCTTTACCCCAAAGAAACACCCCCCCTCCCCAAAAAATGGTCTGTCCGGCGGACCATACTAGTGTATCCTTATGTATTTGTACCCTCTGAAATAGAAGCCGAAGTCAGAATTGTCAGATTCGCTCATTATTCACCTCCAACCCTAAAAAACTTCCCCAAAACAAAAAAAAAGTGGTCTGGACTTCGGACCAGACCAGTGTATCCTTATATATTTGCACCCTCTGAAACCGAATCTGAAGTCAGAATTGTCAGATTGGCTCGTTTTTCATTTTTTTAGACCAATGTATCCTTACCAAATTCATAAAGGATACACTGGTCCGCCGGACAGAACATTTTTTTGGGGTTAAGGGTGAAAAATGAGCCAATCTGACAATTTTGACTTCGGATTCGGTTTCAGCGGGTCCAAATACATAGGAATACACTGGTCTGGTCTGGTCCGAAGTCCAACCCACTTTTTGTTTGTTTTGGGGTTGTTCTTTAGGGTTAGAGGTGAAACCAAGCGAATTTGACAATTCTAACTTCAGATTCTGTTTTAGAGAGTCCAAATACATAAGGATACACTAGTATGGTCCGCCAGATAGACCATTTTTTGTAGGGGTGTTTCTTTGGGGTTAGGAGTGAAAAACAAGCCAATCTGACAAATCTGACTTCAGATTCGGTTTCAGCGGGTTCAAATACATAAGGACACACTAGCTTGATCCGCAGGCTAGACCACTTTTTTTGTGTGGCTGTGTCATTAAACAAAAAAAGTCAAATACTTGTAAAAAAAAATTTCTGCGATGAATGATTTTAAATATCATGGACATTGGTTCTATATACATCTAAGAATGTGTTAAAAAAAATTCCGAGTGGCAACAACTTTGAATTATTTGGTTGTAGGTGCCCCTAAAAGCCCGCTGACGTGGAGTAAAGCATGGGTACAAAAAATATCGGAATGGGAATGAAGTTCAAAACTTCTGCCATGGAGTATGGAGATCCTGTGACATAAAACTTTCACTAATTTTCCACAACTAGCATCATTGAAGATCTATCTAGTAGGTCAAAAATTCGTTCTTCCCGATCTGATATATGGTGTCCGGATACGCATTGTGTCGCTCATGTCGATCTTCCCAACTTCACCAGTATCTTCATACCGTTGTAAAATTATAGCACACATGATTGAGAATTTCGACGCCTCACTTATGCTCATAATTCGGCCATATGCTCAACTGACGAAAATTGCTGTTGTATAAATTTTAGGCATTTCCAAGGTTTTTAAAACTCAAGTGACGATATTAAACTAATCTAAAGTTGTCCATTTCCAATAAAACATCACTAAATAATTTCTGCTTAAATAGAAAAGTACAAAAATGCCCGAAAGAGTAATTTTTTGTTTAAGTTTTAATAACTCTTTAGATATAACGAAAAAAACCCGAAAATTTCTCAACGAATTCTTTGATGTTTTTTTTTCAAACCGGTATTCACTTTTCTTGGAGCCAACCCCCTTTAGCAGTTAAAGTGCCACTGCTTTAAATGTCACTTGCAATTTTATTTAAATTGGTTTAGCGCGAGTCAAACGAAATTGTTACTCCTTGAAGCCTGTTGCTATGCAACCCACTCACCTTGGACGGATAGCGTGATGTCTGCGAGCAAATGTTTGCGTCGTGAAATTAATATAATTATTTAAAGGTTTATAACCGAATTAGGTTTGTTTATTTATTTAATGGGGTCCAAATATTGTTTTCGGTGGAATTTCGTCCTTTTATATTCTATAGTCAAGTATGTCATGTTTTCATTTGGCTAGAAAAGTGTAGGAATTTTTCGAGGTTTAAGATTGGTAACACTGAGAATTTGTTGAGAACCTTCCTTCTTGCTGGAGCCATAGCCGAGGAGGCACGTTTGTCTTTGTGTGGCGGAATTAATGTCTCAATTTGTACCCATGGCCTGGGATTCCGCCTCTTCGATTCATTGTGCCTGGTTTTATTGGCTGGGTAGCTAGCTGTTTGCTTGTCTGAGCTAAAACTCCACGTGTTTTTTTTTTTGGGTGTACTCTCCTTGCGAGGTATTTTTATTTTGGATGGTGTTCCAATTGATTCTTATTCAAGTTACGTGTTACAGAATGCATGCACACGACGATTTCTCATGACAAAACTTTAGGAAGATATATGGGGTTTGGTTGTTCATGACAGTTTTACCCAAGAATGTTTGTGTTGCTCTATGGTTTAATTTTGGAGGCGTTGTCCTGCTGCTGTTCCTGGGGTCTCATTCGTTCCTGTTAAGTTGGGGAGAATTATGCTGGTCCAGCTGCTCGTCCGGTATGTCGTGGATAAATGTCTGGGGAACGTTTACAACCCTGTGGAGGTGTGAGAAATGAACAAGCGCTGCTGCAAGTCTTAGGACTGCCAAGAAGTCAAATAAGGTTTTATTTTTCTCTTATTTTTGGGCAAGTCTTACAAAATTTAATTTAATAGTTCAAAATTTTGTAATTGGAATGTTAAGTTCTTTGAAGAGTACGTGATGCCTGTTTAGTCTTAAGTTTCAAAGTTTCCATTCACACACACACACACACACACACACACACACACACACACACACACATATATATATATATATATATATATATATATATATATATATATATATATATTATTATGATATCTGCAATGTTATACTTAATTAATTATCAAAACGGAAAAGTAGTATCATGAAATGATTTAACATTGCGTACAAATAGCTTAGCTCAAATAAATAATGTGTTTTGAAAATAAGGAAATGTTGAATAAATTAAATTATAGTACACATATTTACCAAAGGTAATTATCTAAAAGTGACAGTGCAACGATGCTATATACATTGAAATCAGATTAAGTGTACAAGGATACTAAATTTACGCTGTGGTGAATGGTACCATACCAATTGAACATAACAGTAAAGGGTACATTGTAATAACTATTTTTCGTGGCATCACATATCAGTGAATTCGAACCTCTACTTTAAAAACATTATCTTGTCTGTAAAAACAATATTAAAGGTAGAATTGTTAAAATAAGTGTTAGGAAATAGTTAGATAAGCATGTAGATTAATCATGGGAGGAAATTCTATGTACTTATGTAGTTTTAAGAAAATCTTGTCAATGTGAAGATTTAATTATATTGACAAAATGTTATAATTAAATACAAAGAAAGATCATACAAGAGTTAAGAACGTAAAAAGTTTGGTGTTGAAAATAAAAAATGACAATCCAATTTTGCAAAATCGATCAATTTACGTCAAATTCGAAAATAAATTGGAAAATGAAGGTAACAGGTAGTGATTATTGAGTAGTCAACGAGATACGTGAAGGAGATTGTTGAAGACGGGGGATCAAGAAAGGATGCTAGAAAAAGAGTGTCAGCTTTGACAAGTAAAAAAAATATATTAAAGATATTGGAAGTAGAATATATGCAATTCAAATAGTATTTGCATTTGGTTATCAAACAGAAGTTAATTAGACAAATGATATTGGGAGTAGAATACAAGTAATTCAAATAATATTTTCATTTGGTCATAAAACGGAAGTTAAATATACAAAAGGTATTGGAAGCAGAATACAAGCAATTGAAACAATATTTTCACTTGGTTATAATACAGAAGTTAAAAAGATAAAAGGTATTGGAAGTAGAATACAACCAATTCAAATAATATTTTAATCTGGTTATGAAACAGAAGTTAAATATACAAAAGGAAGGATATTGGAAGCAGAATACAAGCAATTGAAATAATATTTTCACTTGGTTATAAAACAGAAGTTAGAAAGATAAAAGGAGTGAAATAAAGGTATACATTTCACAACTACATAACAGAAGAGTGACCGATGATGTGAAGTTACAGAAGAGACGACAGATTCAAGTGTGGGGACATTTATAATTACGGAAAGAGTAAGATCTTACAAAATTTATAATAAAAAGTCTCGAGCATAGATAGTTTTATAAATAAGATTTTCACTTTGTAAATTTAAAAAAAAAATTTCATTGTTTTATAGAATTTCCTCCATATACAAATATATTGTTCCTTTGTTCTATAAAACTCAGCATTGCCTTATTTTAAAACATCATATTAAATTTGAACCCGCTTCTGGGATTAGAGCAGCTGCTTGCGGGCGGTGTACAGTTAGATCATGTTTTGCAAATAGGTATACCAACAGATATTTCGCCCATATAATTCTATTGATAAAGGTAGATTATAATAATTTTAATAAAAAAAAAAAATATTTGTTTTGATAATATTTCACTAAAATAAATTTTCAAGCGAAATATTGTTAAAAAAGGTATAAATCAGAACAATATATATATATATATATATATATACAACGTGATCTACCAAGAAATGCGGAAAATAAAATGGTGTGCTAGTCTTCAATGTGGGAAAGCCCCTGCAAAATTTTAGAGGATTCTGAGGTAATTTAGTATATTAAATTATTAGTCAATTTGCGAAGGTACACTACTGATGTTGAGTAAGTCCTGACCTAATTCTGAAGAGGTCGACGAACTTACTGGCGAAATAACGTATTCGAGTTGTTTACATTTCCTTAATTGGCATAAAAAGTGAGCCGGCCGGCGAGATCAAAAAAAGAGGTCTACACACGATCGAGCGGCAGGTAGTCAATATTGTTGGTACGCTTTGAAGATAATTGGAATTCCAGCAGACCAATTCACTTTTACGAATGAGTTCAAAGCATGCCGACAAGGCTGGCTCCGTGCCACTGGATCGTGTGTAGACTCCTAGACAGCCGCGTTTTTTGCTTCCGGTCATGTCATTGACCGGTTTAACTAAATATCTCGTATATCTGTTTTTCATTTCAGCATAAGATCAACGTCTTCGATTTATTTCGATTTATTTCGGTATTTTTGTAGTGTGATTTGATTAAAACCAAAAGTCACTTCTATCTTATTATCGAGCTTTGCTGTCAGTAGTGTCAATCCCAAGTCTGATAAAGTGATATGGTTGTACCGCGTTACGTTAGATTAGTTGAAGTCATTGGCGGCGCATTCCTACAAAAAAAATACGGTAATTTTTTTGGTCATTTTTTAAAAAATATATCATTTTTTTACTCCTTTCGGTGGGGACAACCTACTGTGTACTTGTGTATGAAATATTTAGTCTCATTAATTAAGAACTTTTGATTATCACGTGCATCAAACTGTAAAGAGGTATTTTTTTGTGCTTGCATCCTAACTTAAGAGCCCGCTTTTCATTTTTCATATTAAATTAGATAAGCTGACTTTATAAACCGCTAAATTGAAATTTCTTTGAAATTTTTTTTTTTTTTTTTTTGTAAGGACAACTAGATATTGATTCACAAGCACTGGATGTTATGGTTGTTAATGTTTTCCATTCTTTTGAATAAATATTTTTAATAAACGTTGTTGTTGTTTGAGTGTCCAGCACATTCTGGTTTCTTAACACTTACCCAAGATTATGTAATCTCTTATTACAGACAGTTTATTATTAAAGTAAATTTTGATAGAGTATTAAATATTAAAAGTTTTTGCATGCATATTATAAATAGTTTTAATTTTGTTTCTTGACTGGCAAAGTTAACCACTAAATTCCTTAAAGGTCAAGTGGCGCCCTCTCTGGTTAGTCTGTGTTCAGGCTTTTCACTCACGCCCCTTCTGCTCTCCGAAAACATGTACTAACTGCCGTAAGCGAGTGAACTTTTTTTATACTTCGGCATAAAAAACGTCTCACCCCAGCCATGGTATCTCGTAGCTATGATAATTATTTTGAATTAAATTTAACTTTTGTCATTGTCACAAGTTTCCGAAACGACCGATTAAAATAAATTTATTAGCATTTTTTTTTTATGTACAATTTCATTCTATATTCTTACTTGGCGTCCGTATCCAGAAACTCTCCTGTACCTTTGAAGAAATTAAAGGTGCTCCAGATATGAACACCCAAAAATGTATTTTTTTCTCTTTAGTATTGCTAATAACTCAAAAACTATTTAAGTTACATGTATGTTTTCTGTTCCTTTTTGTTTGTTGTTTTGTATAACATTTTCGATAGAAAATCAATCCTAACTTATAATAAAAAAGTTACACATAGCTACTTATCTATGTCTAAATTATTCACTGTTTTTTTTTTAAATCTCAATCTGTTTCTTTATATGTTCAATTATTACTATGAATAGGAATAATCGATTTTTATGAAATCTGTTGAAAGCGATCAGTTATGACTCGGTAGTGTTCTTGTTAAAATTTTATCAGTTTAGTGAAAGGTGAAAAATTCGAAACAAGTTTTTTTACCCCAAATTTGGCGAATACGCTAATGGTAAAAAACGTTTTATAATAATAATTTTTTTTTACAAACTATAGGTACCTATCTTGCTCGGCAGTGATCCTGTTATAGAACATCCCAGAATCGACCTAAGTCGAAGACTAAATAAAAATTTCGACTTCATTTAAGGACACTTTTGAGCATAATACACAAGATTGAAATGTATCAGCACCGAACAATGGCACAAAAAAACTACTAGGAGAAAATTCGAAGAAACACCGAATTTTCAGGCCGTAAGATTAAAAGTATGGTCATGGGAAAGTAAACTGAAAATAAAAGTATAATTTTGGTCAAAGGCAAAAATATATTATACTTTTTTATACATCACAGTTGTAGTCCAATTAAATAAGTCGACAAATCAAAATTTTGAGGTAAATACTTGAATTTTTGATATTAGTTACTTTGTTGTATTAGAACACGATTAATGGAAGAAATTTGTGTCACACCAGTCAAGAATGAAAGAATTAGATGCGATGAGTGAAACTTGTTTGTATAGAAATTTAACCAATATGCAAAGAAAAAAACCGCTGCCCAAGGAATCACTACTTCCACATCCAAGTCTCTTACAACAAAATACTATATTTGCACTCCACTATGTGGAAATAATTGTTTATGGAACTTTAATGGTATAATATTTGAAATCATGTACCCCAAAACCCCATAAAATTATATGCCACATCTGTAATAAAGGTGGGGGTGAATGAAGTGAAAAAAATTCTTGATGACTTTGACTCTTGTACACACACTAAATCACACTATTTTTTCACCACCTTTAATAATAGGGTGGGGGCGGTAATAGGGATGGCTAATGCCATTTTTTTTTGAGATCTTAGCTCCTCTTATATTTACTAAATACCAATTTCATGGACTCTTACTTGCTTGATTTACCTATTTACCCCCATTTACCTCAATTTACCCTTCAACTCTGCAACGGAATAAGATGAAAATATAATCTAGTTCCAGATCTCGTTAGAAAACATACGTGTGCCATATTTTAAGTGAATATCTTAAACGGTTCCAGAGTAATCGTGAGCACCAAAACGATACAAGGCTAACATACACACCGACGCAACAGACAAATTTATTTTGCTCAGACTTAAAATATTGACGTTTCTTGATATTATAAGCCTATTTAAACAATGAAAATTTCCAAAAAATTTTTTGGCGTTAATATACTTCAACTGAATGTCGAACTAATACGCAGAAAATGGCAAGACAAAGATATAAAAAATCTTTGTGTGCCGTAAACTACACGATAGAAGTAAAGCCTCTACTACAAGCATTTTCTTCGAGGAAACCTACTACGCATCCATACTACTCGAGGTAACTCACTGTGCTTCCAATTTACTCGAGTAAAGCCACTGCGCATTCATAGTTCTTGAAGTAACCCACTCGCATCCATTTTACTCGAGGAAACCCACTGCTCATCCATATCACTTGAGGTAACCTACTGCGCATCTATGGCACTCGAGAAAAGCCACTGCGCATCCACACTACTCGTGATAACCTACTGCGCATCCATTGTACTCGAGGAAAGCCACTGCGCATCCATACTACTTAAAGTAACCCACTGCGCATCCATACTACTTGAGGTAACCTACTATAATACTCGGAAAAAGTCACTGGGTATCCAAATATTCGAGGAAAGCCACTGCGCATCCATAATACTCGGGGAAACCTACTGCGCATCCATAGTAGTCGAGGAAAGCCACTGCGCATCCATACTACTCAAGGTAACTTTAACAACATAATATTTGAAATCGTCTACCCCAAAAACATATAAAACGATATGCTACATCGGTAGTGGGGGTGGGGGTGGTGGTAGAGGGTTGGTAGTGGGGGTGGATGAAGTAAAAAAATATTTTGAAGCTTTTGGTTCTTGTACACACACTAAATCACAATTTTTTTTTCATTTAATAAGGGGGGTGGGGGTGGTAATGGGGGAGGCTAATGCCAAAAAATTTTTTTAGACCTTAGCTTCTCTTTTGTATACTAAATACCCATTTTATGGACTCTTACTTGCTTGATTTACCCATTTACCCGAAATTTACCCCAATTTACCCTTCGACGGAACAAGATGAAAATATAATCTAGTTCTAGATCTCGTTAAAGTACATATGTGTACCAAATTTCAAGTCAATATCTTAAACGGTTCCAGAGTAAACGTGCGCACAAAAAAAAGTTACAGACAGACCGACAGACAGACAGACCGACAGACAGACCGACAGACAGACCGACAGACAGACCGACAGACAGACCGACAGACAGACAGAATTTTTTTTTTCGCTCAAACTTAAAATCTCGACGTTTCATGACATTTTAAGCCTATTTGAACAATAAAAATTTAAAAAAAATTTTTTGTCGTTACTATACTTCCACTGGATGTGGAAGTAATTAATTAAAGTTTAAAAACAATAACAATAAATACAGGTATTTTAAGATTCTGCTTCACTAATAAATTTGGAAATTGCAGGGTCTTTTCCGTGAGATAAAATGCACCTGTATACCTAATATTGTTTCTTAAAAACTATTAGTCCAATTAAATAAGTCGACAAATCAAAATTTTCAGGTAAATACTTGAATTTTTGATATAAGTTACTTTGATGTATTAGAACACGATTAATGAAAGAAATTTTTTTTTGAACCCCCGGGAAGGGGTGAAAAAAAATATAATAAAGCGTTTTTTCAAAATTACTCAAAATGTGTAAAAGCTAGTAAAAAAAGTTTCAAACAAAAATTGTAAAGCATGAAATTTTATATAAAAATGATCTCTAGACTTTTTTTGGTATTACTAAAATTAACGGAGTTAGGCTGGTTAGAAATCAAGGGATGATATGTACAACTTTAAAAAATCATAGCGCGCTGAAAAGTTAATGAATTTAAAAAAAAATTTTTCTATTTACTCAGAAAAATATGAACATTCGTTTCAGAGAAATGAATTTTTTTAAATTGTTAATAAAAAAGTTATAAAAATTTTAATTTTTTTATTTTCAATTAAAACCACTTTGAACGGTGAAACGAATTTTTTTGTACACCATTCTGTTCATCATTTAATATATTGAACATTTGCTTTTGAAATTTTTTTTTACCCATCATTTTCGAGCAGGTATGAATTTATTTACCTGTTTAATTTTTTTCCAAACGTAAGACACTGCTCTTGTGACGTCACGATAACTGAAAAGAAATAAAGAATGCGTACGACAAAGATAAAATGGTTTCGTAGCTGCTGCGTTGCCTACAATCGCGCATACGTCACATCTATACTGCCGTCATAAGTCATAAGGGAGAATAGCCCATCTGTAAATTGTCGGTTGGCGAGGAAAGTAACAAAGGCGTTTGTTTTTTTCCCAACTAGTAAATATTAATTAAGAAAATCATGTAGCTGCTTTTTATGCACTTATGTTTTTGTACTTTATAATTTTTTAATAATATTTTTAACTGCAGAACTCTCGGATGCTCATATATTATTAGAATCTCATTTATGACATATATCTAGATGCGGCTTTTCACCTTATGACGGCAGTAAGGGCGTCCACGCTTGACGTCACAACTAACCTCAAAAATATGTGTTTCTTAAGATTTAAGAGTATTACGCAACTATTATTAAAATTTCTGCCTGGTTCCCGTATTTTCAACTAAAATCTAATTCAGTGTAATGTTTATGAAGTTCTAAATACTTTGTCCCAATAAAATAGGACTCCTTTTGTAGGTTGGAAATCTAACCTGTAATTAGCAGTCTATTTCTATTAATCAACAATATTGAAAAATTATTTATGCGAATTTTTAAATATTTGCTTAGAGCCAGTACCGGCTCCTAGCTAAAAATGCGTATACAAACATTAAAAATGAGAATAAACTTGAAAACCTTAAAATTTAAGGTTATGTTGGTTACATGATGCAGATGCCCGATATCTCAATGCAGCGGTTGTGAATGTTTTGGTGAATAAATGCTCCTACAAATTGTTAACAAAATTTTTAATTGTGGTCAAGTATAATACGAGTGTTTTGCGAAATCTACATACTTATACACGCTTCGTTTTATGTACATTTTGGTTATAGGTATTAGACACGTGGAATTTTGTTTACGTGATCTAAATATTTTTAAAAAACCGCTGCCCAAGGAATCACTACTTCCACATCCAGATTCTCTATCCAAGTCACTCACAACGAAAAAACTTTGTATGTGAAAATAATTGTTTATGGAACTTTAATAATATAATATTTGAAATCCTTTACCCCAAAAACCCATAAAACGATACCCCACATCGGTAGTGGGGTGGAGGGTGGTGATAGGGGGATGATAGTGGGGGGGTGGATAAAGTAAAAGAATATTTTTAGGTTCTGGTTACTGTACATACACTAAATCACAATTTTTTTTTCATCCCCTTTAATAAGGGGTGGGGGTGGTAATGGGGGTGGCTAATGCCAAACATTTTTTTGAGACCTTAGCTACTCTTGTATATACTAAATACCAATTTTATGGACTCTTACCTGCTTGATTGACCTATTTACCCCAAATTTACCCCAATTTACCCCCCAACCCTTCGACGGAACAAGATGAAAATATAATCTAGTTCTAGATCTCGTTAAAGTACATACGTGTACCAAATTTCAAGTCAATATCTTAAACGGTTCCAGAGTAAACGTGCGCACAAAAAAAGTTACAGACAGACAGACAGACAGACAGACAGACAGACAGACAGACAGACAGACAGACCGACAGACAGACAGAAATTTTTTTTTCGCTCAAACTTAAAATCTCGACGTTTCATGACATTTTAAGCCTATTTGGACAATAAAAATTTAAAAAAAATTTTTTGTCGTTACTATACTTCCACTGGACGTGGAAGTAATTAATCTTTGAATTGTAATGCAAGAAATTATTATTACTGTCAATACTTGCTGATTTCTACTAAATTTAGAATTATTTGTTTGACATTATTGATATAAATTAAAAATAAAGTACACAATATAATTTTTTTTTGCGAGAAAATTTTGCAGACGAATTATTGGAGCATTGGAAATAATTGTTTGAAACATCGTTTTAAATTAGTCGAAATTCGCGTATTTTAACCAAGGTTGCAAAAAATGTTTTTTTTATGCATTTTCGATTAAATTAATAATAAAACTAATCCGTAATGTAGAAGTAAAAATTATTTGCAAAAATGAATATTTGCAATAGTGAAAATTATTTTTTAACAATTGAAATAATTTTTCTTCCTAATTTCAAAAAAATTGACAATTACAAATATTTACATTACTTATTTTTTTAAATTACAAAATTTCAATTATTTTAATTTATTATTTTTTAAGACCATAGAAATTATTATAAAAATTATTATAATTATATACATATTTTAAAAATTGTGTACACAGAAATATATTAATCAACAAATTTTTTTTTGGATCATTAATTTCAATTTTGAATGAAAAAAAAAATGACATTTAAAAAAAAATGATCGATACATTTCCATTAAAATGGATCATTGATATTATTCTATTCCTAATCTAAATAAAAATAAACAGTTTAAAAAATAAAATTGGATAAATTAAATAATAAAATAATTGAACCATTTTTGGGATGGATGGATAATAACAATTAGAAGAAAATAATTCATTCTTAAAACAAAATGTATGATCTATTCTATATTAAATTAATCTTATGAAAAGTTAAAATAAGAATTATTAAAAACAAATTTGTTAACAATTTTTAGGAGCATTTGTTCACCAAAACATACACCACCGCTGCATTGAGATATATAGACCAGTTCACAAGTTCAAAGTCGTCTTAATGCTTAATAAATCTCGTGAAAATATAAGTGAGAGCTCATTGGATTCGGAATGACACCTAGAAAAATGTGCAAAAGTTTCAAACCCGCATATAAACAATTGCAAAAGTTATAAACAAATGAAGATTGAAAAAATAACGAGTTTCGTTTTTTACAAATAATTCGAAAACTATTAATATTTAAGAAAATTTAAAGGATTTAAGAGGAATTAATTTCAAATAAAAAAGTCCCAACTCCCGAAACTCTATGTCTATTATTAATCATTTCAATTTAATATTGAAAATGCAGCTTTGCGCGGCGAACACTAAGCCGTTACGATGCTCTGAAACCGGCCGTAATAAGCAGAAATATTTTTTATGTTATTAAATATTAATTTAAAATTTTTTAAAAATTATGGTATTATTTAGACACTTAAAGGAACAATATCCCGTTGGAAAAAAATTGTTTCTCCGATTTTTCATAAAATGAGCCTATTGTTATTTTGAGTTTTGCTCGAAAACTATGGATTTTTCCTATAAACACGTCAATAGAAAAATTGTTGAGAATTAAATTTCCAATCGAAATGGCACCTCCAGAAGTCAAATTTTTTTTTACAAAAATACGCCCAGAAAACAAAACAAAAAAAAACGAAAAAATGCAAAATTTTAGCTTGTAACTTTTTTCGGGTACATTTAGGCATAGATATTGCTGCATAAAAAAAGCTGGAGTTTTACCGTTAAAATGATTATTAACGGGTAAAACGTCAGCTTTTTTTTATGCAGAATGTCTATGCCTAAATGTACCCGAAAAAAAGTTACAGGCTAAAATAAAAAAAAGAAAAATGCATTTTTCCGTTTTTTTGTTTTGTTTTCTGGGCGTATTTAAAAAAAAATTGACTTCTGAAGGTACCATTTCGATGGGAAATTTAATTCTCTACAACTTTTCTATTGACGTGTTTATAGGAAAAATGCAGTTTTCCAGTAAAACTCAAAAATGTAAAAAGTGGACCTTTTTACTTCGATCTCAAAAACGCACCTTTAAATGGTAGCACTCAGCGTTTTTCTCATATTTTGGGGTCAATTGAACATAAGATACAATAAAAACCCTTTAACGTTTTAGTTCCTTTCAACCCTCTTTTTTTGGACATAGCCTAAAAATATTGTCATTAAAAATTTAAAAATTTTCTTTAAAAATTTTTTTTAATTGTTTATAATATTTTTTTCCCTTTTTTCATTATTTAAACAAATTATTAAGAAAAAGCTTTATTCTTAAACTTTATTCCCTACAAACACTAAAGGTCGGCCTTCCAGCGGTCCATCACGGGGCCAGAAGTTTGATTTCCGGCCTCATGATGGCTCGCTGATGGGCCAACCTTTAGTGTTTGTTGGGTTATTTGCAATTCTCTACAAGATGGAAAAAAGAAAAAAAAACGTTGTTAATTTATTTGTTTATTTAATAAACAATTTGTTATTAACAATCGCCGAATGTGTTTATATGCTTTTTAGATAGAAAAAAAATAACAAAAACAACCGTATACATAAACATGTTAAATTTATTTTTCTTTTTACATGTTTATGTATAGGTACGGTTGTTTTTGTTATTTTTTTTCTTCTATCTAAAAACATTCGGCGATTGTTAATAACAAATTGCTTATATAATAAACAAATAAATTAACAACAAATTTTTTTTTGTTTTTCGTCTTGTAGAGAATTGCAAATAATAAATTTTAGGAATACATTTTTTTCTTAATAATTTGTTTAAATAATGAAAAAAGAAAAACATTATTATAAACAATTAAAAAAAAATTAAGAATTTTTTTTTATTTTTAATCACAATATTTTATAACAAAATGGCAAGAAAATTTTTATAAGGTCTCCATGAAGCGAAATAATTTTAGTGACTTTTGTTTAACAATTATCCGACTTGAAATATAAACGTAAACTCTAAAAAAATTTATTAATTAACAACAGGCTTATTTTATGAAAAATTGGTGAAACAATTTTTTTTCAACGGTATATTGTTCCGTTAAGGGCCAGTTGTACGAACTAAGTTGAGCCAAGTTCAGCCAAGATCAAAAGCCAAGGTTACGATTGTTACAATAATCGTAACCATGACTTTTGATCTTGGTTCAAGGTGAACTTGGCTCAACTTAGTTCGTACAACTGGCCCTAAGTGTCTAAATAATACCATAAATTTTAAAAAAATTTGAATTAATATTTAATAACAAAAAAATATTTTTACTTATTACGGCCGATTTCAGAGCATCGTAACGACTTAGTGTTCGCCGCGCAGAGCGCTGAGAGATAGAGTTTCAGGAGTTCGGTTTTTTTATTGGAAATTCATTCCTCTTTAAGCATCGTTCTTTCAATTTTCTTAAATATTAATAGTTTTCGAGTTATTTGCAAAAGGCGAAACTCGTTATATTTTCAATCTTCATTTGTTTATAACTTTTGCAACTGTTTATGTGCGGGTGTGAAACTTTTACACATTTTTCTAGACGTCATTCCGAATTCAATGAGCCCTCACTAATATTTTTACGAGCTTTATCAAGCATTAACACGGCCTTGAACTTGTAAACTAGTATGCATCTGCATCATGTACCTAACATAACCTTAAATTTTAAGTTTTTCAAGTTTATTCTCATTTTTAATGTTTGTGTACGCATTTTTAGCTTGGAGCCGGTACTGGCTCCAAGCAAATATTTAAAAACTCACGTAAATAATTTTTCAATATTCTTGATTAATAGAAATAGACTGCTAATTAGGGCCAGTTGTATGAACTAAGTTGAGCCAAGTTCAGCTTGATCCAAGATCAAAATCCATGGTTACGATTATTGTAACAATCGTAACCTTGGCTTTTGATCTTGGTTCAAGCTATTTGTTACAATAATCGTAACCATGGACTTTGATCTTGGTTTAGGCTGAACTTGGTTCAACTTAGTTCGTACAACTAGCCCTTAAGAGGTTAGATTTCCAACCTACAAAAAGAGGCCTATTTTATTAGGACAAAGTGTATAGAACTTCTCTGAAACGAATGTTTATATTTTTCTGAGTAAATAGAATTTTTTTTTTTTAATTTATTAACTTTTCAGCACGCTATGATTTTTTAAAGTTGTACATAATATCATCCCTTAATTTCTAACCAGCCTAACTCCGTTAATTTTAATAATACCAAAAAAAGTCTAGAGATCATTTTTATATAAAATTTCATGCTTTATAATTTTTGTTTGAAACTTTTTTTACTAGCTTTTACACATTTTGAGTAATTTTGAAAAAACACTTTATTTTATTTTTTTTCACCCCTTCCCGGGTTCAGGAAAAAATTTCTTTCATTAATCGTGTTCTAATACATCAAAGTAACTTATATCAAAAATTCAAGTATTTACCTCAAAATTTTGATTTGCCGACTTATTTAATTGGACTATTATATGCTACCATAAATATTCATCTAATATGTGTCTATCTCAATTTCCTATAATAAACTCAATTATTAGGTACCGATATCATTTAATAATATAAAATCCCGATATCCATTACTATAACTTTTATCATTAAATTTGCTGGACACCCTTGGTGGCGCAGTCAGTTAAGGCGCTAGGATAAACGAGATACGTACATAATAGACGTGGATTCGAGACCTACACAAGGTAATAGACTGGCGGTACATGACCAGTCAGGTGCAACGTTTTTAAAATGCATGCCAATCATATATATGAATGAAATTACCATGAATATGCCAGAAATGCAAATTTTAGGCAGTCGTCGCATGCACAAGGGGGTGCAAATCGGTTTTTTTTGTGTCTTTTTTTTTGGTTTTATTTTTTTATTTTTTTTAATGGATGCCACTAGTGCCAAACGAAAAGCCTTCAAAAAAAATCCAAAATCAAAATCATCCAAAATCAAGAACACCAAAAAATTTTACGATTTAATGTGCACATTAACAGTTGTTTTGAGCGCGGAAACTGCATGCCAATGAATTTCTGCTGGATTTCTTTTCACGGTTTTTCGTTTGGCACTATTGGCATCCATTAAAAAAAATAAAAAAATAAAACCCAAAAAAAAGACACAAAAAAAACCGATTTGCACCCCCTTGTGCACGCGACGACTGCCTAAAATTTGCATTTCTGGCATATTCATGGTAATTTCATTAATATATATGATTGGCATGCATTTTAAAAACGTTGCACCTGACTGGTCATGTACCGCCAGTCTATAAGTAAAATTGTTTAATTATCGTATGTAATATCACTAGTGCTTAAAATTTTATCGAAAATTTTTTCGAAAGCGTGTTACCTGGTAATATAAAGAGTGCAAATTGGCAGTTTATTATCTGATTAAATCCCGACCGCTTTAGCGGGAGGGATTTAATCTTTGATAATAAACTGCCAATTTGCACGAGTTATATTAACTAGGGGCGACTTAGCTTGAGAAAAAGTTTTTAGATAAAATTTAAAGCACGAGTGGTATTTGAGGAGAATATTTCACGAATAAATAATTCATTAAGTACATCTTCAATATTATGTTTTCTCATTAACTGCCTTCAGACGTTTTCTTGTCACTTTTTGGAGTTTACTGACCTTTATTTTCAATTTCATCACTAATTTGATATACAGAAATATTTCCAAACCGACTCATATTGTCAAAACAGCAAATCTGAAACAAACGCAGTAGAAACAACGGAGATTCGCTATATTTTAAAATAATCTAGTGACGTTTCCATGGCAACTAGTAAATAAAACGAGTTGAAACCTTAGATATTATAATATATAGACTGGCTTAACACCTTTCAGGCGTTTCTGAGGTGCAATACGACGAGGAACGATAGAGAGAGCACTACTTTAGTACCGATGTCTCGCCCAAATAAAATGTACACCCATGGTTCCGAGATTGACATAGAGAGCGCCATGTAGCGCTACAAGTTATATTCCATAATAAATAAATGTTCATCGACTCATATTTACGTATTTAATCCTTACTTTTAACTTACGAAATTTATGAATTATGTTGAGGTTTGCTTTGTTAAGCAAAGAGAATTTTAAATACAACAAATTATAATGTTTGATGCACAGCTTTGATTCAACGAGTTACTTTTTGGTAGATTATCATATGTAAGTACTATACATTTTTAGTTTGTTCCAGAGCGAATGTGTACTTGACATTTATAATAAATGATTTGCTTACCTTTGTAACTACGTTATCGAGCTATTGAAAGCTGTGCTTGACTTGTTCCTGTATTATGAGCTATATTAAGTACAATCTTTGTGTGTAATTGTTACCTGATTGAACACTAGGAAAACTGACATAGTTACAGATAGGCAAAAGTTACAGCCTATATATTTCAGACAAGATTCGCTTTGGAATTGAGGTGTGTTTTTGTTTGCTACTACATAATACAATATTACAATTTACAAGGTAAGTACGTTAACAATTACTTAGTAATAAGCTAGAGAAGATATTTATAGATAAAACTTAAAAGCTCGACAAAAAACGTCAAAAAATTTTCGCATATTTGCCGTTGCAGCGACCTAAAAAATTAGAGCGATAAATTTTGCATGTTGGTCCTGTCAAAAGCCGATCTAGCTTGAATTACCACTAATAATGACGTTTGATTGGTGCAATGTTTTGAAAAAACGGGCTCTCATTGGCTATAGCGTTAATGAGTGAAATAATCACTATAAATAGTAAATTTACGGAATACTAATATTAATTGGAGCATGATAGCGAAGGAATTGAAATGTGGCGTGGTGGTTGGGTGATTAAAAAATTGCTTATTTTCATCTATTTTTTTAAATTAAAAATAAATATTTATTCTTTACCGGGCCTATGCAGTATTAGTACTCGTTATTTACAGAATCATAGAATAGCATGAACTTTATTCCAACGAAACACAAACGTGCCTTTATCGATAACCAAGCTTTATTGTATCGATATCCAGGTGTTAACGTACTGTATTAGATCGGTACGTATACCGTATTGTTGCTGTATCCATAGGGTAAAGATAACCTATATCGAAGTAAAGATACGACTATAGATTCTCTATAATAGTAATAATAATAATAATAATAATAATAATAATAATAATAATAATAATAAATGTATTTATTTCCAAGAGACCATTACAATGGTATAGGACAAGTCAAAGAGCAGAAAGGTGCAGTTGCGCAAATTGAATGAGATAACTTAACTCTAGATTAAAATTACGACCTCTCCGAGGAGCTGTGAGACCTTGCCGTGGGTGGAGAGGCTTAAGTAACCACGATGATCCGAGGAGCAATGCCGGCGGGAGTCTTGCAATTGACTCCCGGCAGGGACACCCATGCCGGCAAGGTCCTAGGTGAGCGACGAAAAACTAAGGACAGCTCAACCTCAGGAACCATACCACACGTGGTATGGCTACGGGAACTGGCGCACCCGAGGGTAATCCGAGCCACGAGTGAGCCGTGCCACTTACTCGTTTAACACCGTAATCATGGTCCACACCTCAACGACCTCTGCGGAAAAGAAAAATGGGCACCGCAGGGGAATGTCGTGTGGGAACTGTGACCGGGAGGCTTGCCTTAACTGACCGGCCTACGAGGAGAAAGCCTCTATAAAAGACCCGACAGCGAAGTCGCTAAAACCTGCGGACACCGGGCGACCTCCGCAGTATATAGCCTTGCCTCCGGGATGGGCGTCACCCGGGGGTTAACCGAATATCGACCTGACTCGTGGGACGAATAATGGAGAAACTAAATAAAGCAGATGAAAACAGACCTCCTACGGTAACTCTGAAAGTGGTGAATACTAAACCAAAAGACGATACAGCATTCCTGGGAGAGAACCAGATTAAAGAGCAAAAAAAAGCTGCTGGCTCAGAAAATAAAGAGACCGATCCCTTTAGGAGACGTGACAGCATTGCCAGGTCCCCACCAAGGGAATCGGCAGACCGAAGCATGACCATGGCAACGGACAAGGTAAAAGCAATGGGAGGGAAAACCTCAGCGGAAGGAACTCAATCCAAACTTATGATAGGCAGGATACAGGTAATTAGTAAATTGCAGAGGAGCAACTCAGTAGGGGAGGAGAGCAGGAAGCGCAAGGTGCATGATACCTCCCTCGGGACTACGGACCTAGAGCCGTACAAAAGAAAGGAAAGCCCACTGGCCTTCGCTTTAACTGAGGCCCTAAACGCGATTACGCAGCATACAAAGAGGTTAGAGAAAATGTTGGAAGAAAACCCGAATACTAAAAGGGAAATAAAAGAACTGGCAAACAGGCTGAAAAGGTCAGTGGACGTCATTAATAGAGACTCCATAAGACAATGGCTGGAGGACAACAAGTGGGAGGGAGTCGAAAAACAAATGTTTGACGCAGACATGCAAACAGATACCTGCCCCAGAAGCAAGGCAAACTCAGTGGATGCCACGACGCAAACCGTCCCTACAGGGAAGTGGCACAAGGAGGAGGAAACGAGAAAAAAGACAGAGGCAATAATTAAGGCAACCAAGGAAACCACAGATTATGAGGAGTGGCTGGAGACTGCTAATCAGGACTGGCCGGAGGAAGCTTTCCTACAAACCAAGCTAGAGGAAAGAACTCCCAATTGGGGTGGAGACGAGGAAGATATTCTACTAATAGTAGATGCCGATGACAAGGGAGAAAAGGGAATACTGAGAAGAGCGAGGGAATCCTGTCCAATCGCCAAGGAGGTACTCAGTACTCAGCTAACTGCAGGGCAAATAGTATACGGAGCTTCTAGTACACGACTAGAGATTAGCAGGAATGGGACCCAGAAGGAAGGTAAACGGTATACCTTTTTGCTACCTTGCAGCCCTACGGGAGAGATGCAGGATACTCGAGAAATGTATCAAATGCTACAGGAGTGTGCACAAATCGTAATAGAGTTGGAAAGGAAGAAGCTGTGCATCATAGCACAAGAAGGAGTAGATAGAGTATTGTTAAGGAAGATAACTGAATTTGTCTTCAAAGGCCAGGAGAGGGAGATAAAGGTGCTATTCCCCCCAGGAAGGATGCCAAAAAAGAAGAATGATGTGGAGAAAGGGAAGACCTGGGCAAATATGGCAGCCACTTCAAATGAGGGAAGCTCTAGAACGGACACGACCCAACAACAGGCTCGTACCGGTGGAAGAAGGTGAGGAGGAGGAAGGGAAGTTCTCTTCCTCAAAGAAGAGGGAGTCTCGTATAAGGACCTTCTCACGAAGATTAAGAAGGTTGATATAAAGACTATAGGAGTAGAGGTAGCAAGTCTCAGAAAGACTAAAAAATGCTTATAGAAGTCGTTGGGGGCAGAGGAGCATCGGACCCATTGAAGGAGGCTATTGGTAAACTTGGCAAAATTGATGTGAGGGCTAAAAAGGATGATATGGTCATTACAATTAGGGACCTGGACGCTGCGACCACCGAGGAGGAGGTCAGACATGTAATAGCGATGGAGGCAGGCGTCAAAGATGGGGAGATCGCAATAGAAAAGATGAGAGCAGCCTTCGGAGAGAGTCTGGTGGCCACGGTTAGGCTCCCGCGGAAGGCTGCAGAAGCTGTCCTGGGGAAGAAGCACCTCAGAGTGGGATGGCTTCGATGCCGGGTCCGCGAAAGGTCAGAGGTCGAAATATGCCACAGATTCTGGAAGGTGGGGCATATGAGATTTAACTGCAGAGGAGTGGACAGGTCAAAAGCCTGAAGTGTGCCAAAGAAGGCCACACGGTGAAAGACTGTGTGGCAGCTGCTTTTTGCCCTAATTGCGAAAGAGGAGGGCATCGCGCCGACTCGCTAGACTGCCCCATACTGGCAGAAGCGATAATGAAGCCGAGGCGAACGCGGGAGGAAAACCCGGCGCATTCGCCAAAATAAGGCAAGCCAACCTGAATAGATGCCGAGCCGCTCAGGATCTGGTCTGGGCCACAGGGAAACGGAAGGGGGAGGATATCTTAATAATAAGTGAACCTAATAAGAAAATGGTGAAAAACAGGCCTGAGTGGTTCGTCGACGAAAACATAGATGCCGCGGTGAGGATCCTAAACCCTAGGCTTAGCATATATGGAACTGGACGAGGAAAAGGGTACGTCTGGGTGGAGTTGAAGGAGGTGATTCTCTTCAGCTGTTACTTTTCACCCAATGCTGGTATAGCGGAACTGGAAAATTCCCTGGAGGAGCTCGGAAGGGCCGTTAGAGCAAGTAGGAACAGAGGAAGAGAGGTGATAGTAGCCGGCGACCTCAATGGCAGCGCCCCAGAATGGGGAATGGACCGGATGAATGGGAGGGGAAGGGTAATCAGCGAGTGGATAGCCACTGAAGACCTGCAAATACTGAACGAGGCAGCAGCTTATACGTTCGTAAGAGGGACCACTGGCTCCATCCCGGACCTTACTCTAGGCTCGGAAGGGGCAACCAGGAACACCAGCGGATGGAGAGTCCTAACAGAGGAGGAGACATTAAGCGACCACCGCTATATTACATATGAGATTGGACAGAACCGCGCCACCCAGGTGGTAAAAGGCAGAGGGTGGAAGCTTGGTAGGCTGAACAAGGATACCTTCAAAAGAAGTCTGGCTGGCTCCTTCCGAGGAGGCATGATTGAAACGGAGGAGGCCCTCACCGATGCGGTTACTAGAGCTTGCAATGAGTCAATGCCCAGGAAGGGAAGCAGAAAGACCAGGAGGGAGGTCTATTGGTGGACGGAGGAGATCGCAGCCCTCAGAACGGAATGTATCGTGATTCGTCGGCAGGGTATAAGGCAGAATAGGAGAGCAGGACTTGGGGAGAACCCATCTCTCCAGGAGTACCGGAACGCCAGAAAAAACCTTAGAGAGGCAATTAAAAGATCAAAGAGAGAGAGGTGGAGGGAATTATGCGACACTGTGGATGGAGATGTCTGGGGAGATGGCTACAAGATAGCGACTCGAAAGATCAGAAATCCCCCCCCTGCCTTGCCGGCAGAGAAAGTGGCGGAAGTCGTGGCTGCCCTATTTCCAGAAAGGGATATAGTCAGATGGAGAGTGGTAGAAGTGGATGTGGTCCCCCCACTCACGGAGGATGAGCTGGAGGCAGCATGTGCCAGACTTAAAGTGGAAAAGCTTCAGGTTTAGACGAGATTCCGCCTGAAATAGTCAAGCTAGTTGCAGAAGAATACCCGGGAGACATCTTAAAAGTAATGAATCGTGCCCTAGAGAGTGGGGATTTCCCGAGCAGATGGAGGAAGGCCAGAGTCGTCCTGATCCGGAAAGGGAACAAGCCGCCGGAGGACCCGTCATCCCACCGACCGCTATGTTTACTTGACGCGATGGGCAAGCTCCTCGATTATCTGATACTGGGGAGATTAGAGAAGGAGATAGCCGAGAAGGGTGGCTTATCTGAAAGCCAGTTCGGTTTTCGGAAAGGACGATCAACGGTAGGAGCCATTAGGCTGTTAAAGGAAACGGCAGAGGAAGCCCTAGCCACGAAACAGATATGTGCTGTTGTGACCCTCGATGTCAAAAACGCGTTTAACACAGCGGGATGGGAGATGATTGTCGGGAAGATGCAGAGTGGGGGTAGCTCTGTAACTCGTCAGGGTGATGATGAGCTACTTCCAAAACAGGATGATCGGATTCGAATCAGAGGGAGAGATAACCTGGAAAAGTATCACGTGTGGGGTTCCACAAGGGTCGGTGCTCGGTCCGACCTTGTGGAATGTGATGTTTGACGATATATTTAGATTACCTTGGGAGGAGGGTGTAAAGGTCATCGGGTATGCCGACGACTTGGCCATAACGGTGACTGGAAGGTGGACTGTCCAAATAATGGAAGCAGCCAACGAGGCTATCAGGAATATTGAGAGGTGGCTAGGAAGAATGCAGCTCGAGCTAGCTGCCGGGAAAACGGAGCTCCTGGTTATCACGAGGAAAAGAAATCTTCCACCCATGAAAGTTAGGGTGGGCCAGGTGGAGATATCCTCAGGGAACCACCTGAAATACCTAGGGGTTTGGCTGGACTCCAAGCTGAACTTCGGTGTCCATGCCACAAAGACGGCCGAGAAGGCGGGAAAAGCAGCCACAGCCATTGGGAGGCTTATGGCCAATACGCACGGACCAAGAGCGAGCAAGAGGAGACTGCTATGCAGTGTTGTGCACTCTATCCTCTTGTATGCAGCTCCGGTCTGGGAAAGTGCGATGAAGGTGGATAGGACGAGAGGGAGGATGGCTAGGATCCAGCGATGTGCCGCACTAAAGGTATGCAGTGCATACAAAATGATTTCGTACGAGGCGGCGTTGGTAGTGGCGGGGATCCCCCCCTTTGGATCTGATGGCCAAAGAACGGCTGGAAATCTTTGAAGGAGCCGGGAAGGTAGAGGCCAGGGACAGGCTGTTTGAAAGATGGCAGAGGCGGTGGGACACTGTAGACAAGGGAAGGTGGACGAGACGCCTCATCCCGAACATCAGAGCGTAGATGGAACGGAGGCATGGTGAGGTAGGCTATTACCTCACCCAAGCCCTGAGTGGACATGGGTGCTTTATGGAGTACTTAAACGATATTGGCAATACTGACAGCAGAGAGTGCGCATACTGTGGAGAGGTCGATGACGTGGAGCACACCGTGTTCGCATGCAACAGATGGAGAGAAGAGAGACGAGGCGGTGGGGCATCGTTATTGTCTCCAGAAGATATGGTAGGGAGGATGTTAGAAACGGAAGAGAACTGGAGAAGGGCGGAGGAGGCAATAACCCGCATTATGAAAAAGAAGGAAGAGGAGGAAAGAGAGATGGGTTTAAACCCATGGAGAAACGCCAATTAACACCGACAATCTTAAATGACCTGTGGGTCCGATGAAAAGCGAAAGCAGTCCCAGGCCAACAGGAAACACTGAAGAGATGGAGGGGTTTTAGCTAGTTAGAGTCCAGCACTACCCGTTCGCGATAGACTCTAAGTGTCCATGAGGATTTCCCCTCTCACGAAAAAAAAAAAAAAAAAGATTAAAATTACGAAAAAGTTCTAGCTATAAAAATCTGTATATAACAAACTTTATGATATAAGTAAATACAAAAGACCAAACGAATAAAATACAAAAATAAAACAGAAATACATATAAAAATAGATATTATGAATTTAAATATTCTGAAACAGTGTAAAAACTATTATTTAACAATAAGTCGACTGTTTTTTTCTTAAATTCTTTAATATTATTTATAGACTTTACATCGTTAGGTAATTTATTATAACATTTTACACCCATGTATTTAGGAGATTTTTCGTATAGTGCCAACTTATGTGCTGGTATAGTTAAAAGCTGATTATGTCTAGTATTATATTCGTGAAAATCATTATTTGAAATGAATTGGGACTCATTATTTTTGACAAATACTAACATTTCCAAAATGTATATGCATGCTAATGGTAGAATATTTAGCTCTTTAAATAATGATCTACATGACTGTGTACTTTTAATGCCAACTATATTTCGAACTATCCTCTTTTGCATTTTGAATACTCTATTAAAGTGACTTGAATTTCCCCAAAATATAATACCATAACGTAAACGTGACAAGATGTGAGCGAAATAAAATGTTAGAACTATTGACCTGTTTGTAACTTGTTTCAGTCTGCGTATTGCAAAACATAGAGATGACATTTTGTTACGTAGTAAGTCAGCATGTTTTTCCCAGCTAAGCATGTTGTCAATATATATTCCCAGAAATTTCATGTTTTCTACTTGCTCAATGGATTTGTTATTGATTTTTAATAAGTAACTCGTGCTTATAGCGTTTGTTCTTGGAGTAAAATTAATAAAAACCGTTTTTGATGTATTCAAATGTAGTCTATAATTTTGTATCCATTCTACAAACCTATCAATCATACTTTGTAGTGATTTTGTAGTAGCGTCTATCGAAGGACCTGACATTAGGTAAGTATTATCATCGGTAAACATTGTTAAATTGTTGTGAGTGTCAATGCAAGGTAAATCGTTGACAAATATTAAAAATAATAAAGGTCCTAATACAGATCCTTGTGGTACACCTATATTTATATTCTTTACATTTGACCTTACACCAACAATTTCAACTATTTGCTTCCGATCAGACAGGTAAGAGAGTAACCAAGCATGAATTTTACTCTCAATCCATATTCGAAGAGTTTTTCACTAAGTAAATCATGACTAACTAAATCGAAAGCTTTGCTTAGGTCCATGAAAAGCCCAATGCATTTTTTATTAACATTTAGATTTTCATATAAATTCATAATGAATTGTAGAATCGCAGAATGTGTATCTTTGTCCTTCCTAAAACCATACTGACAGTTGCTTAAAATATTATGCTTGTTTAAAAATAATACAATTTTATCAAAAATTATTTTTTCCAATACTTTTGACAATGTACACAGAAGTGAAATAGGTCTATAGTTCTCAATTGATAATTTATCGCTTTTTTATGTAGAGGAATAACTTTGGCTGTTTTAAATATTTCGGGGAAAATGTCTTCTAACGAGTAATTTATAAGAAAAGTCAAAGGATATACTAAATAATTAACACTTATTTTTAATAAATTAGAAGATAATTCATCAATTCCACATGAATTTGAATTTTTTAAACCCATTATAGCATTGTACACAGTATTTTCGGTGACAGGTTCAATAAACATAGTGGGATAGTCTTTTACTGGACGAAATATTATATTTTCTTGTGTTTCATATTTGGCATTTATTTTCAGTGGCAAGTCCACAAAAAAGTCATTAAAATTATCAGCAATTAAGTTAGGTTCTTTTATCAGTGTATCATTAGATTTTATTTCGTAGATGCCTCTGTCTTGATTTTTTCCTACTGAATTGTTAATTACTTTCCAAACTTCTTTATTTTTATTTATAGCGTTTAAAACAGTTTTTTCATTTTGCAACTTTTTTGCTGCCTAAATGACTTTTTTGTAAACTTTTCTATATCTCTTATAATATTCTTTATCTGCATCGTTTCTCGTTTGAGTCATTATTTTATGTAACAATTTTAATTTATGGGACGAAATTATTATCCCACGAGTTAACCACAATTTATTATTTTTATTGTTATTTTTTATCTTCTTTATTGGAAACGCAATTTGGAAGTAATGCTTTAGAGTATTTGAAAATAATTCAAAACCTTCATCCACACTCTGACAATTGTAAATGTCGACCCATGATTCCCGACTTAAATAACTTAGAAATGTATTATAAGAATAATCACTAAATACCCTGGTATATACAAAGTTATAAGGTTTCTCAGGTTGGCGGAATTCATAATTTAAAATTTGTGCTGTATAATCTGATACAGCATTCTCTGTTACAGTACATAAGAGGTTATCGTTCTCGTTGTTTAAATTTGTGCAAATATAATCAATTAAAGTAGAGGAATTAACAGTGTGTCTTGTTGGTTCATTTACCATAAAAGTAATGTTGTATACACCTATAATATCTACTAAGCTATTACGGGCATCCGACAGTGATAAAAATCTATATTGAAATCACCACATAGTATAACTTTATTATTTACATTTTTACAGACACAATTTAAAAGGTTATCTAATTCAGTCAGAAACATATTAACATCGCTTGCTGGTGATCTGTATATAGAGAAAATTAGAATTTGCTGGTTGTTCAGTAGTAGTTCTATTCCACAGTATTCAAATATTTTTTCTTTTGGTTCTATTTTAATATTAGTAATTTCTTTGATTATATAGTTCATATTTTCTTTATAAAATATAGCTTTACATTTTTGTTTACAGATCTACAATAAATAGCTCCTAAATTAAAACCATTGATATTCACGAAATTCTTTTCATCATTTTTTAACCAGTGCTCTTGTATACAAACAACATCAACCTCATTTAAATATAATGTAGCTTCTATTAGTTCTATTTTATTACGGACACACTGTACATTTTGATTTAATATAGTTACCTTATTTATTACACTGTTGCAGTTTTTATTATCTAATTGCTATTCTATTCATCAACATCATTAGCCATGATTTTTTGTCTTTCGCCATTAACTTTTCGTTACAGGACTGGACATTTGTGTACATCAAAAATTGAATATTCTATGTTAAAGTCTAAACCTAAATTTTTGTTTGCTGATATACAGTTTGCACAACTAAGATCACTTTCACAATCTTTCTTGGTATGATCGGTAGATTCACAATTTAAACAGGTTACGTCACTCTTGCACTCATCTGCTTTATGGTTGAAGCCTCCATATTTGAAACAACGAAACACTCGAACGTATTCATATACCCTACAGCTTAAGAAGCCTATACTTAATCTTTCCTCCTTCATTATATTCTGAAAGGTTATTGGGTCACACTCTAGAATAGCTTGATAACGACTTCTCATTTTCTTGAAGACTATCACCTTTAGTTCTATGTTATCATGGCGGATACGAGAATTTTGTTTTTTAATAACGTTAATAAGTTCGTCTTCATTATATTCCTCATCAATATCTATTACTTTTATGCTTGGTTTCTTTTGATCAGGTATTTTGACTTGATAATTTTTCCCTAATTTCTTTTCTGCAGCCTTTTTTATCTTCTCAATTTCCTCCTTGGTTTTACATTTTAATAATATACCACCATCTTTGACATTCCTCATTTGAGTGATTCCAACCTCCAAAGCAACAGGTTTTAGATTTTTCTTCACAACTTCTTTGGTTTTGCTACTTTCTTGTTTAGATTTTGGTTTTATAACTATTGCTTCGCCAGCTTCGCCACCTTAGAATAGCTTGCATCAATTTTAGTAGTTTCTGTTTTGTTTGATTGATCCGTATTTATTGTCTTCCTAAATTCCTCTAAATCTTCTCTTCCAGATTTTTTAAAATCGTCTAGGACTTTATGTATATTGAGGGTAAAATCCAACACTGGTAAGCAGTTTGTACAAAACCATCTTAGTCCCTTTATATTTTTCATTATTTACATAAAAATGATCTCTTGCCTTGGAAGTCCGTACATTTTATATGATACATTTTGGCACATAACCCACTGCATTGAATGCCATTTTCGGCTTTTACAATATTGTCACATATCGTGCAATTTTCATTATTACTCATTTTATCGACGCGGTAGAGCTATACAATGCTTGCTCCCAGAGCGAAGCATTGATAGCGGCTTGGCCACTATTTAATTTACCGATACGATTTCAATGTTTATAGTATAACTGATAAGAAATCACTAATAAATGTTATTGTTTTTTTATGCAAAAACAAAAGAAAATATAGTCAATGAATGAAATCGTCACTGATACACCTTTCTACCAAAGTTAAAAATATTTAAAACTTATTATACTCGAAAATAAATGCGAAAATGCAGCACAACATATCAACACCATACTCCGTCAACGTTCTAGTACGTACGGTACAGCATGGTTATACGGGCGGGAAGGGGTGAAAAAAAAAATAATAAAGTGTTTTTTCAAAATTATTCAAAATGTGCAAAAGCTAGTAAAAAAAAAAATCAAATAAAAATTGCAAAGCATGAAATTTTACATAAAAATGATCTCTTGACTTTTTTGGTATTATTAAAATTAACAGAGTTAGGGTGCGGTGGTTAGAAGTTAAGGGATGATATGTACAATTTTAAAAAATCATAGCGTGCTGAAAAGTTAATGAATTTAAATTTTTTCTTTTTCTATTTACTCAGAAAAATATAAACTTTCGTTTCAGCGAAATGGTTGTTTTTTTTAAATTGTTAATAAAAAAGTTATAAAAATTTCAATTTTTTTATTCTCAATTAAAACGACTTGGAACGGTGAAACGATTTTTTTTTATACCATTCTGTTCATCATTTAATATATTGAACATTTTCTCTTGAAATTTTTTTTACCCGATCATTTTCAAGCAGGTATGAATTTATTTATCTGTTTAATTTTTTTCCAAACGTAAGACACTGCTCTTGTGACGTCACGATAACTGAAAAAAAATAAAGAATGCGTACGACAAAGATAAAATTGTTTCGTAGCTGCTGCGTTTCCTACAAGACGCGCATGCGTCACATCTATAGGGCATCTGCACGTGACGTCACAGCTAACCTCAAAAATATGTGTTTCTTAAGATTTAAGAGTATTACGCAGCTATTATCAAAATTTCTGCCTGGTTCCCGTCTTTTCAACTAAAATCTAGTTCAGTGTAATGTTTATGAAGTTCTAAACACTGTCCTAATAAAATGGGCCTCTTTTTGTAGGTTGGAAACCTAACCTGTAATTAGCAGTCTATTTCTATTAATCAACAATATTGAAAAATTATTTACGTGAATTTTTAAATATTTGCTTGGAGCCAGTACCGGCTCCAAGCTAAAAATGCGTATACAAACATTAAAAATGAGAATAAACTTGAAAAACTTAAAATCTAAGGTTATGTTAGGTACATGATGCAGATGCCCTATCAGACTAGTTCACAAGTTCAAGGCCGTGTTAATTCTTGATAAAGCTCGTAAAAATATTAGTAAATTCGGAATGACAGAAAAATGTGCAAAAGTTTCAAACTCGCACATAAACAGTTGCAAAAGTTGTAAATAAATGAAGATTGAAAAAATAACGAGTTTCGTTTTTTTGCAAATAACTCAAAAACTATTAATATTTTAAAAAATTGAAAGAGGAATGAATTTCCATGTTAATTCAATTTTTTTTTAAATTATGGTATTATTTAGACACTTTATTTTTAATTTATATCAATAATGTCAAATAAATAATTCTAAATTTAGTAGAAATCAGCAAGTATTGACAGTAATAATAAATTTTTTCATTACAATTCAAAAATTAATTTTAAAAATATTTAGATCACGTAAACAAAATTTCACGTGTCTAATACCTATAACCAAAATGTACATAAAACGAAGCGTGTATATAGTATGTAGATTTCGCAAAACATGGAGAAAACTAATTTTTATCAATATTTAATTTTTTCCGATTAACGACAATTGTTGGCTAATCAATATTTAAACGGAACACTCTTATTATACTTGTCCACAATTAAAAATTTTGTTAACAATTTGTAGCAGCATTTATTCACCAAAACATTCACAACCGCTGCATTGAGATATAGGGCATCTGCATCATGTAACCAACATAACCTTAAATGTTAAGTTTTTCAAGTTTATTCTCATTTTTAATGTTTGTATACGTATTTTTAGATTGGAGCCGGTACTGGCTCCAAGCAAATATTTAAAAATTCACGTAAATAATTTTTCAATATTGTTGATTAATAGAAATAGACTGCTAATTACAGGTTAGATTTCCAACCTACAAAAAGAATCCTATTTTATTGGGACAAAATATTTAGAACTTCATAAGCATTACACTGAACTAGATTTTACTTGAAAATACGGGAACCAGGCAGAAATTTTAATAATAGTTGCGTAATACTCTTAAATCTTAAGAAACACATATTTTTGAGGTTAGTTGTGACGTCACGCCTTACTGCCGTCATAAGGTGAAAAGCCGCATCTAGATATTTGTCACAAATGAGATTCTAATAATATATGAGCATCCAAGAGTTCTGCAGTTAAAAATATTATTAAAAAATTCTAAAGTACAAAGACATAAGTGCATAAAAAGCAGCTACATGATTTTCTTAATTAATATTTACTAGTTGGGAAAAATACAAACGCCTTTGTTACTTTCCTCTCCAACCGACAATTTACAGATGGGCTATTCTCCTTATGACTTATGACGGCAGTATAGATGTGACGCATGATACAAAGAATAGAAGGTATGATCCTCAGTTCGCCAAATTCGGTCCGGTTGGCGCAAGACGTCACGCGGTGATAGCGGGATTTTAAATTACATAAGATTTTCCTCATGATACAAAGAATTTGTATCATGGATTTGCCTGAACTCGTTGGCATTTTCGATAAATAGGGATTCTTAGTGTTCTTAGTATAACCATCGTTCTTTATAAATGAGCTTTATCTCCGCATAAATACGTTTTAAACATATTGTCACTTTTACATGATGCCAATGCACAACGCATTTTTATAACTAAAGGTTATTGCAGGAACACTAAAATAAGTAAAATAATCCAAAAAACAACTTCCACAGACGTCGGCAAACTCACTTTTACGAAAGGAAGCGGGTAGAAAATTATCACCGCGTGACGAACAACTGTCGATTTGGCTCCACCCACATACCTTGTATTCTTTGTATCATGGATGTGACGCATGCACGTCTTGTAGGCAACGCAGCAGCTACAAAACAATTTTATCTTTGTCGTACGCATTCTTTATTTCTTTTCAGTTATCGTGACGTTACAAGAGCAGTGTCTTACGTTTGGAAAGAAATTAAACATGCTTTACAATTTTTATTTTGTATTTGAAACTTTTTTACTAGCTTTTACACATTTTGAGTAATTTTGAAAAACACTTTATTATATTTTTTTTCACCCCTTCCCGGGGGTTCAAAAAAAATTTCTTTCATTAATCGTGTTCTAATACATCAAAGTAACTGATATCAGAAATTCAAGTATTTACCTCCAAATTTTGATTTGTCGACTTATTTAATTGGACTATTGGACTTGGACTAAAAATATTTTTATGGTAAAAAAAAGGAAACAATATACTTTTTAAAAATACGTTTTCAAAAGTGCGCCAAAGTTGGAAATATGCTTTTTACGAAGTAAGCCAAAAATGTAACATTTTTAGCTTTTTAATCGCTCCACGAAACACAATGAAAGTGGAGATAAAGCCATTGTAAATATCATTCAAAAGATTGAATATAAAATTTTAACGATGCGACATACTAAAATGGTGAAACTGACAAATGTGACAAAGACTCGTAGCGTAGGCAATTATTGGCAATTTGAATTCATCCAGAGGCTCGTCAATTGGACGAGTGCGTTGGATAAGCAGTAGAAAGCGATAGTAGAGAAACCAAATGTAGGTCTTTCTAAATGACAGAGTTATAGAGAAAACCACCTTGTGCATAAATAAGACAAAAAGCCATTTTTTCAAAAAGTCGCTCGAAGGCGAAGTCATGTCACATCCCCTATATTGAAGCTATATGAGGACCGATACGTCATAACACTGACAGAAAGTTGTAAATATATAGTTGAACTTATAGGGAACTCCGTTCTTGTTAATGACATAATCACGAAAAAGAACTTAAAGCTAATCACAAACGACCCAATACTTTAAAAGTAAAATATTTTAATATTACTTAAAGTCAGCCACAAAAAAAAAACAAAAATGCTTTTACCAATTTCTAGGGAAGTTATGTGAATCTTTTCTACCAAATCGATTGCTGGCGCACGCTTTCCATTGTATGGTACCATTAAAAACTCTCTTGAACAGGTGTTCAACCTTGCCCTACTTGGGGGAGGCGATTCTATTCCATTTATATAATTCATTATATAGGATATTTCATAATTTTAACTGCACTTATTTTAAACGTAATTAATAAATGGTATTTTTTAACGTTTGCATTTTATTGATTGAATGACTTATAGGTCTTATCTCCCGAGGGTTTTCGCTTGATAGGACGGATTTGAGTAAATCGGGTGTCTCAGAATCCCACAAGTTTGTATCTCAATACACTGGTCACATCACGGAAGCTCGAAAGGGATTAATTTATCAAAACAATTTAGAGATCTTTAAGCATAAAATCAACAAGAGAGAACGCGACTGGCGCCATTAATAAATAAATTTGTGTCGCGTCACTCAGACGCTGTGTGTTAAGTTCTTGTACAATCCCACTGTAATTTTTCACCAAGCCGGTGCACGTATAGTGCGCGGGATTCTCCCAAACTAGACAATATTCCAATTTCGTCGTAATTACAATAAGCAATATTGGTTATGTAGATAAATTGCTAAGGAAGAAACCTGTTTTAGTTTTCGTGAACAATATATTCAAGGTGGTCAGTATGGTATGGTGGTATAGTACTGCTCTGTTTTTATGAACTTCTCTTGGAAAGGGTGATAACCGTTACGTTGAAACAGCCGCGGATTTCTTAAAAATGTGAGTGCTGGTAGTAAGTTCAAAGATGTGCCTCTAAAGAATAATTTCTGGGACACATTTTTAAACATCCCACTGCATCGCATCTCGACGGGGTTAGGCTAGTTAGAGATTAAATGGCATACTTGCTAACTCAATAAAACTAAAAATTTTAGATGACTACTTTTTTCTCGAAAATGTTACTAGTATCAATAATAAACAAGAAGTAAACGAAAGTGTCTATTTATTATTTTACGGTCAGCAGATTTCCAATACTAAAGTGAAAAAATTATATTTTTGAGCGCTTATACCTGAAACACTTCGAAAGATACTTTCAAATTTGATACAGGAGTCTCCGACGATGTATATTTTTCAGAAAAATCAGCAATATTTTTGTCCTAGAGTCGGACGCCTCCGACTAAAATTTGGATAAGTATATCGAAAAGTAGTTATCTGGTCGTATATATTTACTTCCGAAATTACAAAACATTTCAATTTCAGAGAAGCGAGATATTAAGAGTCGTTTCCTAGAAAGTGAAACACGATGTATATAAGTGATAAGTCCTGCTCGCGTGAATATCTTTCGAAATATACAGGGTGTAATTAGTTTCATGTCATTAAAAAAAAACTGGTAATGGGGATCGCGATCGACTAGACAAACAAAAAAACCTATATAACTTTTTCCTCTAGGGACACTTTAAAAAAAAACTGACCTAGGTCAAAAATTTTAATGTTAAGGTAGGAGACATTTGAGAACCTTTTCTGAGTCAATGGACGTATATAGTCCAGTAGAATTGTAATTTGACATGGCGAAAATAGATAACTACGATTTTATTGTTTTAAGTTGATTAATTAGACATCCAAGACAAGCCCATCTAGCGTGCCAAGTGATTTCATACCGGATAAGGAGTGGGGTATGGATAAGCTGAAAAATCGGTTTTTCGTGTTTAAATAGAAGGCTAATAATTATATGAGAAAGTTATAGGTATTTAAAAACCCTATGAAATGAACCCCCGAACGTTAAAATAGCTTTATTAGGTCAGGAGTAAATTTAAAAAAAAAACGGAAATTTTGGAAAAATGTTTTAATTTCAGCAAAATTTTAAAAAAAAATTTGAAATTTTACCAAAGTACGTGTTATATAGGAGGAAATATCTGGTAAAAATTTCAGATCGATATCTGCATTATTTTTCGATAGCTTCAATTTTTTGGAAAAAAGAAGGGTCTTCAAAAAATGGCTATAAGTACTTCACTTTCTGTCAGATTTTGCTATCAGAAGAAAAATTCTATTTCTCGAGAGTTGTTCAATTATTACAAATGTTTTCTATATGGTCATTATTCAGAAAAAAGTGGTGAAAATGGAATTTGAAAAAAAAAATATCTTTCGAATGGAATACAGTGTCGAAAAAACATGTCTGCCATTTTGAAGTGCCATTTTTTTAGTTCACTTCAAAACAAGAAACACGATTATCATGGGGTATAATTGGTTTTCGAAAAATATGAAAAAGTAGTGTGCGCGAGCGTAACGGTGCGCGGATTGGCAGTCGAGCGACTGTGTTTTAAAAAAAGATTTTCCAAAATTGTATATTCTATTTGAGCGTTTAAAAGCAATTTTTTTTAAACACTCAAACAGAATACACCTAAAATGTAAATAGTGTAGTGAGCAATTCAATAATATTTCTCTGAGGATAGCTGAGTAAACCGGAACGTAAAGAATACAGTAATTTTAATATAAAGACCTATAATCATACAGGTAATTTTAGGGAACGTTAATTTTTCAGTTAAGCCCAAGTGAACTGACGCATGGCGCTCGAGGGACGCGCTATCCTATTTATTTACAAAAAATATAGATCACCATAATTCAATCGATTCAATCAGTACAGATGCACCAACGATAAAATATGAGAGTTGTAAGATAAAGGTTAAAATGTTTACAGATCATTACTAAAAGCTGAAGGGAATTTCTCGAGGGGTTTATAATGTTTTTTACATTATTTCTTTTTATAAAATAATACGTCTTTTTCTGATTCATTTCTTCTTGATTCATTTCGAATCAAGAATTCGTTTAAAGTAATCAAGTAAATATATTTTGTGGGAATTCTCTGAAGATATCTCTCGACATTTTGTCAATAAATTGATAATTTTTTTTGCAACTTGTATTCATATTGATGTTTCAAAATTTGACTTTTTACTTAGTGTCAGACAAATAGTTTATGTAATTTTCAATTTTCAGATTTGCAAAAATAGGTTACATTATAAAACAACATTCATAATATTCGCAGAGCGACTGGAAGATATTTAATTTTTTTTAAATTGCCTATGTAAACTTATTGTGTAAAATATTTAAGAACCAAATATTCTACTTATTAAATAAAAATAAACAGCTCAGAGATGTCACAACGTAGGTAAGGTGCGAGATAATATCATTCGACATAGATGATTAGATATTATTTAAACGAATTTTCGGTCCTACTTTGCAAAATAAGAAAAAGAAAACAAGGAAAATTTAGTTTCTTAATAAAGTTGTAAAAGTAATTGATTAATCTGTTTTACATTTTTATATTTGCATCACCTGAGTCAAAGTGATATAGCATCGATCTGTTAATGGTGTTATAACCAATCTAGGTGTATTTCCTAAGTACTCGTAACTGTATCTAAATTGTGCATCACAAATATTGGCAAAGCATTGTTTCTCTTTTTCATCCCATCTGTGTCTTAACTGTGAGACCCACTGAAAGGCCAAGGCAGTTTCAACTTTCATTTGTATCAGCTTACTAACAACATCTCTAGAATGCACATCTATGGTACATATTGTCATAATTTTCTGTCTGTCTTGCTTTGTCAAATCTCCCAAGAGTAGGGAAATTAATGTACTAAGTTGTGACACTTGTTTTTTGTAATAATCTCTTATTGCGTTTTCATAACCTTCCTCCAGTCTAGCAAAAGCTATGTTTACTTCTGTGGTCCACCAGATTTGTGTCCCACATAAGGAAACTTGTGCTGGAAAATCAAATAGCCACTGGTCTCTTGGTTTTTCTTCATAGGAGGTAACACCGTCTCCAATAGCAGTTCTTATTGTTACTCGCATAGAATCTTGTACGCGGTTTAGCCAAACTTCAACCTAAAAAATTACTTAAAATAGTTATTATTTTTTAATATTTTGTTAAGTATGTTAAAGTAAATTAAATTCTTACAAATGGATAAACCACTTACTGGCCCTTCACAGTTTGTTAATTTATTAAAATCTACATATTCTCCATCCTTTGCATACATTCCATGTATTAATTTGTTAAGCGTATTATCATCATTTTTTCCAAAATTTAACTTTGCTATTGAATCAAATAGTTTTGTCAGATGCTTGGCTACCAGTTCAGGTTGATTTCCATTTGATAATATATCAAGAAGATCTGCCGAGGAAACAAAATAAAATCTTGGAAAGGCCAGTCTCTTTGTTTCTAAATATACTGCCAAAGCCTTTTCGCACAGTGTTAAATTTTTTTGATGCTCCTCTAAAACTTCCAGAAGTCCAGATTTATTTGTTGACTCGACAACATTTGGCACTTTAGACATTTCGGCCATAAGTTCTTTGAAATGTTTATCAATGTTGTCGAATCTCTCTGAATCTACCGGTAATTGTTTTCTTATATCCTCCGAGCTCATAAATATTGATTCTAAATGCATCCAAGTTCTCTGTACTTCGAACCAAACAGTGATAACTTGATCAGCTAATCCCAGCTTATTTTGCCACGATGAAACTTCGTCCAAGAAGTGTGCAATAAATTTTGAAGTAATTAAATTTTGTAACTGGACTTGATTATCTTCTAAAGTTTCTATGAGTTCTTCACTGGCTCTTAGCAGTTTGCATCCTGTTCGAGCATGAATTTCTTGTTCAAATTCCATCGCTGACCATGTTGTATTCAGCTCACGTAATATTTTTTCCATTGACATTTCCTTCACGGCTTTATCTACAATATTTTTTACTTCTTCTTCGCATTCGTGGAGATTGAGTTCCAGAAGTTCTGCCAAAGTTGTGCTGTGATCCATAATTATTTTGGTCTACAAAATGAAAAAAATGTTTAAAATATTTTATTTTGTTTATTTTATTTTTACGTTTTATTTATATATAAATATATGTATTACCTATATACTAGTTCTAAAATGTAAATCAAGATGTAAATACATGCAACATAATGTACACAAACATTGAGAACATTTTCATTTCATGTTATGCATAGAACGCGTTATTTGCTAATGTCTAAAATAAATTTTTTAAGCAACACTCTTGTCTAAAACTATTTAACAAAATACAAAAATTTTGTTAGATCTCTTGGTTAAATCGAGACCAAAATTGGAGAAACAAAAAACAAAGCTACGTACCTACCTAATCAAAATTCAAAAATAAATACTTTTAAAATATCTGTGATTCTACTGGCACTACCCAATTATTTTCGAATGTCATACGAAAACGAAGAGTATATTGTATTTTATCAGCATATTTCTAAAACCGTAAATATTACTAGCAGAGAAGAAAAATTTCACATAATTTTGTTAGTCATCGAATTCTGAACAACATTCAAAATGTCCGTCTGTCCGTCTGATTGTCTGTCAGTGCATTATGTTTTTGTAAGTATAATGACTTGAGAACGGAAGGTCCGATCGTTTTGAAATTTGAATGGTAAATTAGCATTAGTTGGAAGAAGAAGCCTATTGTTTTTTAAAAATCGATTAGTAAATAAATGAATTATAAGAAATTTTAGTTAAAAGATTTACCTAGATAGAGTTACCGCGAAATTGAAAATAAAAAATGTAGCCTATTTATAAATTAAAATATGACTGAATTTAAATAAAACATTTAAGTATTTGCATTATATTTTTTTAATTTAAAATGCCAGAAATCCTATCATGTAATTCAATCTTCGTCAGCAATAGTTAGAAGAGTAGTTTTTTTGATTGGTTCTGGAATAATGAGTGTTTTAAAGTGCCTATCTAACTAATATATTAGCGTGACCAGATTGAGGCACCCATATACAGAAAGTAGGTAATTTCATATTAAATAAAAACGTGTGTAATTTGCATAATACCTAATTAATATTTTCTAATCATTATGAAAGCAAATAAATAAAAAATGATTAATTGTAAAAATAAATCAAGAATAGGCTTATAAATAGTGAATGAATGTTTCTATACTCTACTGATGGAACTAACGAGTTCGAAAAAACGTTTCTAGAGTAAATAGAATGTAAGGTTCAATAATTGTTGTGAATGAATTTCAACAAATGATTTAAGTATTTTCAATACATTTTTTTTCTAAAATGCTATTATATAATTCAATACTTCGTCAGTATTAGCTAGAAGACAGTAGTTGTTTTGATTGGTTCTCCAATAATGAGTGTTTTAAAGTGTTTACCTAAGTAGTATATTAGCGTTACCAGAATAAGGTACCAATATACAGAACGTAGATAATTTCATATTAAATAAAAAATAATTTTCACTCAGAAAAATATGTTTATGTCCAGGCTATAAGAATGAAAGTATATTATGGTCATGGGAAAATGTACTCAAAATTAAAGTATAATTTTGGTCAAAGATAAAAATACACTTTTTCAAAAATGCGGCAAAGTAGGACTTGAAAATATTTATGAATATTTTTAACTTTCTAATCACTTCACGAAACACAATGAAAGTGGAGATACAGTAATTGTAAATATCATTCAAAAGAATGAATATAAAATTTTAACGATGCTACGTACTAAAAGGGCGAAACCGACAAATGTGGCAAAGGCGCGTAGCGTCTATAGGCAATTACGTGGCAAAAATTGATAAAAATGGACAATGCCGGTTTCATCCAGCGGCTCGCAACTTGAACGAGTGCCTTGGATAACCAGTAGAAGGCGATAGTAGGTCTTAGTAGTAATGATTTCTTTGTCATTAGGTCTTAGGTCCAAATGACAAAGTTATAGAGAAAACCGTCTTGTGTATAAATAAGACAAAAAGCCATTTTCCCAAAAAGTCTGTCGAAGGCGAACTCGTGTCACATCCCCTACATTGAACCTTTATGAGGACCGATACGTCGCGAGACTGACAGAAAGTTGCAAACTCATATATAATTGAACTCTTTTGAACTCCGTTCTCGTGAATGATATAATCACGAAGCCAATCATAAGCGACACAAATTTTTTTAAGTAAAATATTTTTATATTATTTCAAGTCAGCCACAATAAAAAAGCAAAAGTGCTTCATCAATTTCTAGGGAAGTTGTGTAAATCTTTTCTACCAAATCGATTGTTAGCGCACGCTCTCCATCGTATGGTAGCATTTAAAGACTCTCTTGAAGAGATAATCGACCTTTCCCTACTTGGGGGAGGCGATTCTATTCAAATTACATAATTTATTAGATAGGATATGGCATAATTTATTTGTACATATTTTCAACCTAATTAATATATGGTATTCTTTGAACTGTTGCATTTTATTTATCGAATGACTTGTTGTCGAGGGTTTTCGTTTGATAGGCGGGAATTGAGTAATCGTGTCTTAGCACCCTACAAGTTTAAATCTCAATACCCCGGTCAGATTACGAAAGCTCGAGAGGGATTTTTTTATTAAACAATTCAGAGATCTTTAAGCATAAAATCCATTACCATTAGGTAAGTAAAAATGTAATAAAGAAAGACCAATTTTTTTTTTTTTTTTGGAGAGAGCGTGGTTAGTAATCTACGGTAAGTGCAGCTTTGACCCGTTTCTTATCTATCAAATATCTCTTATCTCGAACCCGCCTGGGAGTGGAAGACCACATAAGAACAAGGGAGAACGCGACTGGCGCCTTTAATAAATAATTTGGTGTCGCGTCACTCAGACGCTGTGTGCTAGGTTCTTCTACATAAACACGTAACAATTATACCAGGCTCAGCTAAAATCACGGACGCAAAAGGCTGGGGAAAGCTTACAAGAATTCGAAGCAGCGGTAGAGACTGGCACACCTGGCATTTTCGAGTGCACCAAGAGAATTCTAAGAACAATTAGCCATGGGGACCATTTTAGATGGTATAAGAGACGAAGAGGTCAGGTGAGTTATTAGATTATCGCGGCATCAAAGTATTACTGAAGCTTTGGTATAGAGGCTGCCTATAAGGACATCCCATGGTCTGACAGTCGAGATAAAAATAACCTGGACACTATGGACACGCATCAAATGTTCAGTAATTTATTGGCAAAACTGGATTTCTAGGAGAACAGGTTAAGCAACCAAGCGGTGGCAAACCAAGCCAAGGTGGAGGTATCCCGTGTTACCAGTGCGACAAATTAGGGCATATAAAACGAGAATGTTGACGGTGGAGCCCTGAGAGGTTAAATGCCACTGGGGCGCGGTGCTACCTGGAGAATGCGATGTCCCCAGAGAAATAGATTTCCCAGCTTCAAAGAATTCCAAATAGTCTACTGTTATAAGGCTATGTGAACGAAAGAAAATGTGTGTTTACCATCAACACTGGTACTACGTCATCAATAGTGTGGCCAGGATTTATATCGGGAATAAAAACTAACGAGAGGCAAAATGAAATGATCTTCCGGACAATTACGGGAGACGGGGCTACAGTTCATGGAAAAGTAGCTCTGAGTAACACTGAGTTTGCAGATTGAACGTTCAAGGTTTGACTGGATGGAAATTAACAATTGATTCTGTCGACTGTAAACGACCAATGCCATAAAATAAGGCTAAGCAGAGATGTAATTCAAGTGCAGATAAGCAAAACTACATTTATATTAATTTAAAAAAATATCTAAAATACGATATATATATATATATTTCCTATTTCATATATTCAATGCGTTATAAAATATCATGCACTTTAAATAAGTACTTACTGTAAATTCTGGTGGTAATGCAGCAAGGTTCTGTAACAAATTTGTTTTAACGAAAGAATATGTTATGTACAGATGACTTAAATTAAAGGTGAAAAGAAATTTGGGTGAAATATGTACATTTTAATAGACGATAGGTTTCAAGAAATATTTCTTTATGATATCTATTTACAATTTAGTGAAGTAGAAAATTGCAATAAAATTATAAAAAATAAGCTATATACATATGTACAGAAAAAAATTAACAACAAAACAATACCTTGGTTGACTTCATTAACTGATTCCAATGTCGCTCCCGAATAGCAGGATTTTGTAATTCACCTACTGCTTTTAAAGAAGTTAATGTATTTTTAACAGTTGACTCTAAACCTATATAAGTGTCCCAAGAACGCATCTCTTTGTCCAACATTTTTATTTCTTTGGCAAACTTCTTACATTCGATATCCATATTTTCAACATCAATTTTACGCCAAGGTGTTGTCTTCCAGTCATCTACGCACGTTTGAACTATGCGAATAAAATCCCACAGTTGCTAAAAATTTTAAATGTTATTTATTAAATTATGCTTGACAATGAATTATACCTTGAGCAAACGTAAATCTTTTCTACACTGTTTCAATATTTTGAAATCAGGTACATTGACCTCAAATAGTGAACCTGATTCGTGTATATCATTCATATTCTTTTCGAATTTACTCAAATCCTTATCAATTCTGTCTATCATACCATAAGGATCATTACAGCAATAATAAAAGAACAGATATCGTTTAAAAACCTCACGATAATATAAAACACTAGAATCAAAGTCTGTTATACGATTTCTGATAAATGTAACTTCAGCTGCTTGCAGCGGCGCGACTTGCTGCTTCACTGTTACCGCGATTTTTTTGGTATTATTCCATTGTTCTGGAAGTTCTTGCAGATAAACATTAACTTCTTCTGGAATATCTTGATCATAATATTTTAGTAATTCAATTGTTTCTTTAAGCGGTCCGAACATTTCATCTGTAGTAGCTTGCCTCTCTTTAACTTTTAGAAGGAATCCCATAACATTTACCAGCGCCTGATAATCTCCCTCAATTACTGTCTGTTGAAGACCTTCGTCAGCAGATCTTATGAATTTACCTAAATTACATAAATTGTTTGTAACAGTATCAACCAAATGTTGTTTAAACATATCTCCCCATTTTCTTATTGTATTTAGTAAGGCTTGTTTAAATGGTTTTACGTCGACTTTAAACCAAGAATGGAAAATTTTCTCCTCTTGCATTTTCTCAACTTCACAAGAGAGGTTTTCAAAGTTATCTATTTGTTCTCTGAACTGTTCCATCTTAGGTGGACATAATTTGGGAGCCATTGAATCTTTTAACATGACTAAGTCCAATTCCTCATTACTAAGTTGCCTCCCATAGCTTAAAAATTGTTCTAAGTACTGTTCACGATCATCCAACCATAAATATGAATAGTTTTGAAAGTTGTCACAGAATTCATAAGCATCTTCTATAACTTTATCAATGCTTAACAATATATCGGTTTTCATATCTATAATATCTTGGTTTGATTCAATTTCTTCTTTATAAGTAATACTCACATTTTTTGAAAACCTAGTGACAATCGATGTTGTATTAATTATATCATTAATAAGAGATGTTATAAGATTCTTAAATCCATCTGGAGCAGTAGGTTCTAATGATGGTATAAATATTATGTTCGGTTCTAATAATTTTAGTTGTGACTCAAAAAGCGGTGATAAGTTATTTATAGGATCCATATGTTCATTTATGTAACCCAAGCTGAAATTTATGAAAATATAATTTTGTAAATAGTTTTAATGCGATTTGATGTTTGACATTGATGAAGCGTCAGGAGAAAAGGATTGGTTATTTATTTGCACAAATGGGTATAAATTTTTCATATCGGTATCATAACATAACATAACACACCACATATATTAGACAAGCCCCAAATGGAAAAGGGTTATACATAAAAAACATCTATTATCACCGTCCATAAAATTGTGATTTATGCTATGTCTTTCAGGTCGCTTATCCGAATCCGATGTCAGATTTGCTCCATACTTCGGCTTTTCTACCTAACCTCAAAAATAGTCAGAAAACCCTAGAATGACATTCTTAAGAGTTAAATTGTAAGTCTTACCATTAAAACCGTTTGTAAAAAAAAAAGGTTACTGTTACTGTTTTTGTCCTATAAGGTATTTCTCCGTACCCAAAAAATATAGGTAGAAAAATGCTTCAAGCTACAATTTATAACCCCCAGGAATGCAAAATCGTATACTCTACGTTGAACCTCGGCTCTATTTCAATTTTATCTACTTTATGGTGCTAATACATACCCCATTGTTACATATTCATCGTTTTATGGTATCGGACTCTTTCAGAATGCTTTCAGTATTTACAGAAACAATTCTCAAAAATGTCTGATGCAAAACTAAATCAAGAGGGTTTCGATGGACCATAAATTCGAACAATGTTGAGGGATAAGAACATCATTACAACAATAAATAACAATGAAAGAACTGCATGAAGTAGTAGCTGATACGGTGGAAAATGTTGGTAACTTTCTACATTCACAAGCTGATTACTTCTCAATGAATTTAGGAGATTATAGTGAGGAGCAAAGATAAAGATTTCAGCAAGACATTAAAGAAATGGAGTATCGATATCAAGGAAGATGGGATGTTATGATGGCCAATTCTTGCTGGACTCTGAAGGTAGAAAATGTACGAAAGGAGTGAAACATAAAAGAATACCACTTTATAGATCTATTGAGGGTAAAAGAGTCCGATACCATAAAGCAATGGATGTATAATAATGTTGTAAATATTAGCAGTGTTAAGGTAGGTAAAATTAAAATAAAGCAGACATCCACCTTCAAAGTAATTTGGAGTTTCAAGTTATAACTTGTAATTTGAAGCATTTTTCTGGCTATATTTTTTGGATACGAAGAAACGTCACCTGATGGGGAAAATCTGACACCAAATTCGGGTTCCCCAAAAACATAAAGTACAAATGATTTCAGTGGAAACAGTATCATTTTAGTGTTTTTTGACTACTTTTTGACTTTTGACTTTTTGAGGTTAGGGAGGAAAGTTGACGCGATGAATTAAATCTGGCACAGGATTCAGATTCAGCGATCTCTAAACCCAAGGATATGTTGGGCATGATTTATTTTTCTTTTCATGGGCCTATGTTATATTAAAGAGGTAAAAAAAAAAATAAATTGTGATTTAGTAAGTGTACAAGACCTAAAGTCGTTAAATTTTTTTTTGGCATCAGCCACCACTCTCTAGCACCCTCAGTATTAGTCGAAGAGCCCGTAACAGTCAAAGTCTCCGTCATAATCCAGAAGCACATATGACTTGTCATGTTTAAATTCGACCCTGGCTGAATCCGAAATAAGACGGATGGGCGGAAAATTTCAGACAGGGCTGGAAAAATGGGGGTACTTCCAGTTCACAAAAAAAAAAAAAACGGTTATTACCGTCATGTTCCAGAAAGATGAAATTTATGCCACTCGAAAGGGCTCCATTTCTGCCACCGAAACAGTTTGGCGACCTCTTACGCCACTACCCCGCGCCCACCTCGTTTGAAGTAACCTCGCGAAGACAGTTACCTTCCATCATCGTCCAGAATCTCGAAGTTTACGCCAAATGAAAGTTTTCGACTTCCATTTGACAACCGCGTAAGGTAGACGGGAGGTTGGCTGTCAGGGAATTTAAAAAATATATTTCTGTGGCGCGACTTGGAGCCCCCTTTTACGCATCATAGAAACACTCTTTCATTCGAAAAAAGTAATTTTCACGCATAAATCGCTTCTGTAACTCGTACGCGTATTTTTTTTATTAAATTTTAGGTTTACTGCGTGTTCTGTAAATAGTTTGTTTGCTTACTTACACGGTAACATCTCGGCTACACTGCTTGCGCTTTGCCTTTTGCTATTTGCTTTACTTTTGTACATAGTTTCACTGTTTATCTTGTTTTTATTAAATAAATATTGTTTATCGCCAACCGTCAGTAAAACCATACATTACCGTAGCGATTTTCGGAAGTAAACAAACACTTTATTTTACTGTAAAATAAAGTATTTTACCTGCCGCATATGCGGCAGATAAAGTATTTTTACCTGCCTCAAATATTTATTAACATAGCCATGACTTTGACATTAAACAGAAATCGTTTGTCACTGTCACGCTTCTCACGCCTGTCAGAGCTCCACAATAAAAGTTTCCTCAAAATCGCAAAGACGATTTTAGGCGACGGTCAAACTGACAACATAGTTGTTGCCAATGATAATTCTACTAAAGAAGATTTACACATTGTTAACATAGATAATAATCCTCAAACATTTTCAATTGACACTCCTTCGACTTCAGGAATTAATTTTTATAATACGTCAGGGTGTACGTTCACGTTTAATATAACAAAAAATAAGTAGATTTGTTCTGTATTTGCTATTTACTTTTTCATAATAAAATGTGATAAGTTATAATATCTCAATTTTTTTAAATTATAAATTTTTACGGTTGGCGATAAAATTTTGTATGCACCACGTCAGTAAAGTGTCTTTATCTAACTCACCTGTTACTCGCCTCGCTTGACTCATAATCTCAGACTCGTTCGATAAAGACTCACTTTACTGACTTGGTACATAAATAACTATTATCTACTCTTATTAGGTTATATACTAATTAATGAACTGCTTTTGATCAATTAATAGTACCCATAAACAAACAGCGTGAGTTATAATGCGTGAGTTATTATAACTCACTAGGTACAAAGCCAATCACCTTTATCTTCATGCCTAGCCTGTCCAATCGACGTAACGCGCAACACACGAAGGTGGAGCCAGGTAGTGACAGATTATTCGCGTTAATATCTATAAAGATTTTCTGAAATGTCACAAAATGCTACTTTTGATTCGTTCATGCCGAGCCGAATTTTCGAATTTCGCCGTGCAATTTACGATCAGGTTTATCTGGAAAACTTCCTCTTTACGTCGCGACATCATACGGCCGTCCCAATGATGTTTTTCGAAAAATATGAACGGGTCAAAATTGCATGTTTTTGCAATTTTTCGACTCCGCAATGTAAGCTGTTTTTTGTTATTTTTCGCAGATATCTCCGAAACGGTGGGACGTTAGCTCGAAATAAAAAACAAGGTCAAACGAGTATTTTCCATTACGAATCTTTTGCTGCTATCAGAATTTTGATTTTTTTTTTTTTCGTTTCGGAGATAACTACTGAAATGTTGGCCATGTACGGCAAAAAATCGCAAATTTTGAGCTTCTACAGTTGGCAACTTTTTAATCTTGGCTCCTACGCCAAGAGACTACTCTAGTTAATGTAAATAGAATTAAATTTGCTAAAACTCCCTTTTTTATTTTTTGAATTCCGACAAAAATGAAGGAATTAGAGGGGGCGGAATTTGGGAATTTTTTTTTTTCGGTAAAATGTCTCCATTTTGTCACCGTAATTAATCGATAATTAACTGAAATCGATCTCATATATGATGTTTACTTAATATCATGTACTACTTTGACGCTCCGTTAATCTTAGCCCTTCGAAACGAAGGTTTCTGAGAAAAAATATTTTTTTAAGATTTACATACACTCTATAGGAAAACGTGTAATTTCTTACATTTCCTCGAATATCTCGATAATTATCGTTTTTTTTTCGAAAAATTTGTAGACAGCTTGTGTAAAGAGAATTGATTGAGCTTTCCGACGCTTTTTTAATTTTTTCTCTAACATAAAAAACAAGACTTTTGACCAGATATGCGCTCCGGGCTATTGCAGTTCGCGGAGAAGTTTTGCATTTTCCGCCGCGTAATATTAATCTACAAAGTTGAATTTTTGTCTACAAGCAGTTTATGCAATATTACGATTAAAAATCACATTCTACCTCCGCTTAAAGGTGGCTAAATCTTTGAAGACAACAAATATAAAAGGGTGAACAAAAATTAAATTTTACAGTTAATTTTATTAATAAACAAACTGAGTAATTTAAACAAAATTTTCTCAATTTAATATTTATTGTTATAATCGTTGATAAAGTATAGTAATCAACTTGCGGTAATGGTAATAACTCACTTGATGAATTACAATGTAAACTTTCATCTGCGTGAGTTATTACCTACATTACCGCTCGTTGAATAATATACTAATTTTCCTATTGTTTTCTAAACTGGTTGGTTTATTTATGCACTGATCGCCTGGTCAAAACCTTCTTCACTAATAAAACTACCCTGGTAGCGTGCTTCAGCGCTTCTAATTCTGAAACTGGCGCCCGAGTCTGTAACCTTCCGTTACTCAGGGGCGTTATAGTGATGGCGACAGCCGAAGAACGCGTCACACATGATAAGAGAAGCAATTTTCAACGACAGTTAAAAATACAAAGCGCTGGCGGAACTGGCGCTAATTTAAATGAGGGACAATATTCCATATCAATCTCTTTTTGAAAAGCGATCGCCAATAGACGGCCGAATATATCACGTTCCATTATCAAAAGAGCCATCTTTTTACTATCACAACTTTTCAGTACTTTTTTCATGGCGCATTCAGACGCGAAATTTCGAATTATATGACGAGAAATCGGCTTTTAGAAACAGCGCGCGTTCATGGCACATTCTTTGATGAAATCCAATTTCTGATTATTACGTCCTACCTATTTTTTTTATGCCTTATTTATATTAACGTCTTGGCGAAGTTTAGCTAATGCTACCAAAGTGTTGTAAAAAATGTAAAAAAGTAGCCCAAAGTGGTCCAAAATGTTGCATATGCGGTACAGTGTCTCATAAACGTTGTGCAGCATATTTGAAACATGTTAAGTCTGTGGATGAAAACACCATTATTTGTTGTGAACCTGAAAGCAAATCAGCAGACATTGACATGACCTTCAGCAGCGCCAAGGATGAATTTAGTGAAGCAAATGAGGTATTCTATTTGGAAGATATTATCAGCCAAAAGGACTTAATCATAAAAAATCAAGTAGATGTGATATGTTCTTTGAAAGATCAAATCGATCTATTAAATAAGTTACATCAATTAAAAGTCAGTTCCAAAAATTGCATATGACAGGTGTAATACAACACCATCTGTGGATCATACAGCAAGTGTTGCGATCTGTAAAAATTCCAAGGAACTTTTAAACCCAAATCATATTGTAGATAAGAAAGTGACCACGCAGAAATCAAAGGAATTTAATAAATCTAAAAGGACTACTCGCCAGCATGCCAATAGTGGGGACAAAGCGTGTGTTAGCACTCAAAATAAAATCAGTCAACCGACCACGACCACCGTAGACACAGCTAAATCACTAGTCTCTGTTTGCCAGGCACCGACAATAAGCGGTGTTGCCGTGTCTAATGCTGTTTCCCTAGCCGTCGCTCAAGCGAAATGTAACCAATTAATTCATTTAAATGACGAACCTTTTACAGAGGTAATAAATAAAAGAAAACAGAGTAAACGTCAAAATAAACCCATAATTGGCAACAACGAAAATTTAACTACGAAAATAATTTTGAGAAAGTCATTTCTTCATGTCTACAAGCTTCACCCAGATTTCAAACCTGAGGAGCTTTTGGATATTCTGAAGCCAGTATTTCCGGAAGCTGTCTGCGAGGAAATGAATTCAAGGTATCCACAATATTATTCATCGTTTAAAGTTACTATTGATGAATGTAATCTAGAGACTGCTTGGGATCCTAAAATATGACCGAAGGGAGCGATGGTTAACCAGTCTTTTCATCCGAGGATACCAAGAATCCCTGTGAAATAATAAATTCATTGAAATCCGACCTTGGTAATGGTGCGGTAAGCGTTTTTCATGTAAATGTTCAATGTTTGTCTACCAAATTAGATTTGTTGTCTTTATATCTCGAAAAACACAATCATGACATAATATGTTTATCCAAACATTGGCTTGATAAAAATAATATCGTGTCTGTAAATTTGCCTGGTTACAGTCTAGCAAATTTCTTCTGTAGAGAGCAAACGGTCCATGGGGGGGGGGGGGGGCGTTGCAATATTCACCAATAACAATATAAATGTTAAACCTGTCAATTTAGATCTTTTCTCCAGAGAATTACACAGTGAATTTTGTGCTATTGAACTCACTAAAAGTAAAACAATCATCATTACATTATACAGATCCACTAATGGTGATATAGATATATTTTTTGATTTGTTGGAGAAATTGCTGATACACTGCTCTAACAAGTTCAAGAATATAATCATGATTGGTGACTATAATATTAATTTCCGCAAGACTTCGTCGATTTTAAATGAATTAGTATGCTTGATTACGTCTTTTGGTTTAGAGATAACAATCTCTGAAAGAGTTACTTCACAGTCTTCAACTTGTATAGATAATATTTTAACCAATATAGGGGATGATGGTTATGAATCAGTTGTAGTAGAGGCCTTCATAGCCGATCATCGGGCACAAATAATGTTTCTTAAAAATGAAGTAAAATCTACCTGTAAGGTATAGAAACGTAAAATAACAGAATATGGCATCACGCAACTAAGAACATCGCTTACCGAAATTGATTGGTCTTTTTTCGAGAGCCCATTAACTAATTCTAATTTGCTTGCCAATTTTCTAACACAAACTTATGCGGACTTAATGATAAAGCACTTCCCGTTGAGAGCCCATATGGCGAATAATAATAAATTTCCAGTGAAATGGTTTAATGACGATCTAAGAAAGATGAGGGACACATTGTCGTCTCTTAAAACAGTCTGTGACTCCTCAAAAACTCACATCTTATTTCATCTTTTAAGACGCTTAAAAAAGAATATAAACTTAAAATTTCTTGTGTTAAGAAAAATCACTATAACGAATTTATTGCACGGTCTGACAACAAGGTTCGCGACAGTTGGCGCTTGGTAAATTTCGAAAGAAATAAAAAGAAATACAGCTGACCATGGCATTGAAGCTACTGATTTTAATGATTTTTTTTTCTACTGTAGCTGAAAACATAATTAATACACTACCCACCAATACATTTCAGAAGAGTGCAGTTGACTATATGAATGGTGTGAAAACTCCGAGCAAAACTTTTTTTATGAAACCGATTACAGAGAGCGACCGATTGAGGCTACAGAAAAATTGAAAAACTCATGCTGCACAGATATTTATGGCATGAATAGCAAAATCATCAAAGATGTCATCATTGTTCGTCCTCTAACGTGCTTACTTAATACTTGTATATGTGAAGGTAATTATCCTGATGCATTCAAAATTACAAGAGTGATACCAATCTTTAAAAAGGGTGATATTTCGATAATAGAGAACTACCGCCCCATATCCATCATCCCCATTATCTCTAAGATTTTTGAAATAATATTGAAAACACGGCTGATGCTTTTTTTCGAATTTAATAATGTCCTAAACTGTTGTCAGTTTGGCTTCAGAAGTAAGTGTAGCACATCCCAAGCAGTTTTCAAAGTTGTGAGCGACATAGTCAATGGTCTTGAGAGTGGAAAATTTGTTTCAATCACATTATGTGATCTCTCAAGGGCGTTTGACTGTGTTTCTCACGATATCTTGTTAAAGAAGTTGTACTGTTATGGAATTAGAGGTTTAGCCCAAACATTTTTTAGGTCATATTTAGAAAACAGAAAACAAACTGTATGTATAAAAAATAATTTTTCTGATTTTTATCCAGTTATACACGGAGTACCTCAAGGTTCAGTTTTGGGGCCTCTGTTATTTATTATATATATATCAACGACCTATTCCATAACATGTTTCCCAATACCTGTGTAGCATTTGCAGACGACACGACGATAATAAATTCAGGTTCAGACATGGATGACCTCATGCTGAAAAGTACCGACACTGTTTCTGAAGCCAAACAATGGTTTACATCTAGTAAGTTAAAACTTAATGAGGAAAAAACACAAAACCTAATATTTTCTACAAGTCAAACAACCACTAAAGGTAATAGCACAACACTGCTCGGCATCACCATTGACGACAGACTAAATTGGTCTTCACACATTGCACAGTTGAGTCGCAAACTATCGAGTTCTGTATTTGTATTACGGAATCTAACGAGATCGTTATCTATGGAGACTCTGAGAATGAGCTATTTTGCGCTATTTCATTCTCATATAAGTTATGGCACACTGCTGTGGGGTAATTCTTGTTACGCGGACAAAATTTTTCGGCTTCAAAAACAAGCTGTTAGAATAGTGGCTGGTGCAGGCTTCAGAGACCACTGCAAGCCAATTTTTAAAATTCTGAATATAATGCCTTTGCCGTGTTTATATATATATATATATATATATATATATATATATATATATATATATATATATATATATATATATATATATATATATATATATATATATATATATATATATATATATATATATATATATATATATATATATATATATATATATATATATATATATATATATATATATATATATATATATATATATCACACTAGATCTGGAGGTGATCTCCGAACACCACGCTATCGACTTTCGAAGTCAACTAAAAATTCTTACTCTCTACTTAATGAAAACGCTTACCGTCATCACCATTACATAAGATAACTATGTATTGTATGTTTTTTATTATGTTTTTATATAAGTATTCTTGTGCTAGTTATCTTTTTTTTTTAATTTTTAATATGTGACTGCATGCATCTCAATGCATTCAAAGACTCTATTAGAGTAATTTTTTTTCTTGATTTGCCAAAAGTATTGTATGATATAACTTGGTCAAATAAATTTCTATTCTATTCTATTCTATTCTATTCTAATGCTACTCTACCACTTAACCAGGACAGCGAGATGAGATACGGTCACCAATCCAAGTGATGGACTCGCCCCGGCGTGCTTAACTTCGCCGATCGAGTCCAGTCACTGGAACTGATCATCTCACGATCATCAATTCATCAACTGTCAACAGAAAATTAGTAGTTTCGCTCGTAACCGCTCTGCCGCACTGTGGCCCCCAAAGGAACTTTTTTTTAAATTAGTCTGCAGGTCTTAATACTTAAGCAGTCGGAAAGTTTTTTTTATAATTTTCGTTTTTTAATTGCCTAACGATCGGTCAAGCCAGATTTTCGATTTTTGTCCCTGATTAAAACGAAGATTTAAAAAGAAAAACTTTCCGATTACTTAAGTATTAAGATCTGCAGACTTATTTGAAAAAGAAGTTAATGTTGTCACTTTGTTATAAGCCAGATTTTCGATTTTGATGAAATTTCAAACTTTTTTGGAAATTTTTGAAAAATCAGGGACAAAAATTGAAAATCTGGCAGATCGATGAGAAATAAAAAACTGAAGATAAAAAAAAAACTTTCCGATTGCTTAAGTATTACGATCTGCAAAGTGATTTGAAAAAAAAATCACTTTGGAGCCGGTGACAATATTAAAGAGTTCTTTCTTCTTAACGCTGCGATCGAAAGGATTCATATTTTCTTTGATTGTTTCAATAATAGCGTCAAGCGCCTTTTTATTCTTCTCAATAATACATTTCATCAATTTATGCGAGGTATCGTCTTTTCAAGTAATGCCAAATGCGTTCAGCAGCACTGAAATAATTCTCGTCCTCAAACTGTGGCTCAAAGCCCATCAGAGGGAGGTTATTAGGTACTTTTGAAGTAACCATCACCATTTTAATTTTCAACGTTCTTATATACCTAATATAACTGAAGTTTTCTGAACTAAACTACTTACCTATATTTGACGGTATTGTATTTTAAAAAATATACATTATTATTATATTGATTCCAGAAAGAGTGGAAAGAAGCAATTCTTGAGATAATATTCTCAGGATACTAATTATTTATTTACTAACGAATGTGCCACGAAATGCTCAGGAAGGGCTATTGGAATAATTTAAAGCATTGACCTGGAGGTTATCACGGCAAAGAAAGGTGACGAACTTTAACCAATAACTATATGAATACCTTATTAATATTGCTATCATTGTTTCAGAAGTTTTTGTTGCAAGTTTTTCATATGTGATGCAACACACAATAGAGCAGGTAATATCAGAGTGGTTTCGCTTAGCAAAACAGAGGCATAAGAGAGAAAAGAAACACAAGGCATCTTTTGAGTGCAGAGGAATAACAACATTTGACACACACCTAGAGTCTGTAGCTGTAGGTTTCTGGAAAGCCAGTCTGTGTGCGTCTAGTTTGACTGGAAATTTGTTATGCAGGTTTTTGCATAAGTATTCTTAGAAATGACAAAGAATAGAACTTACCAATTTAATAAAAAAATCTAAATAAACCTTTGTTAGAAACTAAGTAATTTCCAACAAATATTAAGCAGATCAATGAAAAATAATCTCAATATATTGTTTTTTTAATATTGTTCAGTTTTGTATAGAAGTAATTTTTTTTTACACCACTGAACGCAATTTACAATTTTGTTCTACGTGAGTAATTATATTTCCATGATATTTACCTACATATAGCAAATTTAAAGTTTCGAAAAAAAATTACAAATATGTTTTTTTATTTAAATTTTGTGAATCTTGTGCCTAGTCGAAGTTTGTCGACACATTTATAAAATGTTCTACCGTCTGGACATAAATAGAATGTTATGCCACCACAGATAGCATATTTTGTGTTACAGAGATTGGATGAATATTTAAAAATTTCGTTTTGTATATTTTGCACGGTATATCTAAATTCATGTCATTAATTTCGAGATGTAGTTTTGTGCCCAAAGATATTTTTAAAAAGTTTATATAGACAAGAATTTGAAATGCTTCCAAAAGAAGCTGCGGCCTGGGACGTCCCACAGTGGGAAAAATATGCCCTTTTTTGAACAAAAATCTGCCGACAGTAGAGATTTTAATCAAATTAAATGAAAAAAATGGCAAATACCCTTGAGACATTGTACTTTATAGTAGTGCTGCGGCAAATTGACTTTGGGTTAACCTAACCCAAAAATCGCAGATATTACTTCCATTACCAGTGGAAGTATAGAAACGACAAAAAATTTAAAAAAATTTTTATTGTTCAAATAGGCTTAGAATGTCATGGAACGTCGAGATTTTAAGTTTGAGCAAAAAAATGTCTCTCTGTCTGTCGGTCTGTCTGTAACTTTATTGTGCGCACGATTACTCTGGAACCGTTTAAGATATTGACTTGAAATTTGGTACACGCATGTACTTTAACGAGATCTGGAACTTGATGTTTTCATCTTATTCCGTTGAAGGGTTGGGGGATAAATTGGGGTAAATAGGTAAATCAAGCAGGTAAAAGTCCATAAAATTGGTATTTGGTATATACAAGAGAAGCTAATATCTCAAAAAAATGTTGGCATTAGCCACCCCCCTTACTACCCATTACTACCCCCACCCCATTATAAAGGGGGGTGGGCTTGGATAGAAAAATTGGATGTGGAAGTAGTGATTCCCCGGGTAGTGGTTTTTTTTTCTATTTATTCCGGGTTTACCTTCTTGGTTAAGAGTCAGAAACAAACGAAGTAGTGTTTATGTAGATTGGGTAGCAAATTCATTTTTATGGAATCATAAATTAATTGCTTAAGTTTCTTGAATCGTTTTTAACGTATAAACCATAACCCTTTTAAGGAGTTAAAAGAAGGTGGTGAAAATTCGAGATTCAAGTGAAATAAAGTTTAAGTGATCAAAAGTTGTTCTTCAGGGTTTTTTGATGCAGATCTCATCTTTAATCTTACTCGCATCCTATCGATCCCATAAAAATGAATTTGGTATCCAATCTACATAAACACTGCTTCGTTTGTTTCTGACTCTCGATCAAGGAGGTAAACGCGGAATAAATAGATAAAAAAAACACTGCCCAAGGAATCACTACTTCCACATCTAATTTTCCTATCCAAGTCTCTCACAACGAAAAAAAAATTGCACGTGGAAATAATTGTTTATAGAACTTTAATAATATAATATTTGAAATCGTATACCCCAAAAACCCATAAAACGATGTGCCACATCGGTAGTGGGGGTAGGGGTGGTGAAAGGGGGGGCAGTGGGGGTGGATGAAGTAAAAAAACATAGAGGGCTTTGGTTCTTGTAAACATACCAAATCACAATTTTTTTTCACCCCTTTTTATAATGGGGGTTAGTAATGGGCTAATTCCAAAATTTTTTTGAGACATTAGCATCTGTTGTATATACTAAATACCAATTTTATGGACTCTTACGCTTGATTTACCTATTTACCTCCATTTACCCCAATTTACCCCCCAACCCTTTAACGGAATAAGATGAAAATATAATCCATTTCCAGATCTCATTAAAATACATACGTGTACCATATTTCAAGTCAATATCTTAAACGTTTTCAGAGTAATTGTGCGCACAAGAAAAGTTACAGACAGACCGACAGGCAGAGAGACATTCTTTTTTGCTCAAACTTAAAATCTCGACGGTTCATGACATTCTAAGCCTATTTGAACAATAAAAATTAAAAAAAAAATTTTTATCGTTTCTATACCAAGGGCGGATCTAGAAATTTCAATAATTTTTTTCTCGTCTGTGGCGCATGGGACCCATACGAAATATGGGAAATAACATCTAGAGAAGCACTCCTCTAACGGCCCCTAAAAAGTTTTGAAAAAGCAGTTTGCGAAAAATTTTTTCAAAATTCGAGTGCCCCCCCCGAGCCAAGGGACTCCTGTTTAAAATTATTCTTTTTTGTCATATACATTTTACTTTTCATCAAAATCCAACAATAGGTTTTGGAGTTTATGAAAATATTATCATTATTAACTGAAATACAATGAACTGAAATTTTGTAATTTACAATTTAACAAATTACAAAATTTCAATTCGTTGTATCTCAGTAATAAAAATATTTTCATAAACTCCAAAACTTATTGTTGGATTTTGATGAAAAGTAAAATGTATATGACAAAAAAGAATAATTTTAAACGGGAGTCCTTTGGGCACTCGAATTTTGAAAAAAAATTTCGCAAACTGCTTTTTCAAAACTTTTTAGGGGCCGTTAGAGGAGTGCTTCTCTAGATGTTATTTCCCATATTTCGTGTGGATCCCATGCGCCACAGACAAGAAAAAAATTATTGAAATTTCTAGATCCGCCCTTGTTCTATACTTCCACTGGTTGTGGAAGTAATAGCTGCGATTTTTAGGTTAGATTAACCCAAAGCCAATTTGCCGCAGCACTACTCTAAAGTACAATGTCTTAAGGGTATTTGCCATTTTTTTCATTTAATTTGATTGAAATCTCTACTGTCGGCAGATTTTTGTCCAAAAAAGGGCATATTTTTCCCACTGTGCGTCCGGGTGAAACCTAGGTCAATCGTGTCTCAGTACTGAAGTATGGGACCTAAATAATAATTTAAGGCATGACTATGTAGACCAAATTAAGAAGTTTTTCAGAAAAATGTGCGATTTAATAGGGACAAATAATTAAAAAATGAACTGCCCCACATAATCTATCTTTTTGTGAAAATACTACGAGTAAAATAATTTAAAAATCAATCTTTTTTTCAGAACAAGGGCATATCTGCAGATTTAAAATTTTGTTGAGAAATTTGAATTTTTTATTTATAAAATTTCAATAGGGTGTAATTTCGTAAAAAAATCAAAATTTTTTGACGAGATGTGAAATCCTTTGATGAATAATGTTCGCTCTTATTCTGAAAATTAATATTTTATAGTAACTATGTCTTGAATCCCATACTTCAGTACTGAGATATGGTTAACTTAATTACACGAACTTAGATAAACTGAATATTATTTAGTACATTATTATACTCTTCGCAAATACGATAACGAAGAGTATATTGTATTTGATCGGCACATTTCTAAAATCGTAAATATCGCTCGCAGATAAAAAATTTTCACATCATTGTGTTAGTGAACGAATTCTGAACAACTTTCAAAATGTCCGTCTGTCCGTCCGTCCGTCTGTCCGTCCGACACGTTTCTTGTAAGCACGATAACTCAAGAAAGAAAAATCCGATTGTATTGAAATTTGGACAGTAAGTTAGTGTTAGCTAGAGGAAGAACCCTATTGTTTTTGAATAAAATCGATCGGTAAATAAAAATGTTATTAATGATTAAATTTGAAAAAAAATTTTTTTTAATTTTTATGTTTTTGTAATTGAATAAAAATTTGGTGGAATGATATTTCATTTTAATATCTAAATATTTATATATTTTACAAATAAATATACATTTCATAATGTAATATACAACCGTGAAAATATGATTTTAGCTCGTGTAATGTAAAAATTTACATTTTTTTTTACGTGTAAGGTGGTGGTGTAGTTCTTATGCTTTTAATTGAAATTTACTCGGAATCCAATCCGGGTTCGAAACCCAAATGGGATTTGGTATGTTTTTTTATTTTTACTTTATTTTACACTGAGTCTTTTACCAACTAAGTTCATACTATAAAATTAAAAATGTCTAAAACTAACATTATTTACAAAAAACTGCGAAGAGTATTCAATAGAATGTGTAACAATTAAATAAAAAGTTCAGTGAACAGGCGAAGAGTACGTTTTTAGCTTGTTTATGTATGAAGTGAAGTGAATAATAAATCCATTCCACCATTATGTAGCAGATGATTTTTATTTAATTTATTTTGTTATAGTTTTTTTTAACATGTTAATTTCTTCCAAATGCTTTTTTAATAATTATTAATTTTGAATCCATTTCCTGGTAAATGGAATGTTTGACATGTTCAAAAATACATTTTTTTTTAGCGGTAACCTAGTTTTGCAAAGTTCGTTTCGATAAGTTGTTAAAATCAAATATAGAACCATGCTACTATGCCATGTGTCACCCGCAATGTTTTATTCGCTATGTAAATAAATTTAAATTGTTAATTTTAAATAACATGAAAAATTATGTGTGTGTTTATGGAATTGAAGTAATATTCAAATATGCCAAAAATCACGTAAGTACAAATGTGTTTGCAGTATTTCAAATTAACGATTTCTGTATTTAAATTTGGGTATATAGAGTGTCGCACTTATAACTTTTTTCCGATTTGAAACAAATTTTGCTCACAGAACAAATTAGGATCTACTTTAGGCCTAAAAAAACATTCGTCCCCTACAAATAAATGCAAAGACAACAGCGAATGTTTTTTTTTTGCCATAAGTAGATTGTTGAGGCTGAAAGCCTTGATTTTCTCTTTTTGGAATGAGTGAGAGTTTGGACTGTATTTCTTTTAATTGATGATGATTTATGTATATAATTAAAGACTGATACTTCTTTAACAAAATTGTAATGTCACAATTCATATTATTATTAATGACAGCTGATTACTTAGATAAAATACAAAAGTAATTTAACATACCGCCGCCCTTGAAAGGCTGGACTTTCGAAATAAAATATAATACCATTAACTAAACATACCATAAACTAAAATACTTAAAGTTTATGAAATAAGTAAAGAGAATATAAATAATTCACAATGCGACATTGTTAAATATCCTTTACGGATGAAGTTGTCTTTATTGGAAGAACACATATTTTTGCTATGGCACGCTGCACTATGTTATTCACAGTTTTTACGCTTGCCACACGCACTTTGTTGTCAGCTCCTGGATGTAATTTTATGATTCGTCTTACAGGCCAACATAATGGCGATGTATTATCTTCCTTCAGCAACACCATTGCTCCAATCTGTAGGTCGTTTGACTGGTTTTGTCTCCATTTATTTCTGTGTTGAAGGGATGATAGATATTCGTTTTTCCAGCGATTCCAAAAGTGTTGTACCATTTGTTGTAATCTTTTATAAAGGGTCAACCTGTTGGGAGCTGTTTCTTGCAAATTTATTTGTGGGATGGCAGTTAATATGTCTCCTATTAGGAAGTGACTGGGAGTGAGGAAAATGAGGTCGTTGGGATCTTCCGATAATGGAGTCAAAGGTCTTGAATTTAGGACTGCCTCTATTTGAACGAATACAGTATATAGATCTTCGAAAGTGAAATGATTATTACCAATAATTCTTTTAAAATGGTATTTTGCAGATTTAACCGCTGCCTCCCAGAGTCCACCAAAATGAGGTGATCTTGCCGGTATAAAATGCCATCGAATGCAATTTTGATTTAAAAAATTGGAAATACTACTTTCGCCATTAATATTCGAAAAAATTTTGCTAATTTCTTTTAACTCATTATTTGCGCCATGAAAATTTGTACCATTATCTGACCATATATTTTTACATATGCCTCGTCTAGACGTGAATCTCTTTAAAGCATTTAGAAAGGAATTAGAAGTCATATCTCCTACTAATTCAAGATGTACCGCTTTTGTTGTGAAACAAACAAAGATGCATAGGTAACACTTTACAATTGTACGATTCCTTAGCTTACCGTCTTTGACATAGAATGGCCCAGCATAGTCAACACCACAGTTAGAAAATGGTCTTTCAGGTTGAAGACGACATTCAGGTAAGTTTCCCATTATCTGACTTACACTTAATGGTTTGACCTTAAAACAAGTAATGCATTCGCGCAACACTCTCTTTACTATAGAACGACCCTTTAACGGCCAAAATCTATTTCGTATGGAAGCCAATGTGGCTTGTGTACCTGCATGTAAATGTCTACGATGCTCATAATTTATTAATAATTTCGTAAATGGATGATTGTTAGGTAATACAATGGGATGTTTTTGGTCGTCAGCAATACTTGATTTTAACAATCTTCCGCCTACCCGAATTAAACCTTTTTCATCTAGGAAAGGATTTAAAGATATAAGTTTGCTGCTCCGCGTCACAGTATTTGATTTTTTCAACAATTGTATGTCATGTTCAAATTCTTGTGACTGAATTAATTTAAGGAGGGTAACCATAGATTCATTTAATTCGTCTATTGTTAAGTTACCTGTAAGCTTGCAAAGCTTATGTGTGGTTAGGTTCTTCTTGAATCTAATACAATAAGTTACTACACGATGTAACTTAGTTAAAGATGAATATTTGGAAAAAAGGGTCTCGTTAAAGATATTTGTGCAAGATAAAGTAGTTATTTTAAGTTCTGATAGTTCTCTTTCGGGTAATTGATATTTTTTGGGCCAAAGCTCTGAATTTTGCAGCAACCACGTTGGACCTAACCACCACTGTGATACATTTAAAATTTTCTCTGGATTAACTCCACGTGAAATTATGTCCGCTGGGTTGTCGCTTGAGCTAACATGACGCCATTCAACATTAAAACTAAGTCGTTGAATTTCGGCTACTCTATTGGCTACAAACGTTTTCCAATTTGTAGGTTCAGAATTTAACCAAGAAAGAACTATTGTGGAATCAGTCCAATGAACTATTTTGCTCACATTTATGTTTAATGCTTCTAGTACTTTACTTGATAATTGCGCTAAGAGTAACGCTCCACAAAGTTCCAGTCTGGGAAGAGTAACGCTTTTGAGTGGTGCTACTCTAGATTTCGCGCATAATAAACGAATTTGAGAATCACCAAGTGAATTGGTACTTTTAATATATATAGCCGTGCCATAAGCTATAGTTGAAGAATCACAGAAACCATGTAACTCGATTTCTGTCCAATTTGTTATTACAACTTGTCTTGGTATTCTTATAGTAGATATCGAAGGTATTTGTTTACAAAATTGCGTCCACTCCGTGAATATATTACTGGGTACCGATTCGTCCCAATCGAGTTTCAGTCGCCATAATTGCTGTAACATGATTTTAACCTTAATTATGACAGGACCCAATAACCCGAGAGGATCGAAAATCTGCGATATTGTTGACAAAATTATTCTTTTGGTTACTCGTTGATTTGAATATTTGATATTAATAGAAAATTGTAAACTATCGAGTGAAGAATTCCATAGAAGCCCTAGCATTTTTGTACACGTGTCATCCGTAATGTAATATTCTAAAAGATTTTCTTGATTGTCCTCAGAATTACTCAATACGTTTTTGTCATTAGAAAGCCATTTGCGTAGTGGAAAACCCCCATTTCGATATACCATTTCAATATACCCCATTTCGAAGTATATTACTGATTTCATATTTGAGCTGAATTAATTTTTCTATTGTGTCCGAACCCGTGATTAAGTCGTCCACGTAAAAGTCCTTTAAAATTACTTGACACGCCTTTGAAAATTTATCGCAATTTTCAAGAGCTGTCTGTTGCAATCTTCGAATGGCCAAAAATGCAGCTGATGCTGTACCATAACTAACTGTATTTAAGTTATAATGATCTAAAAATAAGTCGGGATGTGTGCGCCAAACGATTCTTTGTAAATTACGTTGATGATCTGCGACTTCTACCTGTCGGTACATCTTCTCAATGTCCGCGGTAACTACATAGGTATGTTTTCTGAAACGTAGTATTATAGAAAAGAGATCGTCCTGTATTGTAGGACCAACCATCAAAATATCATTCAGAGATATACCTGAATTGCTCTTGGCGGACGCGTCAAATACAACTCTGAGTTTGGTAGTAATACTATCTTCTCGTATAACACCATGATGTGGAAAATAAAACATCGATACTGATTTTAGACATGTGCCCTAATTGTACATATTCGTTCATGAAGTCGATATACCTATCCCTTAATTGCGGATTAGACATAAGCTTTCTTTCAAGTGATAAAAATCGTTTTATAGCGCGTTCTTGAGAATTTCCAAGCTCTGGAGCATCTTTACGGATCGGCAATGTGACCATAAATCGTCCAGATTCTAAACGTTTTGTGGTTTCAACAAAACATTTTTCACATGCGAGTTCTTCCGTTGTAAATTTGCTACCTCTAGGACACTCCTCGATTTTCCAAAACTTTTCTAACTGATTTTGAATATTTTCTTCAACTGATAAGTTGCATGAAATATTTTTTGATGCTTGATTTGGTTGCGAATTGATGGGTTCAGATATAACCCAACCTAAATGAGATTTTTGCAGAACAGGGTTACCTTTTCCAAGTCGTATCTGTCCGACACAAAGTATATTGAAAAATATTTCTGCCCCGAGCAAAATGTCGATTTGTCCAGAACTATTGAAAGTAGGATCAGCTAAAGTTAAATTTTCTGGAATATTAAGGTTGGCTGAATTGAAAGCTATCATAGGAATGTTATCTGTTATTTTTTCTAGCACAAGAAAAGTGAGATTCGTAGAGTATGCATTATAACATGATTTTATGCAAGTTTCAGTTTTTTCCGAAATCTTGATTGGTGCCTGATTTATGCCGGTTACAGGCCAATTTATTTTATTAATTGTGAGCCCCAAGTTTTTAGAAAGTTGTCTCGTGATAAAATTTGACTGAGACCCCGAATCTAATAAGGCTCGGCATTTTACCAAATCGCCTTTATTATTTTGAATATAAATTAAAGCGGTTGATAATAAGATATGTGGTATTTGCTTAAGAGAACAATGCGTTGTGATCGTTGAATCTAATTGTGATTCATTGTTTGATTGTGATACATGAGATTGTACTAAATTGGAAGATGAATTTGCTTGAGTTGATTGTGAAAATGGCGATTGAGATTGTAAAGTCGTTTCGTTTGCTTTAGGTGATTCTTTGTTTATGTATAGCAAAGTATTATGTCTTTCGTTGCATTCTTTGCAAGACATTGATTTGCAATCTAAATTGGAATGACCCCATCGCAAACAGTTTGTGCATAATTTCAATTTTTTAGCTTCGGCGAGTCTAGATTTTACGGGCAACTTTAGGAAATTCTGGCAACTATAAATAAAGTGCGTTCCTTTACAGAAATTGCAACGTTTCCAGGATTCATCGGTTGACAAATGCGTGAAAGATCTGGCATCTGCGCCTTTCTTAAAATATTGTTTATTTGGTGGAAACGATTTATTATCAGAACTGGCGAGACTCAAGGTTTCTAATAACTGACACCGATTATTCAAAAATGTTACAAATTCTTTCATTTTGGGTAAATCCTTAGTCGTTATTGATTTTTCCCATTCGCGTTTTGAGACGTTATCTAACTTTCTCGATATGATATTAATTAATATTCCCACTGCTCAATAGGTAAACCTAAGTTTTTAAGCGCTCTTGTATGTTTGTGAAATTCATCAACTAGACTTCTTAAATGTTTATGCGACTCTTTTGTTAAAACTGGCAAGTCAATTAGAATATTAATATGTGTGTTTACAATTACTCTTTTGTTATCAAAGCGTTCATGTAAAAGCTCCCATGCTAATTTATAATTTGAATCTGAAACCTCGATCGACTGAGTAATCGCTGCAGCTTCACCTTTTAAGCTCGAATTTAAATATAAAAATTTGGGAATATTGCTTAAAGATGAGTCTTTGTTTACTAAAGCCTCGAATGCATCATGAAATTGTTGCCATTGTTCATACTGGCCACTAAAAGTAGGTAATTCTAATGTCGGTAATTTTACTGGCCTGCTTCGAAAACTATTTGTGTCTTGTGACTTTACTGGCGTGTTTTCGATAATTAAACGTTTTGCCTTTGCGACAATGTCAAAAAACTTGCTTTCGAAAGATTCACGTTCGTTTATTTGAGATTCACTTTCATCAAGTATCTCAATGACTGATTGAATAGTGTTAAATTCACTTAAAAGAGTTTCAATTTTGTCTAAACGGGACGTTAATTCGATAATGCAATTTTTGTTGTCATTAAAATTAGCTACGAAAGTAGTAAATCTGGTTAGCCGTGCTTTAATCTGTCCGCGTTTCATGACAAGACCTCTTAATTTTGCTTGAATTTCTTCCATTTTGAAAGAGTATTTGGCAATATATTCAAACAAAAAATATAATGTACCTATAAAGGCGTGAAGTGAATCTGAATTGAATGTATTTGTAGTTTGAAGTCTTAAATATAGTTAAATATACTTAAAATGTGATAAAATGTCAAGCAAATGATAAAACAATTTTAGAAAATGCAAATTAAATAAGTACAAAAACCGATTACTGTATTTGAACAAATGTAATGTGGGAAAGAACTTGCGTAGGAACTGCTTAACCTGGTTGACTGCTCCGTCGCCTCAGATGTCCAAGACGTCGTGGTACCAAGCCGTGTTCTCCGCAGGCTAGTTACAACTTTGGCTGCGTACAACTCTACTGACGCTGCGTAGGCTGTGTAGAAATGAAAAAGTACTTGCCAAATTGTGTTGGATGCTATCCACGCTCGAAGGAACCATATGTTGAGGCTGAAAGCCTTGATTTTCTCTTTTTGGAATGAGTGAGAGTTTGGACTGTATTTCTTTTAATTGATGATGATTTATGTATATAATTAAAGACTGATACTTCTTTGACAAAATTGTAATGTCACAATTCATATTATTATTAATGACAGCTGATTACTTAGATAAAATACAAAAGTAATTTAACATAGATCCTAATTTGTTCTCTATTTGAGTAAAACTTGGTTCAAATCGGGAGGAAAGAAGTTACAAGGGTGTTACACTCTTAAGTGCGGCACACTGTATATTTGGTAACGGAAGTACGTACAGTTATATAACATTTAGATACAGCCATAACATAACTGTTCTATATATTTATATACCATTCATAGAAAATTGTTATATTTGTTATATAATAATTGCATTATAAAAGTATAAATATTATGCTGCTAAAACATAACTGTTATTATAACTAGTTATATTAATGTTATATACCTAATATCTCAGTTAGTCTGAGTGGGAAATAGCAACATTAGCGTTATACCATTATTTTTTTGTGTTACATAACTCGTTATATTTAAATTTGGTAGGATTATATAACAAAAATATTTTAAATATATAACGATGTTTGCTGGGGTAGCTCCCTTAGAAAGCATTTCCAGACGCTTCTCTCACTATTTTTGTGTGTAGAATCAGCTCCTAAACTGATGGGAGTTATAACCTAAGACCCTGTACATTAATAAAAAGTATAATTAAACACACCTACATCCAACAGCCTGATACAAGTAACTCATGATAATTTTATCTGCAAAGGCAATATAATTTGACCATTTAATATTATCTTGTTTTTCTGACATTCCAAATATATTCATATTTTCTTCTAGTAAATTAGATACCCGTTCGCTTGCTTCTTTAATGTCTAAATGTCTCTTCATTAATCTTTCTTCTCTTTCCTCTATGCATAAGAAGGTATCCTTTTTTTCATCCTTTCGTTCAAAAAGCGGTTGACGAGCAAAAGGTATCAATACATTTTTTAACTCGATCAAATTTTCTTGGCACTTTTGCAAATTATTTTGCAAGTTCTCAACAAGATTGTGAAGTTTTTTCATATAATCCCATAAATCTAAAATATTTCAGATGCTTAAAAAACAAATTTAATGCTACTACTGTAGACATAATACGTGGTTTTATTATTAAACCTATTTGTTTTAATTAAACACGTATAACAAAAAAAAAAAAACATTTCTTTAAATAAAATATTTGTGAATACGCCTCAAATATCAATAGAACTCTGAAAAATCTTGACACATTTTAGTAATGAAACTAACAGAAAACTTAAAGAATCAGCTGTTATTTTGTTAAACAAAGATAAACGGTTATCAAAATATTGTGCTATTTTCAGAAAAGAAATATACTCCAGTGAATAGGTAGCTTAAACCTAGATGAAATCTTAGTGTCTTCCGATAGTTGAAAACTGTATCGTTGAATATCGAATACAACATTCATTGCCTCAACTCTTTGAAGATTTTGGATTACGTTTGAACTCGTGAGAAATACCTGAAAAATGTCTATGTATAGACTGTGCCTTGGACAGTGGAATCCATAAATATCCGTTGAGCCTGTGAAATAATGGATTTGACCATTGTAGTACTAAGTTATTATAATGATACAAAGTTGCTTGTAATCAAGTTCCCAAATGGGCTGTAAGTATACAATCTGGCACTTCAAGAAACATTTTCTTTACCCTATACAGGGTGTAATCAGTTTCATGTCATTAAAGAAACTGGTGGTGGGGAACGACTAAATGAACAAAAAAACCTTATATAACATGGGGTCTAAAACCGACAGTTTTAGAAAAAAAAAAAATAAACAAAAATTCGAAAATTTTCAGCAAAATTGTTTAAGAACTGCTGGAATGTTGGGATAGGCTTTAATATTCGCGTATGTCGGCGCCTCCAACCATCAAATACGCTAATACGGCTTTTTCAAAGTATCGCGCCCCTTTGTTAGAAACTGCGCGTCGGCGAGGATACAAGTTGATAATCACACTTTTTTATGGCTTTTTAAAAGTAGGTAAGGTAAGGTCTTTAGCGTTGCGGTAAAGGTGAAAGACGTCGGCGTTTTCTGAGTGCTTAGAAGATCTGAAGAAAACTATACTCCCTCTTGTGCAATATTTTAGTTTCTGTGGGCACTTTGTTAAGTACACACGTCAAACCCGTTCGTTGTTTTCGTTCGTTTTGAATTTTAGGCCACGTATTTACGGTTAAGATCTATTTTACTGACTTACCGTTCAAGTCGTTAAGTTCTTGATTACGTACAGACACTACTTGTTCGTTCTTTTTGTGTTACTTTTTGGATTTTGGACCAAGTTCTTATTTTTATTTTCTTTATTGACAACGTTAGTTGATAGTTTAGTGTGGTATGTTGAAATGCAGATTTTGAACGAAATGGGAGATTGCACTTACCAAGAGCTCGCGGATATGCACTTGATGTATGGAGAATGTCGTGGAAATGCAGCAGCTGCGGAACAGCTTTATCGTTTAAGATTCCCTAATCGACGTCATCCTTGTGCACGTACATTTGTAAGGATTGCTCAGCGTCTTCGGGAAAACAGGTCATCCCGATGGACATGGAGGAGACGGAGGTCCACAATGCGAAGACAGGGTAATTGAAGCGGAGGTTCAAGTTTTGGAACTCGTAGAAGAGGATCCAACTTTAAGCACCCGCGATATCGCGAACCGTTTTGTGGTGTGGAAGACTTTAAGAGATATGAACTTACACTCTTATCACTATCAACGTGTGTAAGCTCTAGAACCTCAAGATTATGAAGGGCTAATGGAATTTTGTAGGTGGATTTTGAGAAAACACGCGGCAAATATGAGGGTTTTTTAAACTTTCTCTGTTTCTCCGATGAGTCGTGTTTTACCAGGAGTGGAGTGTTTAATTTTAAAAATATGCACTATTGGGCAGACAAAAACCCACATGTAATAAGAAGGGCGCATTTTCAACGACGGTTCAGCGTTAATTTGTGGGCAGGAATTTGCGGTAATGAAATAATTGGATCTATATATAGAATTACCCGCTAAATTAAATGGTGATGTATACTTAAAGTTTTTACAACAAACATTGCCAAATTTGTTGGAAGATGTACCTTTGGCAAAGCGCAGAAGGATGTGGTATATGCATGATGGCCCACCAGTTCATTTTAGTCTGGCTGTTCGAAATTTTTTAAACACGATCGATGGATTGGGCGTGGCGGACCAGTACCATGGCCTGATAAGTCACCCGACTTAAATCCGATGGATTTTTATTTTTAGGGCCATCTTAAATCTCTGATCCAATCGACACTTTGGAACAATTGCAGCAACGTGTTTTAATGTGCATAGAAACCATAAAAAAATGATACTAATTAACCAAATGTGTTGAACGGAGTGCATATGTCCTTAGTTCGACGTTCCGAAAAGTGTATTGATGCAGACGGAGGCCATTTCGAACAATTTATGTAAATCAAAAATAATTTATTGGTAAGTTCTAGATTTATTGAATATTTTAGTTTTCGATACATGATTGGCAATTCGTTAAATAAATCAGATTTTTTCCTAACTTAAAATACACATAGTTATTTTCTGTTATCGTATCTCAGACGTCTAACTCTTTATTTTGTAACGGTGTCTTCTCGGTTGGACGATCAGAATCACCGGCACGGCTGCTCCTTTAGTCGTGGCTGGGCGTGGGTAAGTAAGAGTATTTTCTTGGTGATATATTTTCGTGGTTATTTACGTGAAGATGTCTCCTGAGCTATACCAGGGCGCCAGTCGAAGAATCGACAAGGAAAGGGGATGACAAGACGCACGAAACAGTCAGTCTTTGAAGACCAATAAAAGTACTTCGTAGCAGAAATAATTTAATCACAAAAATGTGAAGCAATGACAAAGAAATGTATAATATATGATATGCAATGTATATGATAAAAATATATGATAAAAAAATTAAAAAAAACAAGACACAATGACGTTACTTAAAATTAACTCCAAAGATATAATGTAACATCTTACAAACTACTACACAGGCATTATGATGAGCACCAACGATTTACACAAAGATTATGCCATAGATCATTCTAGATTTAAAATTTAAAGCGAGTTCTTGCCCTCAAAATATAAATATCTGTAACACGTGACTAGAATTAGATGTGACAGCTATGCTTCTATGCTCTAAGGCACTACACGATTAAATATTGCGACAACTACACTATCTATACTCTAAGGTACTCCACGATTAAATATTGGGTTGATATAACCCCACTTATAAGTTTGACATCTCTGATCGAGAGAAAATTAGGCAAACAATTAAAATAGATAATGATTGAAACAAAATCAACCTCTCTAAACGAGATGGTAAGCATTGAGATTTATGTTACATTTAAAAGGCCGAGCCCGAATACACAAATGGAAGTTAAACCACAGCGATAGGGCAAATAAACAGTTATTAAAATCAAAGGAAAAATCTGTACCACACAGGTATGAATTTAAAATACTTCAGATTACAACATGAAATTTACTCAAGGAACAGCTGTTCTATAAGTGTACATAAGTTTTTTAATAAAAGTGAATTTTTAGTTACGAGTTAATATTTACAAAAGAGCTCATGGATATCGCTCTTGTGAAACCTGTGAGTACTCCTGGGCTGGTAATCTTATCCCCCAAAGCTATTACATGAACGTTATCTTGATGAGATCACTGGTCGAGCAACATTTTCCCAAATGGTGAATAAAAGGAACGTACTTACGTTATGCCAAACCTTGCACTTTACCGCTTACTGCATCACCAGCTTTAGCAGAGGTTGATAATTATCAGTACGCTTAAAGTATGATGGTTGAAGATCGAATAGGCAGCGTTTCATGCAGTATTAGTCCCTTCGACGTGTGATCATAAGCTAGCCGTTAGCAACAGGAACGTCTCCCAGTGTGTTTCGTGCAGCTTTCAACAGGATAAACCAACAGCAAGACAGGTGCAAACTTTGTACAACGACCCAATGGTCACAGAGTGGCTTTACAAAATATTTAAGTGCGTAGCAGAATTTTTGAGGTAAGCAAGAAACCTAAAATTAATTATTTTCTAGTTAGCCACAGTTTTAATGAATACATAATAGCTTTGATTAACTCACCCTAGAGTCTTATAAGGTTCTCATCTACGCACAAAAATCAGGAGAGAAATGAAGTAATTCTAAATTTGAAATTTGCTCTAGCTACTCCCTCTCTCAAATAGTTATCCACAAAAAAATTTAAAAAACGCGCCAGCTCTGATTTTCATAGAAATTCTAGTAGTTCTAATGTCCCTGTCTCAAATGTCAAAAGTGCATCAAAACAAACTGCAGAGATTTCTCACTTGATTTCAAAATATTTTAAAAACAAAATTTTCATAGTGGGTACTGCATCAAACTTTCACCTCTTTACATTTTTCTTTTGCTTTTGCTTTTATTATCTTGTATTCATGACATAACCTAATTCATTATTTATATTTCAGGTACCCAAATTTCTAAATAGGATGAAAACAACTCGAATGGATCACCGGAAATACTGCATAAGGTCAGCACTAAAAATTACCTTTTCTTGATCTACAGCATAATTTTATCTTGTAGAATGAACACGGAAGATAAAACACGGAACATGAACTTTACGTTTCCACACCTCTCAAGAGTGTTGAGTAAACATTATAACAGTGGGCCAAATCAGTGTATAGTGAACTACTCGCTTTATCTAGGAATGCATCTAAACATATCTAGCTTAAGACGTGTATATTATTTGCTTCTGGGTGGGTAAACCGAGAAATAAATCAAAGGTTTATCAGGCCGCAACCAGGCCTTGCATGCCCAATTACAAGGAGCCTCGTATGGTTCGGTTTTGAACCGTTACAATTTCCTAATGTCATGAAATAATCACTCGTCTTTTAAGCTTAACCCAAAACACTCATTTAGGTTACAAATGTTAATAAACCACATTTAAATCTGATAAATTATAAACAACAATAAAAGCTCCAATATTTTGTTCTAAATTAAAAAAAACACACACATGTAAAGAAATGCTGAGTTTAAACCTCTTCTACGCCTATGAATTGCTTGCAGTTCTGCAAAAAGAGATAACGAATTATTTACATTTTTATAATTGGTTGTAGAATTATACCTAGTACACGTCCATTGACCCACAGTGGTTCTCAAATGTTTCCTACCCTAATATTTAAATTGTTGACCTAGGTCAGTTTTTTCAAAGTGTCCGTAGAGGAAAAAGTCATAAAGGTTTTTTGTTTGCCTAGTCGGTCCCCATTACTAGTTTTTTTAATGACATGAAACTGATTACACCCTGTGATAAACATATGAAGTATATTTTGGTATATTTCCTTGAAATTCTTCCAGCAGCTTTCATGTGGATAAAAGTTAATACTAACAAATATTTATATATTTAAAAAACTTCCTGTATAAATTCCAAATCGCATGGTAAAAACCATATTTAACACGTTGAGTGCGGCAATATTTTTACTAGACTTGCCAGGGTGCGGTACGGGACATATATGTTCCGTTCGTGACTTCTCGCTGGTGCTGTACGGGACACATGTCTCGTAAATCCCCTGATTTTACACTGTCCGGAACATAGAGAAATCTTGTGATTTTGGCGCCGTTATTTACGAAGATCCGATGCGGGACATATAGGTCTCGTATAGCACTGAATGTGAACGTGTCAAATTTATTCATCTGTTACAAAAATAGGAAGTAAGAGACAAACAAAAAAACACAAATTGGTCAGACCCACATACCGAACCGTGCCGTCGAAAATAAAAATATATAAAAAATTGAGAAGAAACTCAAAAGGCTCTGAACAGATGATAATTAAAAAACAAGTAAAATGTGCGTACAGGCGATATCTTCGTTATTTGAAAAGATAAATAGATAGATAAATAGATAGATAGTTAGACAAATTTATTTCGAAACAAATTTTGTGTTACAAAAGTTTGAAACGACTCAAAATTAAATATTTATTTCCTAAACTTTGTGAAATATGAAATAGTTTTTATATCTTTAGGTAGATGGTTATAAAGATATATGCTGCAAGTCCTTTTTTAGTCAAGGATAAAGTATGCGCGAGATAATTGTAATCATAAGCTCTTCTCGTAAAATACTCATGGCAAATTAGGTTATGCTCTTTATCTGAATGTTTCCTCAAAAATAAAATACACTGAAATATATAAATTCCTGCTAAAGTTAGTAGGTCACTTTTTCGAAAAACTCCTCTGTCAATTAAATTCATCTTGAATATTATACGCATAGCTTTCTTTTGAACTTTAAAGGAAGAGTGTCCCCAATATACATCTTAGGACTGCGTAGAAATTTCCGAAGTATGCTGCTTTTATAGTGGTGTAATCTAAATACTTAGCCAAGACACATAAGGCATAACAAACTGAAAGTTTGTTACATAGGTTATCAGCATGAGAGTTAAGTTGGGATCGAAGCAAATTCCTAAGAACTTCGTATAACACTAATAACTTATTTTACCCCAGTCATTATAAATGAAATCACTACCCAAGTAGCACACAAATATGCTATTTAGCTGAGATAACCAAAATGCAGCCACTAAAACGTTTCAACAGCTTTTGTTTAGTTATATTTTGGTCATATTATTTTAGTCGTAGTTTATAGCGTAAAATTTAAAAACGAAATAGTCATGATGATCTCTTTTTAGCTATATACTGGTCATTACTAGTAGCCATAATATCGCCATGCAGGTTTGGTTATAAAGTCGTTTTCAAGATGTCATATATGAGCAATTAATTAAATAGCAACAAAGTTAAGTCCTAATGCTGCCATTCTAGCTATAAAAATGGCTAGAATATGTTGACATGGTTTTTGTTATTAATATAGTGTTGATATCCAAATTATTAGTAAGAAATTAGCCTAAACATGACTATATTAGTTAGACTTTATTCTGGCGGTTTTCTTAGCTGTTATTACCGAATCGTGACTGAAACAATAATGAAGAAATATCTTTATTAAATGACTATTTTAAAAGTAGTTTTGTACACATTAAAATCTAAATTGAGGCGAAATGGCAAGATAAAAATATAACCTACAAACCAGTATATAAGTATTAAGTAATAATGTTGAAAACTTTATACATACGCAAATAGGTTTTATATCAACAGAAAAATAAAAATGAAATGTAAAAGAAAATATAGGCAGGGTTCCACATATTATTGGAAACGGAATGTCGCCTAAAAGTAAGTTCAAGGAGTAGGTACCTACTTAAATAGCGGCATAACACTTTTCGTTAACGTTTGTGTCTACAAAAGCTTATACATTAATATAAATATTTAGACTATCAAAGTGAAAGTGTCAACCTATTTATGTGTATCAGTGTCCAAGAATGCTGACATTCCATTTTCTGTCGCTCTAGTCATCATTAACCTTTTACTATTATTCATTTTTATTGTACATGGTTGCTGGGAGTATTTTGCGTCCTGTTTTGATTGCGGATTAGTCAAAAATATATGTATGCTTTTGTATTTGACCAATACAGTTGGCTATTTACTACCTACCCAACTTGAAGGAACTGCACTAAGGCAAATTTGCTCCTCGTCCACGCAATACATTTTTAGAAAATTTAGTAACAAATTTTAATTTGGTTTTGGAGAAGAAAAATGTAAAAACGTTGGAGAAACAAAGGTCAAAATGCAAAGTAACTCGTTTCACATAAAGGCAGTTAAAAGAAACGTAAAAAATGTCTTTCATAGTTTAGCCGTATTTTGATGCGAAAACTCGCTAACCACTTCAATCAATTTTCTGGTAATAGTTTGGCCCATATGACCGGTTAAATTTGCCATTTGACGAAAGAAGTTTATTAGATCTTTTACAGTCATATTCTAGCTTATTTCTAGCATCATTAGCGAAAGCATATGCCAAATGATGACAACTTGCCGCCATGTTTTCTATAAATCAAGAAGAACAACGACGACCATTACGTTCATTTTCAATACCTTATTAATTTTACCTATAAAATAACGTTTTGATGTACTAATTCGATATTTTAATAAGTTTTAATAACCTTACCATCGATTGTGCTTCTTGAAATTACAAAATGTTTACAAGTATATATTTCAAATTAATTTAATTACACCTAAAATTTGGAGATTTCTGGAGGTCCCTTTGTTTTTATGAGTATTTTATATAAGTTACAGAAAAAAATTGGGCGTTGATAAAATTTAACCCTCTTGATTGACCATATGTGCAATTATGGCGTTCATATAATTTTAAAGATGAACAAACTATAAGTATGATGGACGTCCATTTTATCTAACAACACCTGCTTAAAGCCAAAAGATGACCATAATAGTATTCTTGTTTTATTTTGGGCCTAAAAGTCATGATATAGTCACGGTGAAGTAGATACATCACCGCTTTTGCCATAAGAGCTATTTCATAACTGGTAATAAAGCAGCCACAAAAATCAAAAAGAGAGCCAAATGAGTTGCACATTCATTATGGCCATTTGCTCCAGTTGCGTTTTGATGACCAAGATATGATTCCGAATTTTCGTCACCAGTAGATCTTCAGAACGTAATAATTCAGTTTTAATAATCAAGGGCGGATCTAGAAATTTCAATAATTTTTTTCTTGTCTGTGGCGCATGGGACCCATACGAAATATGGGAAATAACATCTAGAGAAGCACTCCTCTAACGGCTCCTAAAAAGTTTTGAAAAAGCAGTTTGCGAAATTTTTTTCCAAAATTCGAGTGCCCCCCCCCCCCTCCCCCGAGCCAAAGGACTCCCGTTTAAAATTATTCTTTTTTGCCATATACATTTTACTTTTCATCAAAATCCAACAATAAGCTTTGGAGTTTATGAAAATATTTTTATTACTAACTGAGATACAACGAATTGAAATTTTGTAATTTGTTAAATTGTAAATTACAAAATTTCAGTTCATTGTATTTCAGTTAATAATGATAATATTTTCATAAACTCCAAAACCTATTGTTGGATTTTGATGAAAAGTAAAATGTATATGACAAAAAAGAATAATTTTAAACAAGAGTCCCTTGGCTTGGGGGGGCACTCGAATTTTGAAAAAATTTTTCGCAAACTGCTTTTTCAAAACTTTTTAGGGGCCGTTAGAGGAGTGCTTCTCTAGATGTTATTTCCCACAGACGAGAAAAAAATTATTGAAATTTCTAGATCCGCCCTTGTTAATAATCGGCACTAAAACCAAATAGCCATCCTTTTTAGCTACTGTAACATGATGATGACCAAAATACAACTACTTGTGCTACTTGGGTAGAGCGGAGGTTGACACTCATGCGATGTCAGCGGGGCTCGATGCGGGGGTCATTGTTGAGTGTATTGGTGAATTGTCGGCACGTTACGTGACTGGGTTTTCCGCCATCTTGAACAAGTAGTTAAAAAACGTTTTTTCAGATATCTCGGCTTCTGTTGAGGCTACATAAAAAACAAATACGGCATATTAAAAGGCGCAAAATTTACCATTTTTTATGTGCTATACATGTCTTCGTAGGACTGATAAGCTTCTTGTTTATTGCGAAAGAAAGCTTAAAATGAGGGAGCGGCTCGCGGTCTCGCATTTTTCTTGATATGAGTAACTCCTACGAGAAAATTGTTCTACATAAAATTTGTAGAGCAGGAAAAACTTGCTGATTCGTTTTTAATTTTTATTTTCTAACAATAGTTTGCAATACAGCGCGCCGCAAAAGTCAGATGGCATATTTTTTTGTGGATGAGGGAAAATCTTCAAAAGCCACCCAGCTAGATGTTGTGCGGCAGGGTAGTGTGAGATTTTTATTCACGAAAACCTCTCTCCCTCTTCTCAGAATCGCTCGCTCATTCTCTTTGTCGGATTCGTTGTTGATGCCGCCCTGCACACAGATTTTCAGCAATTCTGTAACATTGTCGCAAATTTTACCGCTGCAGCTTTGACATATAACGGAGTATTTCATTCCGGCTTTTCGGCAACTACAAGCTGTTCCACAGTTTCTTTTGCATTTACAAGCTATTGATTTTAGAAATTCGTCGGGTGCAGCTTTTCTTGTGATGGTTCTCGGTTTTAGCCCACAATTTGTCCTGTCCATCCCCATTTCTCAGAATCGTGAAAATTTACAAACCACGTTTGCCCTTGAATGTACGTCCTCAAGGTGTGCTGACGGGCCGCATCCGATGCCGGTAGAAGTGATGCAAGGTTGTTCTTACAAAACGTTTGCAATGTAGCGAATTTAACTTTTCTTGTGCTTTATTTTCTTTGTACAAAGCAAGAAATAATGTTTCTCCTGATGTAGCGAGAAATTTGGGGAATTTTTTTTTTTTTAAATTTTCAGAGGTGCTTGCAAATGATCATTGTTCTTCAAAGTGGTGATCAATTTCAATTTGCCAAATCCAAAAGCAGAGGAAGTCGCGTTGGACCCTCTGAATGCGTGTAGAAACAGGATGTTGTCACTTATGACATCATCTTATCGAAGGCTTGATATTGAGTACAGTTTATCGGCAATTTTTCTTTTCGTGGTTTTTTTGACAGACACGTTCGATTATAGTCACGGGCCAGTCCTGTCAGTAACACGAGACACAATACCCTCGTCTACGATTACTATGGAACCGTATTTTATAGCATGCTTAATGGCGGTGTTTACTATCTCGGTATCGACGTTTTCTTGAACCTGTGTGGCTCTGTTGTTCTGGTTCAAGTATTTCAGAGGCATTTTAAATTTATCCTTGTTTTTTTTGTTGGTTAACAACTTTTCTTGAGTCAAATACGCTCTCAAGGCCATAAATTGTCCGATTTAAATGAGACCGAATATAATAATTTTGTATAGTTTTCTTCTGTAACATTTTGAACAGTTTCTGAAGTTCCTGCATGACACACAATACACCAATCAAAGTCAATGCTGACCACAGATAAAGCTAAAAAATTATATTTAGGAATGTGCACATGTTTACAGTAAAAACTTCTCACCCGATCTCTTCATGTTATACCAATACGGTGAATCATAAACCACTTGAAAATATTGAGAACATTATGTTTTTTTTTTTTAAAACAACAATGTTTACAATAATGTATTCTAAAAAAAGTAACATCAGTGAACTATAACACTCCTTACATAGAACGTATCAAAATGAAAACTATCTGTTGCCCAATACGGTTAGGGATTGCGAGCCAGAGCGCCGCGAGTATGATTCATGTTACAAGGCCTTTTTCTCACTTTAATATACATTTTATGAAAAAACCTTCCTTAAAAAAACTTCCTCATTCCATTAGCTACAGTTTACTCCTTACAGTATGCAGTTATTTTGAAAAATAAAAAAGTTACCTCGATCCACACTTTATCGCTGTAAAGTATACAAGAGCGGAAACTCTTTCATTAGTCATATCAAAACATATATTGTTTTTGCATACACCGTTGGAAAGTGAGAGGTTTAAGTATTGCAAGACTAAAATATCAAATTTTTATGACAACAAATAACAGATATAGAGGAGTGAGAACATTAAAAATGCAAAAATAGTGAATTTCGTGGAAAGTATGAAAAAGTGGATTTTTTTTCTAATTTCGCAATTCCAAAACAAATCGCGACCTCAAAAATGTTTCGGGAGATGTTTTTATGTAAGAATCAACTGTCTGTTTTTATATGTTCGAGAGTTGCATAGCATGTGTCGAATTCGGGGGTATAGAACAGGGCAGAACGCGGCTGGCACCCTTCTAAAAACAATAAATTGGTATTGCGTCAAATTGACGCTCAGTAGTGAGTTCTTCTACAATACCACCGGAGAAACGTCATCTCGAATAGTTTTTGGAAAAGAGTTACGTCTTCCTTGTTACTTGGTTTTCGGATCTCCGAGCGAAGGACAGAAAGATGCTGTCGATTTTGTAGACGTAGTCAAAGAAAAGTTATTGGAAACGCATGCCCTGATGAGACAGAGACTAAAATTGGCTAGTGATAGAATGAAAGCTTGATATGATCTTACAGCAAATTCAAAGGATTTCAAGAAAGGAGATTTGGTCTAGCTGTATAATCCTCAACGCAAGAAAGGCGTACCACCGAAATTGACTCCAGGGTGGGAGGGCGCTTATAAAGTTATCAAAATAATAAATAACATCGTATATAGGATACAACGCACTTCGCGGTCAAAGATCACAGTAGTGCATTTACAGAGACTTATGGTTTTTAATGGGGGGATTGCCAATAGAATCCGATCGGAGCGATCAGATCTAAGAGGGGGGAAGTGTTACGAAGCAATCAGAATAAGTGATTTTTTTTTCTGGTAGAGGGGAAATCATCATGACACCCACTGCTTAGTGTCTATCACGACGAGTAGTGCGGAACTATAACCCAGCTAAAACCCCTCCTTGTGCGTCGCGTCTGTAACCCGGGATCATCCTTTAGACATGCGTCAGGTTACAGCGCCGATCAGTTTTTCCACATAACTACTCTCTATGCCTATTTTGATATTCGCGCTCCTCTTGTTCCTTTGTCTCCATGATCTCCTTGATCAGTCTTTTTATCGTTCTCCATTTTCCTCTACTAGTGAGCATGAGGGGGATTATATTTTCTACTGTTATTCTCATACCGATTTCCAGATTCGCCATGCGCCTATTCTCCTCCCATTTCGGGCACCTTAGTACAGTGTATTCCGCTGTGTCATTTTCTCCACAGTAAATACACCTCTCGTCAGGTGACTTCCTAATTCTTTTGGTGTAGTGCCTAAAAGAACCATGGCCAGTCAGGAATTGGGTTAGGAAATAGTCAATTTCCCTAAATTCGCAGTCAACCCAGGGCTTAAGCTGTGGTATCAGCCTCTTTGTCCACTGTGCCATATGTTTTGCCATTTTGTAATGGTTTGGTCCCGTTCTCGTTTCTTACCGCTCGGTAGATGCCCGTCCTCAGCTTCGTGGTTGTTCTTCCTTTCTTCGACTAATAGCTCGATTGGTGGAACTCCCGTTATAACTTGGAGTGCCTTAGTTGAGGCGATTTTATAGGCCCCCGCAACTCTAATGAGCATCCTCCTCTGTGCTTTCTCCAGCATTGCTCTGTATATTTTGATCCTCGTTACCCTGTACCATACTGGGGCTGCATACAGGAGGATTGACTGGACGACATTATATAGGATAATCCTCTTTGAGCTTCTCGGACTCCCTATATTCGGCAGTAGTCTGGTCAGCGCCCCCGCCCTTTTCTCCGCTTTGGAGCATGTTGCGCGGATGTGCTCTCCAAAAGTACCCCGGACATCAAGGGTAACTCCCAGGTATTTTAATGTCTTTCCCGGACGGACCGTCATGCCTTGTACATTGAAAGTCATGTTTTGTTTATTTCTATGACCTTTTAACATGATTGCCTCTGTTTTCTCTGGAGCCAGGCTCAATCTGTGTTGGGATAACCAATCTTTTACCCGCCTAAGTGCTACGTTCGCCTTCCAAGTTCCAAGTTCGCCAAGTGTGCTTGCGTCGTCTGCACACACAAGTATTTCGTCCCATCGTCCAAGTTTAGCCTTAGGACACCATCGTACATAACATTCCAGAGAGTCGGTCCCAGGACCGACCCCTGTGGTACTCCCGTGGACATATTTATGATAGTCTGTCCCACCTGGATCTTCCGGACAGCGAAGTAGTCCTCGATAATCTTTATGAGATATTATTCCACCCCTCTCCTCCTCAACTCACTGATGATGATACTTCAAGCAGCCGAGTTGAAAGCATTTCTTATATCGAGGGTAATTAAAACACACAGCTTCCTCCTGCATGTTCTTGCGGTGTTCCTTATGAACTCGACTGCTTGGATGGTTGATCTGTCCTTCCTAAACCCATATTGCCTCTCGGCGAGGCCTTCCCCTTCCTCGATCTGTACCACCAATCTGTCTCTGATCATGACTTCATATAACTTCCCCAAGGTGTTTATTAGGCAAATTGGCCTCTGGGAACTTGCCCCTTCCAGATCAGAATCAAGCGCACAATTTTCCATTCTTCAGGGGAACTGCCCGAGCCCAATAGGTTGTTCATCACATCTGTGATGGCTTGCGGAATGACATTTATTGCCTCTGCCAGGACTTCCGCTGGTATCCCGTCTAGTCCTGGGCTTTTCCCCGTTTTCAATTTTTTAGCCGCCTCTGTGACCTCCTCCACACTGAATAGGGGAACCTCTAAATGCCCATAATCCTCTCTGGGCCACTCATCTTCGGTTAGAGGGAAGAGTTGGGAGGCGATATCTATTTTTTTTCCTCGGTCAGTTCATAGGGTGTATCTAGCCCCTTTAAGCCCTTCACCGCAATTCTGTATCCTTGTCCCCATATGTCCTCATCCAAGTCTGAGCAGAGCCTGTTCCAGTGGCTCTTCTTTGACTGCCTTATTAGTTTCCCTAGCAGTCGTTTAGTGTCCTTGTACGACTGCTGTATGCTTTGCAGTTTCAACGAGGACTTGCGCCAACGTGGATCAAGATTCGGTGAAGCTACAGAAAATAAGTTTTCCTAAACAACAAACTAAGTCTACGGACCACAAGATCAAACAGAGAAACCGATCAACATCAAGGAAACATACTGCTAAAGATACTAAACCAGAAAATGCGCATGCAGGTGCATCTGCAACCGAAAATGTGACAGAGTGTAAAACAGATATATCAAATAGCGAGAGTGACAAAGACACAACCTTAACCCGTGAAAAAGACAGTGATAAAGACACAAAATTAATTTATAGTGAACCTGATAGAGACAGAATCATAATAAGTGGTGGCGTTAAAAGCATTCAATTCGGCCCAGATGAAGAAGTAGATAAGGACAGTGCCCCAGCAAAGAAGAGTAAGCAGGACAGAAGTATCCACATAAAGTCCATTCAAATCAAAGAACCAAAGGTAGATAAGTTTACAAATATTAAACCCAGAATATATACTACCAACAAAAATATCAGTAAAAACATCGAGCTGATAACGGCCAACAAAACACTAATTCCTCGAAAAGAATTCGAAGCATCTAAAGAATTTCCATCGTTACGGCACTCGGAGCACGAAACATCGCGCAGAAGCGAATGTGACACACCCCCCGAGGAAAACATACCTGAAAAACGCCCAGATACACCTCCTATCTCCTACACAATGAAAACGCAAGAAGAAGACTATAATTTACCAAAAAACCCTGAAATAACTATTACCTCCATCGAGACGCAACGGAAGGCCCTCGAAGAGCAACAACAAAGCGACCAACTTATATCAAAACTGATCAAAGAGGGAAAAATAAAAATCGACGATTCTAATGTATATATAGGGAACCAAAAAAAAAATATTAACACGCTTAATGCTCCATTTTCTCCTGAGACAACATTTCCATCCCCAATTCAGATGGAAACAGATCATAGTAGTTTTATTGTCCCCAGGAAGACAACAAATATTGCTAATATCTTAAAAACCACTGAGAACTCAAACATAAGCACCGCAAACAGATTTTCTAAACTACAAACAGAAACCGAAAAAAGTATAAAGGAAAAAGTAACCGCATCTACTCCTAAAACCACAAAAAATAATAACAAAAACACAAGACAGCAACAACCTGAAAATATGTATAAAAACCCACCCATCGTGCTCAAGGGGACAGTAAATAATCACGCAGAACTTACCAAAGAACTTAAACTATTCATCCATAATGGATTCTATATCAAATATGCGCCAAAAAGCACACTCCTATATATTGCTGATAAAAATGAATGTATAAAATATAAGGATAATCTGGTGTCACAAAACGGAGAATTTCACACATACACCATAAACTCTGAAAAAACACACGCTTTTGTACCTCGTGGATTGCTAGGCAATCCAAATATTCAAGAAATAAAGGACGAACTTGAGGATAACCACAACGTTATAATCAAACAAATCTACAAAATGAAGACGAAAGTCGTACCCCTCTACCTCATCGTTACAGATCAAGAAGTCACACTAAAATATCTTCAAACTAAGGTTAGATATCTACTACACACCAAGGTAGATTGGGAGAGAAGGAAAAATGAGAGGATATTAACACAGTGTGGAAGATGCCGAGCATGGGGGCACGCCACCTCAAGCTGTCACAGACAACCAAAATGTGTAAAATGCGGCGAAAATCATTGGACACGAGAATGCGAAAAGCCTAACACCACCGCAGCTAAATGCGTAAATTGTGGCGGCCCCCATACTGCAAGCAACATGGAGTGCAACATATATAAATACAGAATAGCACAGTTATATAAAGCAAATGTCCAAGAAAATAATAACCTGAATCAATATGTTCCGGCTCCCGTACCAACAACGAATGCTTGGGAGAATCGAAAGCAGCAGTTACCTACCGCAAACGAGGCTCCAGCCAGCAGGCCGTCCCAATATCAGTCCGATGCCCAGCCCAGGAGGAAGGAGCAACATATCAACACAGAACCAAGCAATCAGGCGCGATCTAATAAAGCAGACGCAATGACTGGTGGCGCGTACACCTCAGATTTTAACAGACTCATCCAAGAAACTGAAAAATTGAATAAATTGATCAATGTGCAGGAAACAATAAAAGCGATTGCACATTTCAACAGAATGTTGGAGTCCGTTCGCGCTCCCATGGAAATAATTGCTGTAATGCAAGAGTTTACACAAAATATCTTACCAAAGTATAAAGTTCAATGGAATTAAAAGTCTCCATGTGGAATGCGAACGGCCTCTATAATAAACTCAATGAATTTCGGCTGTATCTATACTCTGAGAAAATAGATATAGCCGTTATTTCTGAAACAAAACTTAAACCTGAAAAGAAAGTTAATATTCCTAATTTTTATGTTTATAGGAACGACAGGCTAACAAGAGGGGGAGGTGTCGCTATTTTTATTAAAAAGAATATCCCACACCTCCTCTTCCCCTCCAAAGATATATCAATTGAGAATATATCCATCCAGCTAATGGACAACACCATTATTACAGGGGTTTAAAACCCTCCAAATAAAAAATTCACACAAGTGGAGCTGGGAGAGTTGCTCTCGCACACCAAAGTTCTCCTGATGGGCGATATGAACGCTAAACATGCCACATGGTATAATCGTCGCAACAACATAAACGGTCGCATTATGCACGACTTTGCACAGGCAAACAACATTGCAGTTTTAGCTTCCGACATCCCAACGCATTTTCCTACCAACAACGCATCCCAACCCACATAGATATACTCATTAATAAAAATTACCCCTATCCTCTGCACCTAGACTCTCTTCCCCTCCTTTCGAGTGATCACAATCCTGTACATTTGTATATCCAGGCCACTGACAAGAATGAGACGACCAAACGAATCTTTAATTATAAATCCACAGACTGGAGGAAATATAGAAAAATCCTGAATGAGAAGACTACCATAAATAATCTTATCGAAACCAGACAGGACATTGACAATGAAATAGATAAACTAACAAAGAACATACAATATGCACGAGAAAGAACAACAAAACAAATAAACATAAAACCCTGGCAAGACATTATACCAGATGAAATTAAAAATTTAATCAAATTCAAAAATAAAATTAAAAAGAGATGGCAACGACACAGGCGTAACATCGACAGGCTTAGATTAAACGAGCTACAGAATAATATTAAAGTAAAATTATGTAAACATAGGGAAGACACCTGGAACGACAAGATAAAAAAACTCACTAGAACGGATAATTCCCTATGGAAAATGACTAAAATACTTAGAAGAAAATTTCTACCTGTGCCTACACTTATACAAAACGGAACGAACTACAACAAAGATTCAGTTAAAGCGGAAGCCATCTCGAGGCACTTACAATACACGAATACGACAACACCAAATTCGACACCACACCACGACCAGGTCACTCGAGAGGCATAAAAAATCCTGATATCACATCCTATCACTCCAAACAAATTATGTAAAATACTCACATCTTCCACAGAATTTAAAAAAAATTATCAAGTACCTCCTAAACAATAAAGTCCCTGGACCGGACAATATCCCAAATATCCTCATTAAAAACCTTCCCCAAAAATCCTTAGTCCAGTTAACCTAAATTCCATCCTGAAACTGCAATATTTCCCAAAGACCTGGAAAATTGCCACTATAATACCAATCCTGAAGCCAAATAAATCACCCCACAATCCAGCAAGCTATCGCCCCATCTCATTGCTAAACAATATGGCCAAACTGGCAGAAAAAGTCATATTAAATATTCTAAATAAATTTGTTGATAAAAGGAGACTCATCCCTGCCCACCAATTTGGCTTCAGGAGCGGTCATAGTACAACTTTATCATTATGCAAGGTCGTGCAGGACATCCTCCAAGGTTATAATAAAAAACAGTGCACCGTTATGTTGTTGATCGATATCGAGAAGGCTTTCGATACCGTGTGGCACAACGGTCTAATATATAAACTTAAAAATCTATGTAAATTACCAGATTACATCGTGTCGCTTATTAAGAGTTACATTTTTGACCGACATATATTGGTGCGCATGGGCAACGAACTTTCAGCGCCAAAAAGATTATCAGCAGGAGTTCCTCAAGGTTCTATCCTCTCCCCCTTATTATTTAACATATACACATCAGACACACCGACACACCCTACGACAAACATGCTACTATACGCAGACGACACAACTATCTACGGCCAATCATTCTACGCACAGACGGCAACACAGAAAGTACGATATCACATAGACAATCTGATGGACTATTATAAAACATGGAAAATAAAAATAAATGAAGACAAAACAGAGATAAATAGTTTTCTTAACGCAATCAGCATCACTTTCAACAGAAAATTCACCAACATCCGCACCATTACAAAACTGAAAATCAATGACAAAACAATACAACAAAACAAGACAGTGAAATTTCTGGGGGTCACCCTCGACACAAGACTCTGCTTCGCACCACATGTCACTAAAACCATAAATAAAGCCTATGCAGTACTCAGCAAGCTCTACCCGTTGGTCAACAGACGTAGTAGACTATCTACAGATAATAAATTAACCCTGTATAAGGTAATTTTCCAACCATTACTGACGTATGCCTGCGTGTCTTGGAACATAATTTCAGACAAGAAGTGCATGCTCTACAAGTAACTCAAAACAAAATACTGTACCTGTTGACCAACTCCAGCAGATATATTACAATTGTTGAACTGCATAGGCTAACTAAAATGCCAATGGTCAGAGACTTTATTGTCGAGACCTCCCAGAAATTCCTCAAAACAAAAACTCAGCAATCAACATTAACTCGCAACTTGACGCACATCAGACGACAAGACAACCCAACGCACACACACAAACTAATACACCAAAAACTACCAATATATGATGAAAGAAGAACCTAACAAGACACCACAGACAAACCACCCCCTCCCCCCAACTCTACCCACACATCGAGGAACTCACGTTGATGAAAATCCATCGGCTGGACACAGAAATTATATAGTTATTCACAATAACATTTTGTTTCCATCAAATATATTCATGTTTACTATATGGCTAGTGCAATTGCCTAAAGCAGGTTTTTTTTTTATATATAGATTTTTCCTGCATATTGAAAAATGTAACTTAATTTTCCATTAACAATGTCACAATTCAATTTTCTTTTACCCGTTTTTAGTCTTTCGACATAAATAAAAAAATTAACGCAATCAGCATCAGTTCTTGGATGATTGCTTTTATATCGGACTACCGATATCAAAATGTTTATAGCGTAATCCTCATGCCACAATACCGGCCACTACGTCCGTTTCACGCGACATGCGATTGTAACGCCGTAGTTATGTAATTGTAAACAAGCATAAAAATGAGATACCTTAAAATACGAAATTTGACATGTAAGAAAGTGAACACCTTAATAAATGCTTTTAATGCAATGTAAATGCAAATGTATGCTTTGCTTTTCTGCATTAGTTATTTGTGCAGCACGCATCCTGGTAGCGATCCTCCTTTTTCCGATACATGTTTCTCTAGCCCTCTCGATCTCCTCATCCCACCAGTAGGGCAGCCTTGCAAGTGGTCCATTTTGTTTTATCAGGCTCTGATGTTTTGCTTCGCTCCCTCTCCATCACCTTCGGAGTCTTTATCCCGAAACTTATAAAGCGATGGTCACTCAGGGTCTCGTCTGCGAGGACCCGCCAGTCCGCCACTAGTTTCGCCACTCCCTGGGGCGAGCATGTAATGTTTATGAAGCTATACTGTTCTCCCCTCGACCATGTCGGTGTCACTCCATCGTTGTGTATGACCATATTGAGGGTCGCGAGCCATTCAGCCAGGTCACAGTAGAGAGAAGACCAGTAGTCCTACTCAGCCGGAACAGTTGTATAAGATTTTCAGTGCGCATGTGATGCTGCTGGGTTTAAATTATTGGATGCGCAGTGGACGGCACGACAACAGTGGACGGCAGTGATGATGTAGGGTGGGGTGGATGTTTATTTTTGTTTACATTTACGTTTCTGAACAATCGCCACTGTCACCAGTATACGACGAAATGCGCGTGGGATACAAGCAGTAGATGCGCAGTGGATTAAAAAAAAAATAAAACCGAGTACAACAAATATCAAAGGGACCGCTGTGAGTGGAACTACTGATCTTCTCTATACTGTGGCCAGGTACTCTCCCCTCCTATCCCATATGGGGGATCCCCATTGTGGGGACTTTACATTCAGGTCTCCCAAAAGGATTTTTTCGCCCGGCCATGTAGCTACAACTTCCATCATGTTATCCATGTGATCTTTAAAATCTTCAAAACTCGCGTTGGGTGAGGCATAACAGCATATCAGTAGGCAGGCCTTGATGTCATTAATAATCAGGTAACCTCGGGCTAGGTGGACCTTTCTGACTTTCTGACTATTTTTTATTTACGAGGTATACCCCGACATCCTTGTTACTGTCCTTAATCCACCTTGGACCTTGAACTGTTAGAAGAGAGAGAATAAGTGACTAGTGTTTAAGTTAACGAGTAAATTAAGGGAATAACAGAAGGAATATTTCGGTAAGTGGTTGTCACTGAATAAATAGTTTTCTACAGTTGTTATCTTTTATTTGCAAATAAAAACGTTACATTATTTTGGAGGAGCCCTATTATAATACCTTATATTATAATAATCTACAACGATCTGATCTTACAAAACCCAATAAGGCCTAGCGGCAAAAATGGAAAAATTAAGGAAAAAATCGGTATCTTATAAAGCCAGAGAGATATCATAAATTTAAGAAACTGATTTTCCCCCATAATTCAGTGACTAAAAGAATGGGCATCAAAAAAATATAAAATAATTTTTGTGGAATCTCGAAGTTATAAAGTTTGGTAAAAAAACAAACAGTTTTCCCTTACACCAGTAGATAGTAACTTGCTTCAAAATAAAAGAATCTTACAAAACTCGCTGTTTCACAAAATAATTATGTCTATAATTCTGAAAACCGCACATTAATAGCTATTCTCGTTCTCAAAAAATATAGATTTAAATTCAACCTAAAAATTCGCTTGGTCCGTTTCAATTTGCCCGCATCAGCCCCATGATAGAATGTTTATGTTATTCGTGAATCCCATGTTACCGGCATCTGTCTCTCTCACTCTCACACATATTCTTTGCTAAGCGGTAAGCGTAACATAACAGGTGCGGTGAACGTAATTCGACAATTCCTCCTACATCCTTGAACCGATTAAAATTTTTTTTTGATGGGCCTTTAAAGACAACTTTATAGAATAGTACTAGGCTATTGAAAATTAAAGAAGGATTTTTTTTTTCTCGTGCGAAAATAATCAAAAAAATTTTTCTTGTTGATTTCAATAGTCTAGTATCATTCTATCAGGTTTTCTCTAAAAGCCTATCAAAGAATTTTTTCAATCGGATCAGGGATATAGGAGAAATTGTCGAATTACGAAATTATTTTCTTAAGCACGGCACCGCCATGCCACCCTTAAATAACGTAAATGTTCTATCATAATCCTGAAAATAAGTATATTTATCATGTTATATTAGCGTGGGAGCTAAGTGGCTTTTTTGGAAACTCGCTGTTACAAGTATTTCTTATGCGTTGATTAATTATATCGAACTTAAGTCACGAGAAAATAGACTTCTGGCATATGTTACCCTGCCAATTTGGCCATAGTACAAGATATAAAAAGCAAAAAAAATGGTATCGTCGTTATAAGGCTCATTTTTTGTATGCTTACGAAGCTCAAATTTGGCATGTAGATAACACTATTAGAAATAAAAGTTGATAAATCTCTAATAAAACATTTACCATGGGCGTTTCAAAAAAAAAATAGCTCGACCCAAAAATTATTCAAGTCCTGTGCAAGACCCAGATAAAACCACAACTTTAACTATTTGGCTGCATTTCCTGACGTCAAGTCGCGTACTTTCTGACGATCTTATTTTATTTATTTTAGGCATATAAGGTTTACGTAAACAAAAATTGAACCTTGTAACTATAACGTAATTTCACTGATTTTTAAACGGTGATCATGACGTACCTGACGGCAGGTTCCTCTCCAAAAATCTATTTTGAAAATGCCAAAAAAGCCGCCTAGCTCCTGCACTATATACTTTATAGGTACATTTTTATTTACCTAAAGAGCTCCAGTTTAAATTATTTTGGCCTATAAGAATAAGCTCGTCTACTTCAGCAATTTCATTTTCTATTAAATTGAATTCCACGTCTCTTGAAGTTTTTCTCATTTTGTTATACCAAATAATAGTTGAATTTAAATTCGTTGTATATTGCCGAAACGTTTCACTTCGTTCTGCTAATTCTGACACAATTGGTGGAATATCCTTCTCTCCCATTAATTTTAAATAATGCGCCTCTCTTAGTATTGCCGTTAACTAAAATTTTTTATCAGAATTGAGAACTTCTAGGGAATATATAATAAATAAATATTGCTTCATTTAGTTTAAAACCAAACTTACTTCAGGGTTAAAATTTAAATTCAATTCTTGGGTTTTTAAATTTCTTGTAAGTAAACATTGTTTTAAGTTCAAAACTATTTGAGAAGGAACTAATTCGACCCATTCGATAAATAGATTTTTATTAAATTTTTCAACTGTTTCTAAGAATTGATCGCTTCTCCTTATAATCTCAATAGATCTGTTAGCTTCGACAATTCTAAAATAATATATACGTATAATATTATTGTGGATGGAACATAATATAAAATATCTTACGGATGTTGCAGCGATTTAAAGTTTTGTAGTGGCCCAATTAATCTCGACCTAAGATTATGAGTCCATCGTAATGTTCCAGCCACAGGAGGCATATATTTGTCTAAAATAAAATTCCCTGTTTTCTCTTTTAGTACAATTTGGTCTTGAAATAGAACCTGAAATCAAAGATTAGTTTTGTTTTTGCTTTCCTTATAGAGCGAAATTAAATAAGTGGGGGTAGGAGATGGTAGGTAGTGGGGGTGGATGAAGAAAAAAATATTTTGAGGTATTTGTTCTTGTACACACACTAAATCACAATTTTTTTTTCACCCCCTTTATTAATGGGGTAGGGGTGGTCATGAGGGTGGCTAATGCTAAACAAATTTTTGAGACCTTATAGCTTCTCTTGTATATACTAAAGACCAATTTTATGGACTCTTACCTGCTTGGTTTATCTATTACCCCAATTAACCCCCAACCATTCAACGGAATAAGATGAAAATATAATTTAGTTCCAGATCACTTAAAATACAAAATTTCAAGTCAATATCTTAAACGGTTCCAGAGTAATCGTGCCCACAAAAAAAATTACAGACCGACAGTCAGACAGACAGACCGACAGAAAGAATATTTTTTCGCTCAAACTTAAAATCTCGACGTTTCGTGACATTCTAAGCTTATTTGAACAATAAAAATTTTCAACTTTTTTTTTGTCGTCCAGTGAAAGCCACTGGATGTGGAAGTAATATATGTTTTACATTTGTTTGTGGTATAAGTTATAATCTAATTTCTATTTCGTGTTTCAACCTTTCCTGTTGGAGGTTATAACTTTAATCATTTTTTGTTATATTTAGTGCTTGTAACACTATATTTTATATTTTGTGGGTGACATAAATTATAGGTAAACTAATTTCTATTTCGTATTTTTACATCTCTCTCTCTCTCCCTCTGTGGAAGATTGTAACTGATCCTGTTAATCCTTTGTTTTATTTAATTGGTAATAATTTTACCTTTCAATCCAGGTTGGTCGTGCTCGAGATTTGTAGACTAAGAGGTCACCTAATAAACACACATTTTCCTCACCAAAAATATTATTAGCCAATAAGCAGCTGGTGTGTAACACACCAGAATATTCGTAACTGGAACGAGCTCGCAATGACCCGCTTGAGGTCGGGAGTAATTATCCTCGAATTTTAAGTCACTGTTTTGCATGGTGGTAATCAGGATAAGTCAAGGGCGGTGCTAGGCTAGTACATTGGGGGAGGGGGTAGTAACTAGTACCTACATTAAAAAATGTCTTTAATTCAGACATCACAACACACTTACAATGCCTCATCACTCGTCTGCTCTTTTTCAACGATGTTTCACTTATTCGGCGACAATGTTGTACAATGGACCGCATTAGTGTGACTTCACATAATTATGCAACCTCTACATACTACTTTCATGACACATGGGATGCCTGCCAAGCACACTATAACTTGACCCTTAACGCATATGTTTATAAGGCAACATTTTCGAGGATAGAAACATAGCGTAGAATTTTCTTTTATTTCTCCCTTGGAAGAAATGTTTAAGAACTTTCAGTTACCATTTATTATGCACAAGGTATAAGAAAATATAGGTACAAACGTATAAAGAATTACAAAAACTGTATTATGGAAGTAAAATAAAGTTTTTATAAATCAAACGTGGATATATACATTTTAACGTATTTCTTAAATGTGAAATAGATATTAGAAGTTCTTAAATATTTATTAGACGGGAGAAATAAAATAAAATTCTAGGCTCTGTTTCTATGGAAAATGTCGCCTTATAAACATTTATGCATTAAGGGTCAAAGTTCCAGTGTGCTTGGCAGGCAACCCGTGTGTCATGACAGTAGTATATAGAGGTTGCCTAATTCGCAACGTCACAACTAATTGAGTCCATTCTACAAAACCTAATATGTGTTTAAGTCTTTATGTATTTCGTCGTAAAATGAAGCAAATGCTAATTGACTGTCAGTTAGAATCAACCTCCTAAAATAACATATGTCATTATCTTTGTATACAATTCCATATCAGAGTTAATTATAAGTTTAAAATGAACTACCTATAAGAATATTTTGGAAATATTGTTCGATAACTTGAGTTGGTTAAGTGTAAGAATAGCCATCTGGCTAAACTTCGCCCGCTTTATAAAGTGTACAAATGTATAACTATATATTATATTATATTATTATGCATTTTTATAATAATATATTATTATCGATATATATATTTTTTATATACTCTAAACCAGTCTCCCTTCTCTCTGCCTCCGATATCAGAGAGGGTATGCTGATAATACCAATGACCATTCCATATGCCGTAGAGTTAGTGATCACTGGGTCCGCGAATCGTGTGCTCTGAGCAGGCGTAACGAACCAAGGCTAAGATTTCTGCTGACACTCGGCATGCCGGTATCGTCTTCAATTTTGAAAGCAATGTGCGTCTCACCTCAGCGAGGCATCCTATAATAAGAACCATTAGTTTAACAATGTGGCCCAGATAGAGTCTGCGGATTCGAAGAGAAGATCTCGATATTTAGTCCGTTTTTCTTCCTCTTTCAGAACAATGTTTGTTTCCCCTGGGGCGGAGAATTCAATGACAAACATTGTCCTGAGTTGGTGGTCGAGGAGGACTACATCAGGTTTATTGGCCTGTATTTGCCTGAGGGTGGGAATCGAGTAGTTCCAATAAATTAGGCACCGCTCATTCCCCACTACGGACTCAATATCCCCCGGAGCGTAAGGTAGCACTGGTATCCCATCTATCCCATACGAGTGCCGCAGATGATAGTACAGCACTCGTAATGCTCCATCATGTCTGTGAATATAGGCCGAGACAGCGTATGTCGGACAAGCCGACATCAGGTGCATAAGTGTCTCCGGCGCCCTTCGGCAGACTCTGCAGTTTACATCAGGGACCTCTATACTCAAGACATGATTTCCATAGACGAGTGTGTTAAAGACACCATCCTGGCAAGCCAAAATGAACCCTTCGGTTTCAGACTTCAGCCCAGCTGACCTTAGGAAAGCAACGGTAAGCTTCTCAGATTAGCCCCTGTCTTCAATGTCCAGGTAGAAGACTCCATGCAAGGGCTTATCTTTATGCAGCTGCAGAAATTTGCTTTGCTCTGCTGCTTTTGTATTGGCTTTTAGCTGAGCAGGTTCCAGCTCGGTGACAGAGCTCGGGTTGACTCGCCCAGTGTCGAAGTCGAAACCAAGTTTATCGGCTGCTCTTTGTGCTGCCTTAAATAAGAACGCTCCTATCCCTGCATTTTCATGGTCGGGAACCATGCAGAGAAGGGGATCCGAACTCTTGATGATCTCGCAAGCTCCATCCAGAACCGACATGCTATGTAGATACTCCAAACTCAAGAGTCCACGGCCTCCTTGTTGTCGTGAGATATAACCGCGGAACGGACGATTTTGGATGCAAGCTTCTGTTGGGTTCCTACATCGAGTTGGTGCAGCTCGTCTTGTGTCCATTTCTCTACCCCAAAGGAGTATAGGAAGATTGGAACGGCAAGCATGTTAGTTGCAGATACCTTATTCTTCCCCGACAGCTCAGATTACCAGATCTGCCGGAGGAGGTGCTGATACTTTCCATGAAGAGCGTCTTTCACTGTTGACACTTCTTGGGTGGAGCGTTGCTCAACACCCAAGTACGTATACGACTCTTCGGCTCCTAGGTGGTGCAAGATGCTTCCATATACAAGCTACGCGTCCTCTCCGTAGCCACCGCATCGCCCTATCTTGAGATGAACCAGTGCACATTTGTCCAAGGCGAACTCCATACCGACAGCCAGAGTGTAATCATGTACCACCCTGACTGGCAAATCCCTCTCGCTAGAGGCATAAAGTTTAAGGTCATCCATGTAAAATAGATGGGTGACCTCATGCCTCCTATTTCCGGGGGTACTGCAATTGTAACCACGGGTTCTGCGAAGTTCAACGGATAACGGCAGTAGCGAGATGCAAGACAGAAGAGAGCTAAGGAGCAAGTAAACAATTAGCTAGATATTATTATTTTTATTCTACTACATACTCGACATTTAGAGTCGGATGGACAAATCAACTGAGGAAGAGTTCACTTCATCCAGTGGATTTTTATAAAGACAAGAATTTACGGACAATGTGGCATGTTTGTAAGATAGATGATTTCTGCATGAAAAGACCATGGGATAATCCTATTGAATTAAGGTTGGGTTTAAGATGTTTTGTAACAACTCCATCTACAGATACAATTAATGGTACGATGTTTACTTTATTTAATTTCCATAGGCGTTTGATTTCCATTGCCAGATTCTGGTATTATTATTATTATTTTTTTTTTGTGAAGCCAATCGCCCTTCTCTCTGTCTCCGATGCTAGAGAGGGTATGCTGGTAATACCAGAGACCACTCCCTACGGCGTAGGGTCAGTGGTCACTGGGTCCGCGAATTGTGTGCTCTGAGCAGGCGTAACGAGCCTATTATTATTATTATTATTTTGTTAAAAACCAGCCACCCTTCTCTGTGGCTCCAACCCTCACAGAGGGGAGCTGGTAGTACCGGCAGCCACTCCCCACACCCGTGGGTAAGGGACTACTGGGTCCGGAAATCGTGTGCAATGAGCAGACATAATGAACCGAGAATGACGGCCTTCTGCATTCTGCCGGCTAAGACTTCTGCCGAATTTCGGCATGCCGGTATGATCTTAAGTTCCGAAAGCAGTGTGTGTCTCGTTTCTCCGAGGGCTTCTATAATCAGAACCACTATCTTAACAGTATGGTCTGGATACAGTCTGCGGAGTTCGAAGAGCAGATCTCGATATTTTGTGTGTGTTTCCTCCTCCTTCAAGACAATGTTGTTCTCCGCGGGAGCCGAGAACTCCACGACAAACATTGTCTTCAGTTGGTGGTCGAGGAGGACTACGTCTGGCTTGTTGGCTTGTATTTGCCTGACTGTGGGAAAAGAGTAGTTCCAATAAATTAGACACTTCTCATTTCCCACAACGGACTCAATATCCCCCGGAGCATAAGGCAGCACTGGTGTCTCGTCTATCCCATACGAGTGCCTTAAGTGATAATAAAGCACTCGTAATGCTCCGTCGTGCCTTTGGATATAGGCCGAGACTGCATATGTTGGACAAGCCGACAACAAGTGCATTAAAGTTTCTGGCGCCCTGCGGCAGGCCCTGCAGCTGACATCAGGGACCTCTATACCCATGACACGAATTCGATAAACGAGAGTGTTAAATACACCATCTTGGCAAGCCATTATGAATCCCTCGGTCTCAGACTTTAGCCCGGCTGACCTTAAGAAGGCAAAGGTCAGCCTTTCGGATAAGACAAGGTCTTCTATATTTTTATAGAAGACTCCATGCATTGGCTTATCCGTATGAAGCTGCAGAAAGATGTGTGATGGACGCGTCATAGGTTGGCAGCTACTCGCCGTACTTTAGGCAGAAAGTTGTTGTGTTCTGCAGCTTTAATTTGGGCTTTTCGGCGAGCAGGTTCCAACTCGGTGACAGAATCGCGAGAGACCAAGTTCGTCGGCTGCTTTCTGTGCTGCCTTAAACAAAAAGCCTCCTACCCCTGCATTTTCATGGTCCCGGACCATACAGGGGATCCGAACTCCTTATGACCTTACAGGCTCCATCCAGAACCATCCTATTATGGAGACTTTCCAAACTCAAGAGTCCACGGCCTCCCCGATGTCGTGGGAGGTATTGCCGTGGAACGCACGATTTAGGATGCAAACTCCTATTGAGATGCGTCTTCTTGCAGGTTCCTACATCGAGTTGACGCAACCCTTCCTGAGTCCATTTCACTACTCCAAAGAAGTAGAGAAGGACCGGACTGGCAAGCATCTTAGTAGCAGACGCCTTGTTCTTCCCCGACAGTTTTGAAGACCAGATCTGTCGGAGTCGGTGCTGATACTTGCCGCGGAGAGCGTTTTTCACTACACTCACTTCTTGGGTGGAGCGTTGCTAGACAACCAAGTAAGTGTACGACTCTCCGGCATCTAGATGATATAAGATGCTTCCGTCCACGAGCTGCGCGTCCTCTCCGTAGTTCCCGAATCGACCTCTCTTGAGATGGACCAGTGCACATTTGTCTAGCCCGAACTCCATGCCGACAGCCTGCGTGTACTTCTGTACCACCCTGAGGGACTGGTGTAGGTCCCTCTCCGGAGGCATAAAGTTTAAGGTCATCCATGTAGAAGAGATGGGTCACCTTATGCCTCCTATCGCCGGGGGTACCGCAGTTGTATCCACGGATTTTCCGGAGCGAAACGGATAATGGCAGTAGTGAGATGCAAAACAGAAGGGGGCTGAGGGAGTCTCCCTGAAATACCCCCCTTCTGAAAGTTACCGACTCCGTCTGGACTCTATCATTACCCGATGTGATGGTAAAGCGAGTCCTCCAGAGCGGCATTAGTTCTTCGATGCATCTCACTACGGGACCGGGTACCGCAAGACATGGGAGCAAGTGAACAATAAGCTCATGCGATGTCATATCAAATGCCTTGCGGTAGTTGATCCAGGCCATCCATGGAGAGGTTTCGCTTATACTGCACGGAGTCCGGTGTGACACATCTATCAATCAACAGGTTCTCCTTGCAGCCAGTGACACCTCTCTTCGACCCTCGTTGCTCATATATCTGTTCGTAAACCGGTTCAACTATGTGGAGCACTCGCATGTACAAGATGCGCGTAAACACTTTGTAACATGCGTTTAAACGGGTTATCGGTCAGTAGTTCCTTGAGTTGGACAAATCTCCGTTCTTGGGGATTAGCACTGTGCGCCCCTCAACCACCCAAGAAGGAATTTGCTGCTCCCCATTTAGCCAGGCATTAAAAATTCTGGCCAAATGGTGGTGGGTGCTCGGTAACTTTTTCCACCAAAAGTTATTTATCCCATCGGGACCTGGAGCAGCAAAGTTCTTAGAGCCCTCGAGAGCTCTTCGAACCTCTTCTGGGGTTATTGGTTGGCACACTTCCTGTGGTTGTTGAAACCTTTTACAAAAGGTTTCAGTGTTCAAGCGCCGGAGAGTCTCGATTGAGTGGAAACTTCTCCTCGTAAAGTGTTTTCCAGAGATTTTCCACCTGATCTACAGTCGGCGGATTCTCTGCAACACGCGGAGGCGGTTCGAAAAGGCGCGAGGGCTTTTGGCGGAAGAGTTTATTTTCCGCCAACCCCCTCGCCCGCCTCACTAGTAATTTTTTACAAACCACTAGCATCCGTATCCTGTCAAGACAGTGCTGTTTGGTGGTTCGCAGCACTGCCTCATTGAGTGTGTGATGGACGCGTCTTAAGTTGGCGGCTATTCGACGCACTTTAGGCGTAAACGGCCTATTGGCCGCCATGTAGTCCATCACACATTGGATACGGGATGCGTGTTGCCTGGCCGACCGGATCTTGGCTTCCATCTTTTGTATGCGCCGCACCGCCCTCTCCTGTAGGGAGGCAGTATTTCGCTTCTCCGTCCGAGAAAAGCGTTGAACAGCGGCATACACGGCACAGTTAATGTGCCAGATGTCAGCCCGTTCTGGTAGCGCATCACAAAGTTCTTCATCCACTCTGGCCAGGTCTTGTGGCCCGGGGGCTTTTATGTGGTGTAGCCCCCGTCTGGTACTGAGGCCCTCTGGTACTGGTGGAACAAGGAGAACCACTTCCTCAACCGGTGAATGCGGCGGTCTTTCAGCCACCTCATTCACCGGTCCGGGAGCAGCCCTCACGTAGCCCCTTCTACGCAGATTTTGTGGCGTGAAGGCGCCATGCTCTGGATGCTTGTCACACCACAGAGCATGCATCCGCCCCATGTATCCCCTTCGTGCGGGCTCACTGCTTTCGTAGCATTGCAGAAGGTCTTCCCTTAGCTCATCCGTCCACTCAAAGCGTCCTTGTCCATAGCGTTCGTCATCAACGGGCGCTCCATCCGGTTGGGCCCCACCACCTTGCCCTTGACCCCTATCCATACGAGGTCGATTGTGGGGGCCCTCTCTTCTGTTTACGGGAACCAGAAGTTATTATTATTATTATTGTTATTATTTTTTTTTTTTTTTTTTTTTTCGCGTGCGCGATGCTGGACAGTTCTCCCGTGTCTCCGACATTCTCACGGGAGAAGCGCCAGCGAACTATCCACAGCCACTCCCCGCATCCCGCAGGGTTAGTGACTGTAGATTCCAGATTCGTGTGCCCTAAGAAGACGGAGGGACCCCAGGATAACTGCCTTCTGCATTTGGCCTGCCAACCACTCGGCTGACTTTTGGCAGGCTGGTATGGCCTTTAATTCCGAGAGCAGCGTAGGCCTCATTCCACCAAGTACACCGATTATCAGGACGATCATCTTGACCGAGTAGTCTGGGTATAGCACCCGGAGCTCATACCGGAGATCTCTGTATTTAGTCCGTTTTTCCCCCTCCTTCAAGATGATGTTTGTCTCGGCAGGTGCCGAGAACTCGATGACATACATCATCTTGGTTTGGTGGTCGAGGAGGACTACGTCAGGCTTGTTTGCTTGAATCTGCCTGACCGTCGGGAACGAGTAATTCCAATATATTCTGCACTTCTCGTTCTCGACAACAGACTCGATCTCTCCGGGGACGTAAGGCAGCACTGGTGTTTGGTCTACTTGGTACGAGTGCCGTAGGTAGTAGTATAGCACTCGTAAAGCCGCGTTGTGCCTATGGATGTAGGCCGAAGTCGCGTAAATCGGGCATGCAGATAGTAAGTGCATGAGCGACTCCGGCGCCTGACGGCAGGTCCTACAATTAACGTCAGGGACCTCCACACCCATAATGCGACTGCGGTAGACCAAGGTATTAATAACACCATCTTGGCAGGCCACAATGAATCCCTCGGTCTCCGACTTTAGCCCTGCTGACCGTAAAAAACCAAAGGTCAGCTTCGTCGATAAACCCAGTGGCTCTATGTTGTTATAGAATACACCGTGCATGGGCTTATCGACGTGCTGCCTGAACAGATTTCTCTGCTCGGCAGCTTTAATTTGGGCTTTCAGACGATTTGGCGCCAGCTCAGTTACTGATTCTGGATCAGCACCTCGCCGGCCTCCTCGCCTGAAGTCGAATATGAGACCGAGATCATCTGCGGCCTTGCGTGCTGCCTTAAATAAAAATGCGCCAACTCCCACAGTTTCATGATCTTTCACAAACCGCAGGAGTAGGTCCGAGCTCCTGAGGATGTTGCATGCCACACCCAGCGCTACTCTGCCATGCGTGCACTCCAGACTCAAGAGTCCTCGGCCCCCCCGTTGTCGTGGGAGGTACACTCGAGGAACGGACGACCTAGGATGGATGCTCCTATGAACATGCATCATCTTGCGGGTATCCCTATCCAATTGGCGCAACTCATCTTGTGTCCACTTAACTACTCCAAAGGAGTAGAGCAGAATCGGAACGGCAAGCATATTAGTTGTATTAGTAGTATTATTATTATTATTATTACTGTTATTATTATTATTATTATTATTTTTTTTTTTTTTTTTTTTTTTTCCCAATCCAGTCGCCCTTCTCTCTGCCTCCGATACCAGCCTCCGATCACTGGGTCCGCGAATCGTGTGCTCTGAGCAGGCGTAACGAACCAAGGATAACGGCCTTCTGCATTCTTCCGGCTAAGATTTCTGCCGACTCTCGGCATGCCGGTATCGTCTTCAATTCCGAAAGCAGTGTACGCCTCACCCCACCTAGGCATCCTATGATAAGAACCACTAGTTTAACAGTGTGGTCCGGTAATATTATTATTATTATTTTTTTTTTTTTAGCTAGCTAAAAACCAGTCACCCTTCTCTGTGGCTCCGATCCTCACAGAGGGGAGCTGGTAGTACCGGTAGCCACTCCCCACGCCCGTGGGGTGAGTGACTACTGGGTCCGTGAATCGTGTGCCCTGAGCAGACGTAATGAACCGAGAATGACGGCCTTCTGCATTCTGCCGGCTAAGACCTCTGCCGAGTTTCGGCATGCCGGTATGATCTTAAGTTCCGAAAGCAGTGTGTGTCTCGTTCCACCGAGGGCTCCTATAATCAGTACCACTATCTTAACAGTATGGTCTGGATACAGTCTGCGGAGTTCGAAGAGCAGATCTCGATATTTTGTCCGTTTTTCCTCCTCCTTCAAGACAATGTTGTTCTCCGCGGGAGCCGAGAACTCCACGACGAACAGCCAGGATGGTGTATTTAACACCCTCGTCTATCGTAGTCGTGTCATGGGTATAGAGGTCCCTGATGTCAGCTGCAGGGCCTGCCGCAGGGCGCCAGAGACTCTTATGCACTTGCTGTCGGCTTGCCCGACATACGCAGTCTCGGCCTATATCCAAAGGCACGACGGAGCATTACGAGTGCTTTACTACCATTTAAGGCACTCGTATGGGATAGACGAAACACCAGTGCTGCCTTACGCTACGGGGGATATTGAGTCCGTTGTGGGAAATGAGAAGTGTCTAATTTATTGGAACTACTCTTTTCCCACCGTCAGGCAAATACAAGCCAACAAGCCTGACGTAGTACTCCTCGACCATCAACCCATATTATTATTATTATTATTATTATTATTATTATTATTATTATTATTATTATTATTATTATTATTATTATTTTTGTGAAGCCAGTCGGCCTTCTCTCTATCTCCGATGCCAGAGAGGGTACGCTGGTAATACCAGAGACCACTCCCTACACCGTAGGGTCAGTGGTCACTGGGTCCGCGATTCGTGTGCTCTGAGCAGGCGTAACGAGCCAAGGATAACGACCTTCTGCATTCTGCATTCTTCCGGCTAAGATTTCTACCTTTATTATTATTATTATTATTATTATTTTCCCCTTCTCCTGGGAGAAGTGGTTTCTGGTTCCTGGTTTGTCTGCTGTAATCGGGTACATGGTACCAAGATCACAACATTGACTAGTCACTCCCAAGGAATGATCTCACGATACCAGCTGTATGGAGAATTACTGCTTTTTGCATTCTCGGGTATATAGTGGAGTCAATACCAATCTTCTGTAGCGATGTTCTTAGGTTTTTAGGTATTACTCCGAGCGCAGATATTTTTTTTTTAGGTAGCTAAAAACCAGTCACCCTTCTCTGTGGCTCCGACCCTCACAGAGGGGAGCTCATAGTACCGGTAGCCACTCCCCACGCCCGTGGGGTGAGTGACTACTGGGTCTGGGAATCGTGTGCCCTGAGCAGACGTAATGAACCGAGAATGACGGCCTTCTGCATTCTGCCGGCTAAGACCTCTGCCGAATTTCGGCATGCAGGTATGATCTTAAGTTCCGAAAGCAGTGTGTGTCTCGTTCCACCGAGGGCTCCTATAATCAGTACCACTACTTTAACAGTATGGTCTGGATACGGTCTGCGGAGTTCGAAGAGCAGATCTCGATATTTTGTTCGTTTTTCCTCCTCCTTCAAGACAATGTTGTTCTCCGCGGGAGCCGAGAACTCCACGACAAACATTGTCTTGAGTTGATGGTCGAGGAGTACTACGTCAGGCTGGTTGGCTTGTATTTGCCTGACGGTGGGAAAAGAGTAGTTCCAATAATTAGACACTTCTCATTTCCCACAAGGGACTCAAAATCCCCCGGAGCATAAGGCAGCACTGGTGTTTCGTCTATCCCATACGAGTGCCTTAAATTATAATAAAGCACTTGTAATGCTCCGTCGTGTCTGTGGATATAGGCCGAGACTGCATATGTCGGACAAGCCGACAGCAGGTGCATAAGAGTCTCTGGCGCCATGCGGCAAGCCCTGCAGCTGACATCAGGGACCTTTATACCCATGACACGACTACGACAGACGAGGGTGTTAAACCATCCTGGCAAGCCATTATGAATCCCTCGGTCTCAGACTTCAGCCCGGCTGACCTTAAGAAGGCAAAGGTCAGCCTTTCGGATAAGCCAAGGTTTTCTATATTTTTATAGAAAACTCCATGCATTGGCTTATTCGTGTGAAGCTGCAGAAAGATGTTGTGTTCTGCAGCTTTAATCTGGGCTTTTCGTCGAGCAGGTTCCAACTCGGTGACAGAGTCGGGATTTACCCGCTCGACGTCGAAGAAGAGACCAAGTCCATCAGCTGCTCTCTGTGCTGCCTTAAACAAAAAGGCTCCTATCCCTGCATTTTCATGGTCCCGGACCATGCAGAGGAGGGGATCCGAACTCCTGATGACCTTACAGGCTCCATCCAGAATCATCTTATTATGGAGACTCTCCAAACTCAAGAGTCCACGGCCTCCCCGATGTCGTGGGAGGTATAGCCGTGGAACGGACGAATTAAGATACAAACTCCTATTGAGATGCATCTTCTTACGGGTTCCTACGTCGAGTTGACGCAACTCCTCTCGAGTCCATTTCACTACTCCGAAGGAGTAGAGTAGGATTGGAACGGCAAGCATGTTGGTAGCAGACACCTTGTTCTTCCCCGACAGTTCTGAAGACCAGATCTGTCGGAGTCGGTGCTGATACTTGCCGCGGAGAGCGTTTTTCACTACACTCACTTCTTGGGTGGAGCGTTGCTCGACACCCAAGTAAGTGTACGACTCTCCGGCATCTAGATGATGTAAGATGCTTCCGTCCACGAGCTGCGCGTCCTCTCCGTAGTTCCCGCATCGTCCTCTCTTGGGATGGACCAGTGCACATTTGTCCAACCCGAACTCCATACCGACAGCCTGCGTGCACTCCTGTATCACCCTGAGGGACTGGTGTAGGTCCCTCTCTCCGGAGGCATAAAGTTTAAGGTCATCCATGTAAAATAGATGGGTGACCTTATACCTCCTATCGCCGGGGGTACCGCAGTTGTATCCACGGGTTTTCCGGAGCGAAACGGATAATGGCAGTAGTGAGATGCAAAACACAAGGGGGCTGAGGGAGTCTCCCTGAAATACTCCCCTTCTGAACGTTACCGACTCCGTCTGGACTCTATCGTTACCCGATGTAATGGTAAAGCGAGTCCTCCAGAGCGACATCAGTTCTTCGATGCATCTCACTACGGGACCGGGTACCGCAAGACGTTGGAGCAAGTGAACAATGAGCTCATGCGATGTCATATCAAATGCCTTGCGGTAGTCGATCGCCCTTCAACCACCCAAGAAGGAATTTGCTGCTCCCCATTTAGCCAGGCATTAAAAATTCTGGCCAAATGGTGGTGGGTGCACGATAACTTTTTCCACCAAAAGTTATTTATCCCGTCGGGACCTGGAGCAGTAAAGTTCTTAGAGCCCTCTAGAGCTCTTCGAACCTCTTCTGGGGTTATTGGTTGGCACACTTCCTGTGGTTGTTGAAATCTTTGACAAAAGGTTTCAAAGTGTGCAAGGGCTGAAGAGTCTCGGTTGAGTGGAAGCTTCTCCTCGTAAAGCATTTTCCAGAAGTTTTCCACCTGATCTACAGTCGGCGGATTTTCTGCAACACGCGGAGGCGGTTCGAGAAGGCGTGAGGGCTTTTGGTGGAAGAGTTTATTTTCCGCCAACCCCCTCGCCCGCCTCACTAGTGATTTTTTACAAACCACTAGCATCCGTATCCTGTCGAGACAGTGCTGTTTGGTGGTTCGCAGCACTGCTTCATTGAGTGTGTGATGGACGCGTCTTAAGTTGGCGGCTATTCGACGCACTTTAGGCGTAAAGGGCCTATTGGCCGCCATATAGTCCATCACACATTGGATACGGGATGCGTGTTGCCTCGCCGACCGGATCTTGGCTTCAATCTTTTGTATGCGCCGCTCCGCCCTCTCCTGTGGGGAGGCAGTATTACGCCTCTCCAACCGAGAGAAGCGTTGAGCAGCGGCATACACGGCACAGTTTATGTGCCAGATGTCAGCCCGTTCTGGTAGCGCTTCACGAAGTTCTTCATCCACTCTGGCCAGATCTTGTGGCCCGGGGGCTTTTATGTGGTGCAGCCCCCGTCTGGTACTGAGGCCCTCTGGTACTGGTGGAACGGCAGGGACTGCATCTTCAACCGGTTCATTCGGTGGACCTTCGGTCACCTCATTCACCGGCTGAGGAGCAGCTCTCACGTAGCCCCTGCGACGAAGGTGGGATACATAATCACGCAGGTTTTGTGGCGTGAAGGCGTTATGCTCTGGGTGCCTTGCGCACCACAGAGCATGCATTCGCCCCATGTACCCCCTTCGTGCGGGCTCACTGCTTTCGTAGCACTGCATCAGGCCGTCTCTCAGTTCATCTGTCCACTCAAAGCGTCCTTGTTAATCGCGGTCGTCAACATTGGGCTGTCGATCTTGTTATTATTATTATTATTATTATTTTTTTTTTTTTCGCGTGCGCGATGCTGGACAGTTCTCCCGTGTCTCCGACATTCTCACGGGAGAAGCGCCAGCGAATTATCCACAGCCACTCCCCGCATCCCGCAGGGTTAGTGACTGTAGATGCCAGATTCGTGTGCCCTAAGAAGATGAAGGGACCCCAGGATAACTGCTTTTTGCATTTGGCCTGCCAACCACTCGGCTGACTTTTGGCAGGCTGGTATGGCCTTTAATTCCGAGAGCAGCGTAGGCCTCATTCCACCAAGTACACCGATTATCAGGACGACCATCTTGACCGAGTAGTCTGGGTATAGCACTCGGAGCTCATACCGGAGATCTCGGTATTTAGTCCGTTTTTCTCCCTTCTTCAAGATCATGTTTGTCTCGGCAGGTGCCGAGAACTCGATGACATACATCATCTTGGTTTGGTGGTCGAGGAGGACTATGTCAGGCTTGTTTGCTTGAATCTGCCTGACCGTCGGAAACGAGTAGTTCCAGTATATACGGCACTTCTCGTTCTCGACAACGGACTCGATCTCTCCGAGGACGTAAGGCAGCACTGGTGTTTGGTCTACTTAGTACGAGTACCGTAGGTAGTAGTACAGCACTCGTAGGGTCGCGTTATGTCTATGGATATAGGCCGAAGTCGCATAAATCGGACATGCAGATAGTAAATGCATGAGCGACTCCGGCGCCTGACGGCAGGTCCTACAATTAACATCAGGGACCTCCACACCCATAATGCGACTGCGGTAGACCAACGTGTTAATAACACCATCTTGGCAGGCCACAATGAATCCTTCGGTCTCCGACTTTAGCCCTGCTGACCGTAGAAAAGCAAAGGTCAGCTTTGCCCATAAACCCAGCGTCTCTATGTTGTTATAGAAAACACCGTGCATGGGCTTATCGACGTGCTGCCTGAACAGATTTCTCTGCTCGGCAGCTTTGATTTGGGCTGTCAGGCGATTTGGCGCAAGCTCAGTTACTGATTCTGGATCAGCACCTCGCCGGCCTCCTCGCCTAAAGTCGAATACGAGACCAAGATCATCTGCGGCCTTACGTGCTGTCTTAAATAAAAATGCGCCAACTCCTACAGTTTCATGATCTCTCACGAACCGCAGGAGTGGGTCCGAGCTCCTGAGGATGTTGCATGCCACACCCAGCGCTACTCTGCCATGCGTGCACTCCAGATTCAAGAGCCCTCGGCCCCCCCGTTGGCGTGGGAGGTACACTCGAGGAACGGACGACCTAGGATGAATGCTCCTATGAACATGCATCATCTTGCGGGTATCCCTATCCAATTGGCGCAACTCATCTTGTGTCCACTTAACTACTCCAAAGGAGTAGAGCAGAATCGGAACGGCAAGCATATTAGTTGCAGACACCTTGTTCTTCCCCGAAAGTTCGGAAGACCAAATCTTTCGGAGCCGGTGCCTGTACTTGCCGCGGAGAGTATCACGTCCTGGATGTGATGTTGTTCCACACCCAGGTACGTGTAGGTCTCTCCGGCATCCAGATGTCGTAGGATGCTTCCGTCTGCGAGCTGCGCGTCTTCAAGGAAGATCCCGCTTCGTCCTCTCTTGAGGTGGACGACTGCACACTTGTCCAACCCGAATTCCATGCCAATAGCCAGCGTATACTCTTGGACCACCCTAAGAGAGTTTTGGTGTTCGCACTCTCCGGAGGCATAAAGTTTTAGGTCATCCATATAAAATAGATGGGTGACCTAATGCCTCCGATTGCTGGGTGGACCACATTGGTATCCGCGGGTTTGGCGGATTCCGACAGACAACGGCAGCAGTGAGATGCAAAATAGGAGAGGGCTCAGGGAGTCACCCTGGAAAACTCCTCTCCTAAATGTTACCAAATCTGTCGATACCCGCTGAGCACCAGATGTTATGGTGAAGCGGGTTCTCCAGAGTGGTATCAGCTGTTCGATACATCTCACTAGTGGGGCAGGTACCACAAGGCATTGAAGCAAGTGTAACAATAGTGCATGAGATGTTGTGTCAAATGCCTTGCGGTAATCAATCCACGCCATTGATAGATTACGCTTGTATTACACAGAATCCTGTGTAATACAGCGGTCTATCAATAGGTTCTCTTTGCAGCCTGCCACACCTTTCTTGCCACCACGCTGCTCGTTTATCTGTCTGTAGACCGGCTCAACTGACCTCAATGTCCTGGCATACAAGATACGTGTAAATATCTTGTAACAGGAATTGAGGCAGATGATCGGTCTGTAATTCTTTGGGTCGGACATATCTCCCTTTTTGGGAATTAGTACAGTACGCCCCTCGGCAAACCAGCCCGGTATCGGCTGCCCCTCGTTCAACCATGAGTTGAAAACTAGAGCCAGATGGCGGTGGGTGGAAGGAAATTTCTTCCACCACCAGTTGTTTATGCCATCCGGACCCGGGGCAGCGAAGTTCTTAGTACCAACAAGTGCTTGTTGAACTTCCTCGGTACTGATCGACTTAATGTATATGGACGACATTAAATTATATGGTTCCACCGAAAGACATATCACGAGTTTGTTGCAACTCACGGAAGGATACTCCAATGACGTCAAGATGTCATTTGGTATGGACAAATGTCGTAGACTTAGCGTTGAAAAGGGTCGGACAGTCCACCGAGAATTACTGGATGGGCTCTCTATCGATGCTATGGATCAGGACGAGGCATATAAATATCTGGGCCTCCAACAAACAAAGCGCGTTCAACACAAGGAGATCCGCCTCCGGGTTACAGATGTCTACCTTTCAAGAGTTAATGATGTCCTCAAGTCCAGTCTGAACGGGAAAAACCTATTTAAGGCGCTTAATACCTTTGCCAAAATATTTGCAAGGCAGAATAACGATTTGCATCAGGCTGTCAGGAAATCAGACAACGGGTATACCCCACTGAACTTGCTCCAGGAGGAAGGCCATGAACTCTCTTCCCACGCAGCCTGTATCCAACAAAAGAGACAGGAGTGGTTGGCGAAGCCACTCCATGGTAGATATGCGAACGTCCTTAGTCAACCACACATTGACTCTAAAGCCTCATCTGGCTGGTTGAGACATGCTAATCTCTTTACTGAAACTGAGGGCTTCATGGTTTCCATCCAAGACCAAGTCATTGCCACCAAAAATTACCTCAAGTACACCATGGGAGCCAATGTAGAAGACGACCTGTGTAGAAGATGTCGCCAGCATTCTGAAACTATACAACATATTACGGGTGCTTGCCAGATGTTGGTAGCCACCGAATATCTTAAGAGGCATAATAAAGTGGCAAATAATAATAATAATGATTATTATTATTATTATTATTTTTTTTTTGTTAAAAACCAGTCACCCTTCTCTGTGGCTCCGATCCTCACAGAGGGGTGCTGGTAGTACCGGCAGCCACTCCCCACACCCGTGGGGTAAGTGACTACTGGGTCCGAGAGTCGTGTGCCCTGAGCAGACATAATGAACCGAGGATGACGGCCTTCTGCATTCTGCCGGCTAAGACCTCTGCCGAATTTCGACATGCCGGTATGATCTTAAGTTCCGAAAGCAGTGTGTGTCTCGTTCCACCGAGGGCTCCTATAATCAGTACCACTATCTTAACAGTATGGTCTGGATAGAGTCTGCGGAGTTCGAAGAGCAAATCTCGATATTTTGTCCGTTTTTCCTCCTCCTTCAAGACAATGTTGTTCTCCGCGGGTGCCGAGAACTCCACGACAAACATTGTCTTGAGTTGGTGGTCGAGGAGGACTATGTCACGCTTGTTGGCTTGTATTTGCCTGACGGTGGGAAACGAGTAGTTCCAATAAATTATTATTATTATTATTATTATTATTATTTTTTATTTTTTTATTTTTCTTTCTCTCAGATTACTCTGGTCTAAATCGGCTATTGTTAGCAAGATAGAGACTGCGACCCTACTGTTCTAGGAACGACCGGACTATGTTCGTAGCGTCTAAGATAACCGACTTCTGTATAACTCGGTAGATATTCCAGGGTATTTCTATGTCTTTTATACCGTTTTTTAATGTCTTCGGTATCAGTCCCATGGAGGAGATGATGATCGGCACCACCCTTACAGTTTGCAGCTCCCACATCTCTTGAATCTCGCGTCTCAAGTTGATGTACTTAGTTAGCTTATCGTTGTACTTTGACTATATATCGTGGTTATTGGGAACTGCGACATCTATCAGGAGCGCTTTCTTATCTTTCTTGTATAGAATGGTTATGTTGGGTCTATTATGTTCGATTGTTCTATCTGTTATAATACTCTTGTCCCAATAGATTCTAACCTGTTCGGTTTCTACCACTGGCGGCGGTTTATAGCGGTAGTAGGGTTCATTATTATCTGGCGTTATTTTATGTAGCTTCAGGAGTTCGAGGTATATTATCGCAGCTACTTTGTTGTGTCTTTCCAAATATTTTGTGCCTGCTAAGCTTTCACATCCAGACAGGATATGTTTGATGGTTTCCGATTGACTGTTGCACTTTCTACATTTATCTGTCGTAACCTGTTCTTTTAGGATATGCTTTATTATTATTATTATTTTTTTTTTTTGTTAAAAACCAGTCACTTTTCTCTGTGGCTCCAACCCTCACAGAGGGAAGCTGGTTGTATCGGCAGGCACTCCCCACACCCGTGGGGTAAGTGACTACTGGGTCCGGAAATCGTGTGCCCTGAGCAGACGTAATGAACCGGGAATGACGGCCTTCTGCATTCCGCCGGCTAAGACCTCTGCCGAATTTCGGCATGCCGGTATGATCTTAAGTTCCGAAAGCAGTGTGTGTCTCGTTCCACCGAGGGCTCCTATAATCAGTACCACTATCTTAACAGTATGGTCTGGATGGAGTCTGCGGAATTCGAAGTGTAAATCTCGATATTTTGTCCGTTTTTCCTCCTCCTTCAAGACAATGCTGTTCTCCGCGGGAGCCGAGAACTCCACGACGAACATTGTCTTGAGTTGATGGTCGAGGAGCACTACGTCAGGTTTGTTGGCTTGTATTTGCCTGACGGTGGGAAAAGAGTAGTTCCAAAAAAATTAGGCACTTCTCATTTCCCACAACGGACTCAATATCCCCCGGAGCGTAAGGCAGCACTGGTGTCTCGTCTATCCCATACGAGTGCTTTAGGTGATAATAAAGCACTCGTAATGCTCCGTCGTGCCTCTGGATATAGGCCGAGACTGCATATGTCGGAAAAGCCGACAACAAGTGCATCAGAGTCTCTGGCGCCCTGCGGCAGGCCCTGCAGCTGACATCAGGGACCTCTATACCCACGACACGACTACGATAGACGAGGGTATTAAATACACCATCCTGACAAGCCATTATGAATCCCTCGGTCTCAGACTTCAGCCCGGCTAACCTTAGGAAGGCAAAGGTCAGCCTTTCGGATAAGCCAAGGTTTTCTATATTTTTATAGAAAACTCCATGCATTGTCTTATCCGTGTGAAGCTGCAGAATGATGTTGTGTTCTGCAGCTTTCATTTGGGCTTTTCGCCGAGCAGTTTCCAACTCGGTGACAGAGTCGCGATTTACCCGCTCGACGTCGAAGGAGAAACCAAGTTCATCGGCTGCTCTCTGTGCTGCCTTAAACAGAAAGGCTCCTACCCCTGCATTTTCATGGTCCCGGACTATGCAGAAGAGGGGATCCGAACTCCTGATGACCTTACAGGCTCCATCCAGAACCATGCTATTATGGAGACTCTCCAAGCTCAAGAGTCCACGGCCTCCCCGATGTCGCGGGAGGTATAGCCGCGGAACGGACGATTTAGGATGCAAACTCCTATTGAGATGCATCTTCTTGCGGGTTCCTACGTCGAGTTGACGCAACTCTTCTCGACTCCACTTCACTACCCCAAAGGAGTTGTATCCACGGGTTTTCCGGAGCGAAACGGATAATGGCAGTAGTGAGATGCAAAAGAGAAGGGGGCTGAGGGAGTCTCCCTGAAATACTCCCCTTCTGAATGTTACCGACTCCGTCTGGACTCTATCGTTACCCGATGTAATAGTAAAGCGAGACCTCCAGAGCGGCATCAGTTCTTCGATGCATCTCACTACGGGACCGGGTACCGCAAGACATCGGAGCAAGTGAACAATAAGCTCATGTGATGTCATATCAAATGCCTTGCGGTAGTCGATCCAGGCCATGGAGAGGTTCCGCTTATACTGCACGGAGTCCTGCGTGACACATCTGTCAATCAACAGGTTCTCCTTGCAGCCAGCGACACCTCTCTTCTTCCCTCGTTGCTCATATATCCGTTCGTAAACCGGTTCAACTGCGTGGAGCACTCGCATGTACAAGATGCGCGTAAACACCTTGTAATATGCGTTTAAACAGGTTATCGGTCGGTAGTTCCTTGGGTTGGACAAATCTCCGTTCTTGAGGATCAGCACTGTCCGCCCTTCAACCACCCAAGAAGGAATTTGCTGCTCCCCATTTAGCCAGGCATTAACAATTCTGGCCAAATGGTGGTGGGTGCTCGGTAACTTTTTCCACCAAAAGTTATTTATCCCATCGGGACCTGGAGCAGCAAAGTTCTTAGAGCTCTCGAGAGCTCTTCGAACCTCTTCTGGGGTTATTGGTTGGCACACTTCCTGTGGTGGTTGAAACCTTTGACGAAAGGTTTCAAAGTGTGCAAGGGCCGGAGAGTGGAAGCTTCTCCTCGTAAAGCGTTTTCCAGAACTTTTCCACCTGATCTGCAGTCCACGGATTCTCTGCAACACGCGGAGGCGGTTCGAAAAGGCGCGAGGGCTTTTGGCGGAAGAGTTTATTTTCCGCCAGCCCCCTCGCCCGCGTCACTAGTGATTTTTTACAAACCACTAGCATCCGTATCCTGTCGAGACAGTGCTGTTTGGTGGTTCGCAGCACTGCCTCATTGAGTGTGTGATGGACGCGTCTTAAGTTGGCGGCTATTCGACGCACTTTAGGCGTAAACGGCCTATTGGCCGCCATGTAGTCCATCACACATTGGATACGGGATGCGTGTTGCCTCGCCGACCGGATCTTGGCTTCCATCTTTTGTATGCGCCGCTCCGCTCCCTCCTGTGGGGAGGCAGTATTACGCCTCTCCGTCCGAGAAAAGCGTTGAACAGCGGCATACACGGCACAGTTAATGTGCCAGATGTCAGCCCGTTCTGGTAGCGCATCACGAAGTTCTTCATCCACTCTGGCTAGGTCTTGTGGCCCGGGGGCTTTTATGTGGTGTAGCCCCCGTCTGGTACTGAGGCCCTCTGGTACTGGTGGAACAAGGAGAACCACTTCCTCAACCGGTGAATGCGGCGGTCTTTCGGCCACCTCATTCACCGGTCCAGGAGCAGCCCTCACGTAGCCCCTTCTACGAAGATGAGATACATAGTCACGCAGATTTTGTGGCGTGAAGGCGCCATGCTCTGGATGCTTGTCACACCACAGAGCATGCATCCGCCCCATGTATCCCCTTCGTGCGGGTTCACTGCTTATTATTATTATTTTTATTATTATTATTATTTTTTTTTTTTCGGTTTCCGGCTGCCGGACAGGGCTTCCGTGGCCTCCGACACCACACGGTAGCCGCGCCGGCTAATTCATTACAGCCACTCTCCACGACCTGTGGAGTTAGTGACTGTAAACACCTGAATCATGTGCCCTAAGCAGACGAAGGGACCCCAAGATAACCGCCTTCTGCATTTGACCTGCCAACCATTCTGCCGAATTCTGACAGGCCGGTATGATCTTTAATTCTGAGAGCAGCGAAGGCTTCATCCCTCCAAGTACGCCGATTATTAGGACGACCATCTTGACCGAGTAGTCTGGGTACAGCACTTGGAGCTCATACCGGAGATCACAATATTTGGTCCGTTTTTCCCCCTCCTTCAAAGCGAGGTTTGTCTCAGCAAGTGCTGAGAATTCGATTACAAACATCACTTTGTTGTGATGGTCGAGGAGGACTATGTCAGGCTTGTTGGCTTGAATAAGCCTGACGGTCGGGAACGAGTAGTTCCAATAAATTCGGCACCTCTCGTTCTCGACAACGGACTCAATATCTCAGGGGATGTAAAGCAGCACTGGTGTTTGGTCTACCCCGTTCGAGTGCCGTAGATGGTAGTATAGCACTCGTAAAGCCGCGTTATGGCGGTGGATGTAGGCCGAAATCGCGTATATCGGGCATGCTGAAAGCAAATACATCAGCGATTCCGGCGCCTGACGGCAGGTCCTGCAGTTGATATTAGGGACCTCTGCACCCATTACGCGGCTTCGGTAGACCAAGGTGTTTATTACACCATCCTGACAGGCCACAATGAATCCCTCGGTCTCCGACTTAAGCCCAGCTGACCTTAGAAAGGCGAATGTCAGCCTAGTCGATAAACCCAGTGTTTCTATGTTCTTATAGTACACACCGTGCATGGGTTTATCGACATGCTGCCTGAACAGATTCTCCTGTTCGGCAGCTTTTATTTGGGCTTTCATACGGTTTGGCTGAAGCTCGGTGACTGAATCTGGATCAGCACCGCGTCGGCCACCTCGTCTGACGTCGAATACGAGACCAAGTTCATCTGCGGCTCTTTTTGCTGCCTTGAAAAATCCTGCGCCCACCCCTGCCATTTCATGATCTCTCACTAATAGCAGGAGCGGATCCGAGCTCCTGAGAATGTTACATGCCATACTCAGTGCTACTCTGCCATGCATACACTCCAGACTCAAGAGTCCTCGGCCCCCCTGATGACGTGGGAGATAAACACGAGGAACGGACGATCTAGGATGAATACTCCTATGGATGTTCATCATCTTGCGGGTATCTCTGTCTAGTTGGCGCAGCTCATCTACCGTCTATTTTACTACCCCAAAGGAGTAGAGTAGAACAGGAACGGCGAGCATGTTAGTGGCAGACGCCTTATTCTTCCCCGAAAGTTCGGACGACCAAATCTTTCGAAGTAGGCATCTGTACTAGCCGCGGAGAGACTTCTTGATTTGTTGCACATCCTGGATGTGGTGTTGCTGCACACCCAGGTATGTGTAGGTCTCTCCGGCATCCAGATGTCTTAGGATGCTTCCGTCTGCGAGCTGCGCGTCCTCAGAGAATTCCCCGCATCGCCCTCTCTTGAGGTGGACGACCGCGCACTTGTCCAACCCGAACTCCATACCAATGGCCCGCGTGTACTCCTCGACCACCCTCAGAGCGTTTTGAAGTTCTCGCTCTCCGGAGGCATACAGTTTTAGGTCATCCATATAGAACAGATGAGTAACCTTATGCCTCCGGTTGCTGGGTGGGCCACAGAGGTACCCGCGAGTTTGGCGGAGCTCAACAGACAACGGCAGCAGTGAGATGCAGAAGAGGAGGGGACTCAGAGAATCTCCCTGGAAAACTCCTCTTCGGAATGCCACCTGCTCTGTCGTAACCCGCTGTGCACCTGATGTTATGGTGGCAGAGCGGCATCAGTTCTTCAATACATCTCACCACGGGACCGGGTACCGCAAGACATTGGAGCAAGTGTAAAATAAGCTCATGAGATGTCGTGTCAAATGCCTTGCGGTAGTCGATCCAGGCCATGGAGAGGTTCCGCTTATACTGCACGGAGTCCTGCGTGACACATCTGTCAATCAGCAGGTTCTCCTTGCAGCCAGCGACACCTCTCTTCGACCCTCGTTGCTCATATATCCGTTCGTAAACCGGTTCAACTGCGTGGAGCACCCGCATGTACAAAATGCGTGTAAACACTTTGTAACATGCGTTTAAACAGGTTATCGGGCGGTAGTTCTTTGGGTTAGACAAATCTCCGTTCTTGGGGATCAGCACTGTCCGCCCCTCAACAACCCAAGAAGGAATTTGCTGCTCCCTATTTAGCCAGGCATTAAAAATTCTGGCCAAATGGCGGTGGGTACTCGATAACTTCTTCCACCAAAAGTTGTTTATCCCGTCGGGACCTGGAGCAGCAAAGTTCTTAGAGCCCTCAAGAGCTCTTCGAACCTCTTCTGGGGTTATTGGTTGGCACACCTCGTGTGGTTGCCGAAACCTTTGGCTAAAGGTTTCAAAGTGTGCCAGGGCTGGAGCGTCCCTGTTGAGTGGAAGCTTCTGTTCGTACAACGTTTTCCAGAAGTTTTCCACCTGATCTGCAGTCGGCAGATTTTCAACAACACGCTGAGGATGTTCGAAAAGGCGCGAGGGCTTTTTGCGGAAAAGTTGATTTTCTGCTAGCCCCCTCGCCCGCCTCACTAGTGACTTCTTACAAGACACTAGCATCCGTATCCTGTCGAGGCAGTGCTGTTTGGTGGTTTGCAGCACTGCCCCATTAAGTGTGTGATGGACGCGTCTTAAGTTGGCAGCTACTCGCCGCACTTTAGGCGTGAAAGGCCTATTGGCTGCCATATAGTCCGTCACACATTGGATACGGGATGCGTGTTGCCTCGCCGACCGGATCTTGGCTTCCATCTTCTGTATGCGCCGTCCCGCTCTTTCTTGTGGAGAGGTAGTATTTCGCCTCTCCACTTGAGACAAGCGTTGAGCGGCAGCATACACGGCACTATTTATGTGCCAGATGTCAGCCTCTTCTGGTAGCGCTGCACGAAGTTCTGCATCCACTCTGGCCAGATCTTGTGGCCTGGGGGGTTTTATGTTGTGCAACCCCCGTCTGGTACTGAGACCCTCTGGTGTTAGTGGAACGATAGGAACCGCTTCCTCAACCGGTTCGTTCGGTGGCTGTTCGGCCACCTCATTCACTGGCTGAGGAGCGGCTCTGACATAGCCTCTAGCACGAAGGTGGGATACATAATCACGTAGGTTCTGAAGTGTGAAGGCGTCATGCTCTGGGTGGTTTTCACACCACAGAGCATGCATTCGCGCCATGTACCCCCTTCGGCCAGGCTCACTGCTTTCATAACAGTGCATCAGGTCGTCTCTCAGTTCATCTGTCCACTCAAAGCGTCCTTGGTTGTAGCGGTCGTCGTCAATGGGCATCCTTCCCTGTTGGGCCCCACCAACTTGCCCTTGACCCCTATCCGCACGGGGTCGATCGTGGGGGCCCTGTCTTCGGCCAACTGGAACCGGAGGATCGGGCTTGTGGGTGGTTAGCCCAATAAGCCCACGACCGACACCAGAGGGGAAAGCGCTTTCCCCTCCCGGGTGCGCTAGGGCTGCCGGTTCTGTTTTGCACCCCCAGCTGGAGTAAGTGGTGGCGCTACTCACCAAAGGCTAGATGGATAACGGTTAGCCTCTCCTGCTTATTTATTATTTTTTTTTTTCGCGTGCGCGATTCTGGACAGTTCTCCCGTGTCTCCGACATTCTCACGGGAGAAGCGCCAGCGAATTATCCAGAGCCACTCCCCGCATCCCGCAGGGTTAGTGACTGTAGATGCCAGATTCGTGTGCCCTAAGAAGACCCCAGGATAACTGCCTTCTGCATTTGGCCTGCCAACCACTCGGCTGACTTTTGGCAGGCTGGAATGGCCTTTAATTCCGAGAGCAGCGTAGGCCTCATTCCACCAAGTACACCGATTATCAGGACGACCATCTTAACCGAGTAGTCTGGGTATGGCACTCGGAGCTCATACAGGAGATCTCGGTATTTAGTCCGTTTTTCTCCCTCCTTCAAGATGATGTTTGTTTCGGCAGGTGCCGAGAACTCGATGACAAACACCATCTTGGTTTGGTGGTCGAGGAGGACTATGTCAGGCTTGTTTGCTTGAATCTGCCTGACCGTCGGAAACGAGTAGTTCCAGTATATACGGCACTTCTCGTTCTCGACAACGGACTCGATCTCTCCGGGGACGTAAGGCAGCACTGGTGTTTGGTCTACTTGGTACGAGTGCCGTAGGTAGTAGTACAGCACTCGTAGGGCCGCGTTATGTCTATGGATGTAGGCCGAAGTCGCATAAATCGGACATGCAGATAGTAAATTCATGAGCGAATCCGGCGCCTGACGGCAGGTCCTACAATTAACATCAGGGACCTCCACACCCATAATGCGACTGCGGTAGACCAACGTGTTAATAACTCCATCTTGGCAGGCCACAATGAATCCATCGGTCTCCGACTTTAGCCCTGCTGACCGTAGAAAAGCAAAGGTCAGCTTTGCGGATAAACCCAGCGTCTCTATGTTGTTATAGAAAACATCGTGCATGGGCTTATCGACGTGCTGCCTGAACAGATTTCTCTGCTCGGCAGCTTTGATCTGGGCTGTCAGGCGATTTGGCGCAAGTTCAGTTACTTATTATTATTATTATTATTATTATTATTATTTTTTTTTTTTTTTATTATTTTTTTTTTTTTCGTAAAAGCCAGTCACCCTTTATACTCTGTGGCTCCGACACTCACAGAGGGGAGCTGGTAGTACCGGCAGCCACTCCCCACGTCCGTGGGGTGAGTGACTACTGGGTCCGAGAATCGTGTGCCTTGAGTAGACGTAATGAGCCGAGGATAATGGTCTTCTGCATCCTGCCGGCTAAGATCTCTGCCGAATTTCGGCATGCCGGTATGATCTTTAGTTCTGAAAGCAGCGTGTGTCTCGTTCCACCGAGGGCTCCTATGATCAGGACCACTAGCTTAACAGTATGGCCAGGGTAAAGCCTGCGGAGCTCGAAGAGCAAATCTCGATATTTCGTCCGTTTTTCCTCCTCCTTCAAGACAATGTTATTCTCCGCGGGAGCCAAGAACTCCACGACAAACATTGTCTTGAGTTGGTGGTCGAGGAGGACCACGTCAGGCTTATTAGCTTGTATTTGCCTGACTGTGGGAAACGAGTAGTTCCAATAAATTAGACACTTCTCATTTCCCACAACGGACTCAATATCCCCCGGAGCGTAAGGCAGCACTGGTGTCTCGTCTATCCCATACGAGTGCCTTAAGTAATAATAAAGCACTCGTAATGCTGCGTCGTGCCTCTGGATATAGGCCGAGACTGCATATACTGGACAAGCCGACAGCAAATGCATTAATGTCTCCGGCGCCCTGTGGCAGGTCCTGCAGCTGACATCAGGGACCTCTATACCCATGACACGACTTCGATAGACGAGTGTGTTGAATACACCATCCTGACACGCCATTATGAATCCCTCGGTCTCAGACTTCAGCCCGGCTGACCTTCAGAAAGCAAAGGTCAGCCTTTCGGATAAGCCGCGGTCTTCTATATTTTTATAGAAGACTCCGTGCAATGGCTTATCCGAGTGTAGCTGCAGAAATAGATCAATTTCAGCAGCTTTGACTTGGGCTTTTTGCCGAGCGGGTTCCAACTCGGTGACAAAGTCGTGATTAACCCGCTCAGCGTCGAAGACCAAACCGAGTTCATCGGCGGCTCTGCGCGCTGCCTTAAACAAAAAGGCTCCTACTCCTGCACTTTCATGGTCTCGGACCATGCAGAGGAGGGGATCCGAACTCCTTATGACCTTACAGGCTCCATCCAGAACCATCCTGTTATGGAGACTCTTCAAACTCAAGAGTCCACGGCCTCCCCGATGTCGTGGGAGATATAACCGTGGAACGGACGATTTAGGGTGCAAATTATTATTATTATTATTATTATTATTATTATTATTTTCCGATGTTCACAGGTTTTTTCTGGTAGGTATTTCAGGTATAAACGGCCTTGCGGCAAGTTTAAGCTGAAGAATTACGTAGGGTAAGTATTACTATGTAGATGTTATTTTATTGTAGTATATTTCTAACGATGTTGCATGTGGATAATAATGCTGCCTTTTGCATTTCCAGATAGATTTTCGGGGGAAGATTTAGTTCTTTGATAGAGTTATGAAGAGATTTTGGTATTTCGCCGGTTGCTCCCATGACTATAGGTATTATTATTATTATTATTTTTTTTTGTCGCGTGTGCGATGCTGGACAGTTCTCCCGTGTCTCCGACATTCTCACGGGAGAAGCGCCAGCGGATTATCCGCAGCCACTCCCCGCGTCCCGCAGGGTTAGTGACTATAGATGCCAGATTCGTGTGCCCTAAGAAGACGAAGGGACCCCAGGATATTATTATTATTATTTTTTTTTTTTAGTTTATAAAAGCCAGTCACCCTTTATACTCTGTGGCTCCGACACTCACAGAGGGGAGCTGGTAGTACCGGCAGCCACTCCCCACGTCCGTGGGGTGAGTGACTACTGGGTCCGAGAATCGTGTGCCCTGAGTAGACGTAATGAGCCGAGGATAATGGCCTTCTGCATCCTGCCGGCTAAGATCTCTGCCGAATTTCGGCATGCCGGTATGATCTTTAGTTCTGAAAGCAGTGTGTGTCTCGTTCCACCGAGGGCTCCTATGATCAGGACCACTAGCTTAACAGTATGGCCTGGGTAAAGCCTGCGGAGCTCGAAGAGCAAATCTCGATATTTCGTCCGTTTTTCCTCCTCCTTCAAGACAATGTTATTCTCCGCGGGAGCCGAGAACTCCACGACAAACATTGTCTTGAGTTGGTGGTCGAGGAGTACCATGTCAGGCTTATTAGCTTGTATTTGCCTGACGGTGGGAAACGAGTAGTTCCAATAAATTAGACACTTCTCATTTCCCACAACGGACTCAATATCCCCCGGAGCGTAAGGCAGCACTGGTGTCTCGTCTATCCCATACGAGTGCCTTAAGTGATAGTAAAGCACTCGTAATGCTGCGTCGTGCCTCTGAATATAGGCCGAGACTGCATATACTGGACAAGCCGACAGCAAATGCATTAATGTCTCCGGCGCCCTGTGGCAGGTCCTGCAGCTGACATCAGGGACCTCTATATCCATGACACGACTTCGATAGACGAGTGTGTTGAATACACCATCCTGGCACGCCATTATGAATCCCTCGGTCTCAGACTTCAGCCCGGCTGACCTTAAGAAAGCAAAGGTCAGCCTTTCGGATAAGCCGCGGTCTTCTATATTTTTATAGAAGACGCCGTGCAATGGCTTATCCGAGTGTCGCTGCAGAAATAGATCAATTTCAGCAGCTTTGACTTGGGCTTTTTGCCGAGCAGGTTCCAACTCGGTGACAGAGTCTTGGTTAACCCGCTCAGCGTCGAAGACCAGACCGAGTTCATCGGTGGCTCTGCGTGCTGCCTTGAACAAAAAGGCTCCTACTCCTACACTTTCATGGTCTCGGACCATGCAGAGGAGGGGATCCGAACTCCTTATGACCTTACAGGCTCCATCCAGAACCATTCTGTTATGGAGACTCTCCAAACTCAAGAGTCCACGGCCTCCCCGATGTCGTGGGAGATATAACCGTGGAACGGACGATTTAGGGTGCAAACTCCTATAGAGATGCATATTTTTTCGGGTTCCTATTATTATTATTATTATTATTATTTTTTTTTTTTTTTTTTTTTTTTTTTTTTCGGTTTCCCGTTGCCGGACAGGGCTTCCGTGGCCTCCGACACCACACGGTAGCCGCGCCGGCTAATTAATTACAGCCACTCTCCACGACCTGTGGAGTTAGTGACTGTAAACACCTGAATCATGTGCCCTAAGCAGACGAAGGGACCCCAAGATAACCGCCTTCTGCATCTGACCTGCCAACCATTCTGCCGAATTCTGACAGGCCGGTATGATCTTTAATTCTGAGAGCAGCGAAGGCTTCATCCCTCCGAGTACGCCGATTATTAGGACGACCATCTTGACCGAGTAGTCTGGGTACAGCACTTGGAGCTCATACCGGAGATCACGATATTTTGTCCGTTTTTCCCCCTCCTTCAAAGCGATGTTTGTCTCAGCAGGTGCTGAGAATTCGATGACAAACATCACTTTGTTCTGATGGTCGAGGAGGACTATGTCAGGCTTGTTGGCTTGAATGAGCCTGACGGTCGGGAACGAGTAGTTCCAATAAATTCGGCACCTCTCGTTCTCGACAACGGACTCAATATCTCCGGGGATGTATTATTATTATTATTATTATTATTATTATTATTATTATTATTATTATTATTATTATTATTATTATTATTATTTCTCTTTATCTCGCGCTTGGCGGTGCTTTTACTCATGCACATCGGCCTGGTGGCAAGATGTACTATGGTGAGTCACAACTAAGAGAGGAACTTGCGGACGATGCTACAGGTGTTCAGGATGACTGATTTTTGGATATCTCTCATGGTACCCAGTTCTATGGTCAGTGAAACTAAACTCTCCTTTAAACTCCTTGGAATAACTCCAGTGGACGAGATTACAATAGGTACCACTCGGACAGTGTCTTGTTGCCACTGTTGCTTGATTTCCATGGCGAGATCCGCGTACTTATTGATTTTGGCTGCGTAAGTGTCACGGAGGTTATTTGTATTGGGCACCGCCACATCTATGAGGATGGTCTTCTTCCTGCCTTTATCAACCCAGATAATGTCGGGTCGATTTGCAGCTATTGTCCTATCCGTGAGCACTGTTCTGTCCCAGTACAATCGGTGGTTCTCGTTTTCAAGCACACTCTGGGGGCTGTATCGGTAATGTGGTAGTTGGTCTGTGTTTAGTCCTGTAATTCTTGCCAATTGTTGGTGAATGATTCTGGCGACATTATTGTGACGCTGTAAGTAGTCGGACGATGTTAACTGCGTACACCCTGCAGTGATATGCTGTATTGTTTCTGGACGGCCGTTACATTTTCGGCACAAATCATCAGCTACTCCTTGATCCTTAACTATATATTTCATATAGTTTTTCGTGGCGATGACTTGATCTTGGATAGCTATCATAAATGCCTCAGTTTCTGGGAAAAGGTCTCTGTGACTCAGCCAGTAGTTCGACGCAATTTTGTCTACATAATCCAGGCCGAGATCGTTAGGATGCCTACCGTGAAGTTGTTTTTGTATCCATTGATCTTGTTGGGATCTTGTAAAGGCTCGTTTTGTAGTGCCTGCGGTTTGTGCAGGCCTACTTAGGCACAGGGGGGTGTAGTTTAGATCGACCGCACATATTGCAGTGTAGAGAGGGTGTGAATCTATTTTCCTAAGGAAATATTGTTGTAGGTCGTGTGTGATCTTTTGGTGGAGGTACGCTAGACTGATTAAGCCCCGTCCACCCTCTTCTCGGGGAATTGTTAACCTCTCAACGGCTGACTTCGGGTGGAGGATGCCGTGTTTTGTGAGGATTACTCTTGTCTGCCTCTCTGCATCTGCTATATCAGTGGCCGTCCATTTGATCACACCAAACGTGTATGTGATGACGGGCATAGCATATGTATTTATGGCGCTGATGAGGTTTTTGCCGCTAAGTTTGGTTTTTAGCAGGCTTTTTAGTCTTGCAGTATAATTTGCCATAGTCCTTTCTCTGATGGTTTTCTGCTCAGTACGGGTAGACTGTAGCATTCCGAGGTATTTGTACAAGTCCTCATCCTTATTATTATTATTATTATTATTATTATTATTATTATTATTATTATTATTATTATTATTATTATTATTATTATTATTATTATTATTATTATTATTATTATTATTATTATTACTATTATTATTATTTTTAGTTAAGAACCTGTCACCCTTTTCTGTGGCTCCGACCCTCACAGAGGGGAGCTGGTAGTACCGGCAGCCACTCCCCACACCCGTGGGGTAAGTGACTCCTGGGTCCGAGAATCGTGTGCCCTGAGCAGACGTAATGAACCGAGAATGATGGCCTTCTGCCGAATTTCGGCATGCCGGTATGATCTTAAGTTCCGAAAGCAGGGTGTGTCTCGTTTCACCGAGAGCTCCTATAATCAGTATCACTATCTTGATAGTATGGTCTGGATAGAGTCTGCGGAGTTCGAAGAGCAAATACTTGCCGCGGAGAGCGTTTTTCACTACACTCACTTCTTGGTTGGAGCGTTGCTCGACACCCAAGTAAGTGTACGACTCTCCGGCATCTAGATGATGTAAGATGCTTCCGTCTACGAGCTGCGCGTCCTCTCCGTAGTCCCCGCATCGTCCTCTCTTGAGATGGACCAGTGCACATTTGTCCAACCCGAACTCCATACAGACAGCCTGCGTGTACTCCTGTACCACCCTAAGGGACTGGTGTAGGTCCCTTTCTCCGGAGGCATAAAGTTTAAGGTCATCCATATAGAACAAATGGGTGACCTTATGCCTCCTATCGCCGGGGGTACCACAGTTGTATCCACGGGTTTTCCGGAGCAAAACGGATAATGGCAGTAGTGAGATGCAAAATAGAAGGGGGCTGAGGGAGTCTCCCTGAAATACTCCTCTTCTGAACGATACCGGCTCCGTCTGGACTCTATCGTTACCGGATGTTATAGTAAAGCGAGTCCTCTAGAGCGGCATCAGTTCTTCAATACATCTCACTACAGGACCGGGTACCGCAAGACATTGGAGCAAGTGTAAAATGAGCTCATGAGATGTCATGTCAAATGCCTTGCGGTAGTCGATCCAGGCCATGGAGAGGTTCCGCTTATACTGCACGGAGTCCTGCGTGACACATCTGTCAATCAGCAGGTTCTCCTTGCAGCCAGCGACACCTCTCTTCGACCCTCGTTGCTCATATATCCGTTCGTAAACCGGTTCAACTGCGTGGAGCACCCGCATGTACAAAATGCGTGTAAACACTTTGTAACATGCGTTTAAACAGGTTATCGGGCGGTAGTTCTTTGGGTTAGACAAATCTCCGTTCTTGGGGATCAGCACTGTCCGCCCCTCAACAACCCAAGAAGGAATTTGCTGCTCCCTATTTAGCCAGGCATTAAAAATTCTGGCCAAATGGCGGTGGGTACTCGATAACTTCTTCCACCAAAAGTTGTTTATCCCGTCGGGACCTGGAGCAGCAAAGTTCTTAGAGCCCTCAAGAGCTCTTCGAACCTCTTCTGGGGTTATTGGTTGGCACACCTCGTGTGGTTGCCGAAACCTTTGGCTAAAGGTTTCAAAGTGTGCCAGGGCTGGAGCGTCCCTGTTGAGTGGAAGCTTCTGTTCGTACAACGTTTTCCAGAAGTTTTCCACCTGATCTGCAGTCGGCAGATTTTCAACAACACGCTGAGGATGTTCGAAAAGGCGCGAGGGCTTTTTGCGGAAAAGTTGATTTTCTGCTAGCCCCCTCGCCCGCCTCACTAGTGACTTCTTACAAGACACTAGCATCCGTATCCTGTCGAGGCAGTGCTGTTTGGTGGTTTGCAGCACTGCCCCATTAAGTGTGTGATGGACGCGTCTTAAGTTGGCAGCTACTCGCCGCACTTTAGGCGTAAAAGGCCTATTGGCTGCCATATAGTCCGTCACACATTGGATACGGGATGCGTGTTGCCTCGCCGACCGGATCTTGGCTTCCATCTTCTGTATGCGCCGTCCCGCTCTTTCTTGTGGAGAGGTAGTATTTCGCCTCTCCACTTGAGACAAGCGTTGAGCGGCAGCATACACGGCACTATTTATGTGCCAGATGTCAGCCTCTTCTGGTAGCGCTGCACGAAGTTCTGCATCCACTCTGGCCAGATCTTGTGGCCCGGGGGGTTTTATGTTGTGCAACCCCCGTCTGGTACTGAGACCCTCTGGTGTTGGTGGAACCATAGGAACCGCTTCCTCAACCGGTTCGTTCGGTGGCTGTTCGGCCACCTCATTCACTGGCTGAGGAGCGGCTCTGACATAGCCCCTAGCACGAAGGTAGGATACATAATCACGTAGGTTCTGAGGTGTGAAGGCGTCATGTTCTGGGTGGTTTTCACACCACAGAGCATGCATTCGCGCCATGTACCCCCTTCGGCCGGGCTCACTGCTTTCATAACAGTGCATCAGGTCGTCTCTCAGTTCATCTGTCCACTCAAAGCGTCCTTGGTTATAGCGGTCGTCATCAATGGGCATCCTTCCCTGTTGGGCCCCACCCTCTTGCCCTTGACCCCTATCCGCACGGGGTCGATCGTTATTATTATTATTATTATTATTATTATTATTCTTTTTTTTCTCAGTTTATACCGGACTTTTATTTAAAAAACATTATCCCAGTTGGAGAAGAATTCACTTCGGCCAGCTGCGACTAGTACGATAGAAATTTTCGTACTATTTGGCATGTCTGTAATATAACGGCTTTCTGCATGATGGAGACTAGGTAAGTAGGTAATTCGAGGATGGTAAGTTTTGGATGTAAATTTTTAGTAAGAACTCCGTCTACTGATATCACGAGCGGAACTATTATGGCTTCGTTAAGCTTCCAGAGTCTTTTAATTTCGATAGCGACATTTATATATTTTTGTAGTTTATGTTGTTCTGTTTTTAGTAGGTTATGGGTGAGCGGAACTGCTACGTCGATAATCCATGCTTTTTTATTGTGTTTGTCGATTAGTACCATGTCTGGTCTATTGATATCCACTGTTTTGTCAGTTATTATCTGTCTGTCCCAATATAGAATTGTATCGTTGGACTCAAGAACTGGGACTGGCGTGTACTTGTAATATGGCTGTACGTTCTGGATCAGGTCATATTTTGAAGCTAGGTGGGAATGGATGATTTTGGCCACCTGGTTTTGTCTGCCTAAGTATTCTGTATCTGATAATGCTGGGCAGCCGCTCGTAATGTGGTAATGTGGTTGGTTACACCTTCTGCATTTATCAATGACGTTCAGTTTTAGGATATTTCTCTCGTAGTTTTTTGTTTTTATTATTTTATCTTGTATTGCGGTAATGAAACCTTAAGTCTCTGGATGTAAGTATCCTTTTTTTAGATGCGATAGGGATGACATCCTATCTATATAATCAGCTGATAGTTGAGTTGGATATCTTCCATGGAGGGACTTCTCGCGCCATGAAGCGAGCCTTGATGTCCTGTCTTCTAGCGGGGTGACAGGATCGGGAGAGGAGAGTTTAAGTGGAGTAAATGCGTCGTCGAGGCTGACTATTTTTTTGTTGTTAGGGTGTTGATGTTCCTTCATATATTTTCTGATTTTACTCTCCTGTGATCTGCACAGACATTTTAGGTTTAGTAGGCCTCTGCCTCCATCTTTTCTCGCTTATTATTATTATTATTATTATTATTATTATTATTTTATTTATTTATTTTTTTTGTAAAAGCCAGTCACCCTTTAAACTTTGTGGCTCCGACACTCACAGAGGGGAGCTGGTAGTACCGGTAGCCACTCCCCACGCCCGTGGGGTGACTGACTACTGGGTCCGCGAATCGTGTGCCCTGAGCAGACGTAATGAACCGAGGATGACGGCCTTCTGCATTCTGCCGGCTAAGACCTCTGCCGAATTTCGGCATGCCGGTATGATCTTAAGTTCTGAAAGCAGTGTGTGTCTCGTTCCACCGAGGGCTCCTATAATCAGTACCACTATCTTAACAGTATGGTCTGGATAGAGTTATTATTATTATTATTATTTTTTTTTTCGCGATGCTGGACAGTTCTCCCGTGTCTCCAACATTCTCACGGGAGAAGCGCCAGCGAATTATCCACTCCCCGCATCCCGCAGGGTTAGTGACTGTAGATGCCAGATTCGTGTGCCCTAAGAAGACGAAGGGACCCCAGGATAACTGCCTTCTGCATTTGGCCTGCCAACCACTCGGCTGACTTTTGGCAGGCTGGTATGGCCTTTAATTCCGAGAGCAGCGTAGGCCTCATTCCACCAAGTACACCGATTATCAGGACGACCATCTTAACCGAGTAGTCTGGGTATAGCACTCGGAGCTCATACCGGAGATCTCGGTAGTTAGTCCGTTTTTCTCCCTCCTTCAAGATGATGTTTGTCTCGGCAGGTGCCGAGAACTCGATGACATACATCATCATTATTATTATTATTATTATTTTTTTTTTGTAAAAGCCAGTCACCCTTTAAACTCTGTGGCTCCGACACTCACAGAGGGGAGCTGGTAGTACCGGTAGCCACTCCCCACGCCCGTGGGGTGAGTGACTACTGGGTCCGCGAATCGTGTGCCCTGAGCAGACGTAATGAACCGAGGATGACGGCCTTCTGCATTCTGCCGGCTAAGACCTCTGCCGAATTTCGGCATGCCGGTATGATCTTAAGTTCTGAAAGCAGTGTGTGTCTCGTTCCACCGAGGGCTCCTATAATCAGTACCACTATCTTAACAGTATGGTCTGGATAGAGTCTGCGGAGTTCGAAGAGCAAATCTCGATATTTTGTCCGTTTTTCCTCCTCCTTCAAGACAATGTTGTTCTCCGCGGGAGCCGAGAACTCCACGACAAACATTGTCTTGAGTTGGTGGTCGAGGAGGACTATGTCAGGCTTGTTGGCTTGTATTTGCCTGACTGTGGGAAAAGAGTAGTTCCAGTAAATTAGACACTTCTCATTTCCCACAACGGACCCCATATCCCCCGGAGCATAAGGCAGCACTGGTGTCTCGTCTATCCCATACGAGTGCCTTAAGTGATAATAAAGCACTCGTAATACTCCGTCGTGACTCTGGATATAGGCCGAGACTGCATATGTCGGACAGGCCGACAACAAGTGCATTAAAGTCTCTGGCGCCCTGCGGCAGGCCCTGCAGCTGACATCAGGGACCTCTATACCCATGACACGACTTCGATAAACGAGAGTGTTAAATACACCATCCTGGCAAGCCATTATGAATCCCTCGGTCTCAGACTTCAGCCCGGCTGACCTTAAGAAGGCAAAGGTCAGCCTTTCGGATAAGCCAAGATCTTCTATATTTTTATAGAAGACTCCATGCATTGGCTTATCTGTATGAAGCTGCAGAAAGATGTTGTCGTCATCGTCATCGTCGTCGTCGTCGTCGTCGTCGTCGTCGTCGTCGTCGTCGTCGTCGTCGTCGTCGTCGTCGTCTTCATCATCATCATCATCATCATCATCATCATCATCATCATGACCATCTTATAATTTTCTCGACTATGTGTTGGTTTACTGGCGAGATTTATTATTATTATTATTATTATTATTATTATTATTATTATTATTATTATTATTATTTAATAGAAAAGAACATAAAATTTTATTCTAATAAAAAAATGCAAAATGAACAAAGAATTAAAGAACTATTGAAACTTAAAAAAATAGTTAAATACGATTTTAAATTCATCTTTATATGCAGAGAAGCACCCGTAAAAAAGGCAGCAAAAATAATTGCACTGGCGCGGTCGGCACTTGCTTCTTGGAGAGAGAGGAGGGGGGGGTAATTACCACGTTTACCCAACCCCCCCTCCCCCGTAAAACCGCCCTTTGGATAAGTTGCAGAGGAAATGTGAAAAAAATTTTTTTGGCAATATCTCTGGCGGACCCCCGCGCTTAATAACTGATGAGCGGGGGGAGAAATGAAAAAAAAAATGTCCAGGTCTCATTATTAATGAGCTAATATTGCGTTTACTGGTCTAACCGGGCCCCTAAAGTGGCCAGACCCGAGTACCGCGGTACCTACTGATCCCCCTTGTGGAGGCCCTGGGCGGACCCGTAAAAGATTCCCGATTTTGAGTATGGTTACGAATCGCTGCCTAAGCTGCCTCGTTTGACTCTTTATATTGGGAAACTGCGTTGTTGGTTACTACTGATAGTTTAAAGGAACAAAATGATATACAGCTACGGTTTGATGGCAACATTCCATAATAACGATTTATCGTGATTTGCTAAATAAAAACTTATTGAACAGTAGCTCTGACGGATATTCATCTTTGTTAAGTGGTTGCGATAGCCTGCAATCAAATCAAAATGCTCGCGATAATGTTTGTTTAGCTAGAATAGACCTTCCGAAATTTGATGAGCATATGCACCTTTTTTGATTTGTATAATATATAGAGCCTTTATTAATAACCGAAAGGCACGTGACCAAAAATATAGGCAACCATCGTACAAAAAATTAAAACAATTGGTAACAATGGCAAATGAAAATCCTTAGATTCAATAGGCCATTCTGCGTTAAGAAACGCTTACAATATACGGCGCGAGATATTCCGCGGATAAAAACGTTGACTTGAATCAGATGGGCGTGTTCAATTTCGGAGCCAATGAAATGAGCGTTCGGCCAAAACGCATTGTCGATAAAGATATTTAAAAACGCGATTGGAAAGGGAGGGCTTAGATCCACATATCCTAGAATTCCAGGTTTAACACATGACAAAACTAAATAATGAACTAACAGGTCACGTCCCTTGCCGAAGCGAGCGGAACAAATCCTGCGACTAAACAGGAAACAGGTCAGAACCGTGGTAGGTCTTTTGACTGGACACGGCTCTTTCAGAAAACACCTGCACACTATGGGGGTGGTTGACAACCCCGACTGCTGGTTCTGCGGAGACGAGGAGAAGACTTCCATCCACGTCTTTACTTCCTGCCCTAGTCTTATGTACTTGAGGCACAAACACTTCGGCATTGGCTTTCCGGTGCCGGAGGAAATAAGGAATGTCCCTATAGGAAGGGTTTTGGCCTTTGGGTTAGAATCCGGCTTAGATGGTGGAATTCAATAAATTCGTAGCGGTAGCACAATGGGCCACAAGGCCTAAGTGCGGCGACTCTCAGTCGCCCCGCTAAAAGAAGAAGAAGAACAGGTCACGTGTCTTTCGGTTATTAATGAAGGTCCGGTACTTATCCACACACATGACGGATTGTCAAATATTGAACGCTTTCTGTACTTATTGTCTTATTTATCTGCCGATGTGTTGAAATTTACCTAGCAAAGAGGAAACTTACGGTGTTTTATCAAGCATTGCGGAGTAGGCATCAGAATGAGCGTGCCCTCATGTCCAACTATTGGACATGACAACTATTGGCGTGCAATTTCACAAAATTTGGATATTGAAAGTGACTCAGCCCAGTGTCTCCGAAATTTGTATCAGTTTTCACCGAAAACTTTGCTCCTTTGGAAGATTATACCCATATGATCTATGGGATTTTACGAAGCTCAATTGGCTATTAGAAAAACTACCCCGTTTAATAAACAATCCGTTTGAGGTAGAATTTAGTGATTCGGAAAATTTGAGAATTTATGTATATTTGTTGAGAAGTGGTGTCGTGCTTTTGAGATCACTGGGTTGACGTCGGGTCGGGCCCGTCTTCTGTGAATAAATCACCCTCAAAAAAATTATCTCATCTCGTGTAACCTATGATAAAAGTGAGCCTACTCTGCCGTTGCTACAGTGGTCCCTAATTGAGTTTTTTGGTTCAAAAATGGTTAGACAGCGCAAATATTGTCGAAAATTAACGATTTTTTTTTAAATTAAAGCTTACCGAAATTCCAACAAATCCTCGGAGCCCGAATTGTAAAAAAAAATTCCCTTTTTATTATATTAATGTAAAAGCCAAAACATTTTTTTTTTGGCCTTTAACTTAATATAATAAAAAACGAAATTTTTTTTCAAAATTTGGGCTCCGAGAATTTGTTGCAATTTCTTTAAGCATTAATTTAAAACAGAATCGTTCATTTTTGAACCAAAAAACTCAATTTGGGACCACTGTGCGTTGGTCACAAATACCAAGAGTGTAATATCTTGCGTATATTGCAAACAAGATCACTCGTTAGTAAAGTATGATGAATTTCTGAGTCTTAGGAGGTTAACATACTAAAAGTCCTCGAACGTAGGAGGTAGGGGGGCTGCAGGGGGGCACGAAGAAGGTCCTGGTTCTTGGTTTTTCGCTCATATCTCGAAAACGGTTAACCCTAATAAAAAAGGCTATATGCAAAATTAAATTTAACTAAATTTTCTACAATAATGTTTCTATTCATTTTTTTCGTATCTGTTATGGTTCAGTAATGAATTGTATATCTTTTGACTGTATTCTAACTTTATTATAAATTTATTATAAATTGAAAAAAAAAATAATAATCATCGTAGAAAAAAATTTCTTGTACAGATATCCGTTTCACAGCAGACTGAACTCAAATATCGAATAAAAAATGTCTTTGGGTCTGTAAGTGTGTGTGTGCGTGTGTGTATATGTATGTGTGCGTGTATAACGTTTCTTGTAAACACGATAATTTCTGTTAGACTTAAAATATTTAATTACAATTTGGAACATATTTAAAACATCATATTACAATAATCCTATTGAAATTGGGCCATATCTGTAATACATGGTAATAACCAGAGGCCTACAAACTCTCACTTCATAATAATCTCATTAAAAATATCATGTTCCATATTTTAGGATAACATTGATATATCATCTAATTTAAATAAAGTTGGTGGTGCCGAACATACACCCGGTATATTGCGATTTATAAATCTTATACATCTTCTTATTTTTGTATGCTTAATCAAAAATAATAATATTTTGTTCGAAAATTAAAATAAAACCTATTCTACGTATGAGAGTTTGTAGGCCTCCATGTATTACAAATATGGCCCAATATCAATAGGGATTATTGTAATATGCTGTTTTACATATGTTCCAAATTATATTTGAATATTTTAAGTCTAACAGAAGTTATCGTGTTTATAAGAAAGGGTATACACGCACACATACATACACACTTACAGTCTCAAAGACATTTTTTATTCGATATTTGAGTTCAGTCTGCTGTGAAACGGATATCTGTACAAGAAATTTTTTTCTACGATGATTATTAATTTTTTTTCAATTTATAATAAATTTATAATAAAGTTAGAATACAGTAAAAAGATATACAATTCATTACTGTATCATAACAAATACGAAAAAAATTAATAGAAACATTATTGTAGAAAATTTAGTCAGCTTTAATTTTGCATATAACTTTTTGGTTAGGGCTAACCGTTTTCGAGATATGAGCCAAAAACCAAAAACAGAGACCTTCTTCGTTGGGCATCCTTTTTAATAGGAAGCAACTAGAGGTAGCTAATTATTATTTTTCTTTTAATTATATAAACATGGCATATTTCAAAGCCCGGATATATTTACTGATCGTTTCAAAGCCCGCTGTATATAAGAATATAGTTAGCGTTCGTTCTCCGTCCCAGCAATGTTGCCAATATAATCGGGTCTCAGTAGGTTATATTTTTATAATATATATATTTCTTTGATGCATGCATCGTCACGAAGCACAATATTATATGGTTAGGAGTACTTGCTTTACTGCGCCACTGTTATTACTGTTTACAGTAGAGGCACTATTGGAGGGCCAGCTAATGAAGGAAATATATTCATTTTTTGAACGCCAAAATAATATAACAGTTACGTTTTTATTTTTCATTGTTATGAATTTCAAGATATATTAAAAGGACCTAATAAAATATTAGGTTATTTTTTTATGCAAATAAACATTACTAATTACTAATAATTGATAATGTAATTACTCCATGGTAGGCCTATAAATATTTAAATATTTTGAATTTGTCCTCATGTTTTGTTTTCCACTTTTAACGTATTCCCTGATTCACATTAAATAAAAAGATGCAAAGGGTTAGAAATTAAATTACGTTTATTTACCTAACAGAGATATACAAAAAGAATTGTATTAATAGTACAGTAATATTAGATATAGTAGTAAAAGAATCCCTTGATGAAATTTTTCTTTTGAAAGTGTACTTATTTTTTGAGACAGCAAATGACCCTTGTGTTTCCGAGTATACAGGTCAAATATGAGCAATAATTGATTGCCATCAAATAAAAACAAAGCATGCAGTTCTCTTTGAAGTATTTATAATTTTTTTATTTAATTTTATTTTACTGTGACTATACTTATAGGCTTAATATTAAAAAAAGTTATTACAATGACCTCTACTCGTACCAGCTGTCCCAAGTTAACATCAATTGAGAGTTGCATGATATGAAATAAGTTTTCAGATTCAGTTTATTCCACTGTGCAAAGACGGATACTTCAAGTTCTTTTAATTTGCTCATCAGAAAGTACTGTGATACTGTGAAGACGTAAGAAGGCGCAGTTTGAACTTGAAAATAGGCATAGAGTGTGCATTAATATGCCTCCGTGGCCTCCGTGGAGGTTTCGTTGTTACGAGCTGAATTTTATATAAAATGAATAACTATATATGCAATATAGTAATAATAACAATAAGTAATAATTATATAAGTTTCAAAAGACCATCAAAAAGTGTCATGTGCAAAAGAGCATTAAAGTTAAAAATGAGTTAAGCGAATAGTGGAAAAAATAAATAAATTGCGATTTTTCATAAAATGTTTTGTAGAGGAAATATTTCCTTATGGCTTTCAAATAATACATTTTATATCGGATCTTACGGGAAAACGTAACCTAAAACTGCAATAATATCTCGGTTTGAAATGCTTCAAAATTGAATTTAATTTAGACAACTTGCGTCTCCATCGTATTATCTCCGAAATGTAGGCTCAAATCAAAACTTTGTACTCTTTACAAAAATCTTATTTATCTCTTCCGAACGCAATAGTGTATGATTTATAATTTTACGACTAATAATAAATAAGATACAACTAAATGTAATACGATGCAAATTTCCTATGATCCGTTTGAACCCGTCTAGTAGGCGACCCCACTCTAAGAACACATTTTGCACTTCACTATTTTCATAGCTCCGTTGCATGTTATAAAAAAAATATAGTATATTTTTGTTTCAAGTTGAAAGTCGAAAAAAATAAACATTTGATACGCCGTAACCTCTACAAATCTTATTTTTATGCGCATGTTTGAGAGCCGAGCACTGTACTAACAGAATACACGTAATGAAAAAGTTTAAGTATATAAAACATTTTATACTATTAATCGCATTAGTTATTCTGTTAGTAATCGTTTACCTTTATTGTTTTATTTTGTACCAATTTTTTTCTAAATTTCTTTAAAAATTTCCCATCTATGAACGTTAGTTCGCGCAGATGGAAACGGCAGCGCTATGACCTAATGTTTCAAATTGTTTTAACATAGAATATTACATACCCTCTTACTTTATTTTTCCACCATCTTTGACCAAAACATTTGTAATTCTATATTCACTAAGCATTATTAACTTAAAGGTTGCAAAGATCGTGACATACCAGGCAATTAAGGTAGGCGCATGATGCTGTCAAGCGCACTATGCAGGGAGACCAACAAGAAATATAATTCCAAATGGCCTTCATAAAAATATATGTCTTCATAAATAAAAACCACTGCCTAAGGAATCACTACTTCCATATCCAGATGTCCTATCAAAATGTTCTCTTACAGCGAAAAATAGTTTGATGCTATATTTGCACTCCACTATATGGAAATAATTGTTCATATAAGTTTAATAATATAATATATTTGAAATCGTCTACCTCAAAAATCCATAAAATGATATATATGCCACATCGCGTCGGTCGTAGAGCTGGTAGGAATGGCTGATGACAAATATTGTTGAGACGTTGACTTCTCCTAAATACAGTAATTTCCAATTTCACGGACTCTTACTTGTTTGTTTTACTTATTTATCCCCATTTACGTCCATTTACCCCCGCCCGATCCTTCAATGGAAAAAGATCAAAATATAATTTACTACCAGATCTCGCTATAATACATAAGTGTACAAAATTTTAAGTCAATATCATAAACAGTTCCAGAGTAATACTGCGCACAAAAAAGATACAGACAGACCGACAGATAGAAATTAGTTTTCTGCTTAAACTTAAAATGAGATTATTATAAATTTTGATTATGTATTTCTACTTTATAAATTGATTCAATGTAAAATACGTAATAAAATTATTTTTAATGTGAGAGTGCCCATAAAGCATAAAAAAGTATTTTTCTTACCTAAAAATGGTCATTTCTAGCAATTTGTTAGGTAAAATTATTTTTTAAACATTTCTGTTTTCAGCAGTCCGAACCTTAAATAGTTAATTAAAGTTCCCTTATTACATTGAAATTACCGTTTTGCATCACTTTCAACACTTCATTTACAATGAAGAATTAGTAACATTTACATTTTTGACAATGTTTTTCTCACAGTAACAGTATTGTAATATGTTGCAACCCCTTAAAATTTAAGGTTATGTTGGTTACTAAAAAGTAGGCAGACTTCAACAGATCGAATGTCTGAATGTAGTGTATTTGCACCTACTCGAGAAACCTACCAGAAGTTAGTTCTGGTGACATCTGGAATTATCACAGAAAAATCGAGATCTGTCATTTTTAGGTATAAAAGACCGACCGCATTCTCAGCGAGTAGTTCAGAAAGTATAGAAAGTGAGGTTAAGACTTCAAAGATAAACAAAGTGATGAACATTGTGATTTTAGTCAGTAAAGTGTAGGGATTGCAATTTACCGGAAGATTTAATAACCGGTAAATCGGTGAATAAAAATGTAAATAACCGGTTAACCGGTATTTACCGGTAATTTTTTTTCCATGTACAAAATTATCTAAATTTAACAAAAAACATTTTTATATACTTATATTTAATATAATGAACAAACAAAAGGTTTTTTATCCAAATGAAAAAATATAAATGAAATAGATTTAAATAAATAATTATTCTGTAAATAACAAAAATATCAACTCTAATAACAAAAACTATAACTAACATAAACTCAAATAGGGCATTTACTGAATACCTAATCTAAAAATACAATATTTTTTAAAAAATAGCCCGTTAAAAGGGTTAGTTTTTCAAAGCTATATCTGTTAGTCGTCTCATATTTGTGCATAGAATACCACCAGCTGAAGATGCCCTTTCCTCAATCGATATTGGTGGGTCGATAAGTTAATAAGAATTGGTAATAACATACTTCTAAATGTATTCCGGGGATATTTGCGGCAGTAAAATATTCAATTTCCTGTTGCAAGATATTGTCAATATCTCTCTTGTATTTCTTAGGGCTTGGTGTTTGGATTTTATTTTTTATAATATTATTTATTGTTAAAAGTGCTCAGTGTTGGGACAGTCACTCTGTATTTAGTGAATACTAATCACTGAAATAAACAGAAATGTTGAATACGTGACATATCGTAAGTTCAGAATTTACCGAAATAACCGGTAAAAACTTAAAATAACCGGTAATTATCGTCATGTGTTTTTTGTCCTAATAACCGGATAACCGGTTAACCGGTTAACCGGTATTGCAATCCCTAGTAAAGTGTATTTAAATTAATAATAGTATTGTGAAGTATCCAGTAAATATTTAATAAAGTGTGTTAGTGGACATCTCTTGTTATAATTTTTGGAACCCACGGATTTTGCGAGGGTGTTTTCCTAAGGGTGGAAACACGTTACAAATTGGTGTCAGAAAGCGGAATTTTATGACAAGAGGAGCTCTGAAGTTGTGCTGGAGTGTTCGAGAAGTATTCTCGAGGGTTAGTGCTAACACGGAGGACTCATTTACTGGACATTGTTCGAGGGTTATTTTCGAACAGGAAAATAGTGTTAAGTGCATTTTTGAGACATTGTAGAACATTTTATTAGGACATTAGTGTGATAATTAAATCCTTTGAACTGAGAAGTGATAGAGACACTGAAAAAGACTCATTTAGTGCGTGAAAATTTCTAGAACTTTTCTATTTGGACATTAGTGGAGATTATTAAATTCTCTGAACTGGATAGTGACAAAAGACTCTGGATAAGACTTTTTCGTGCTATTTCGAGATTTGTCTGGAAAGTTCCATTACCGATATTGACGTGACAGTTAAATTTATTTTATTTTAATTTCATCGTATGCCCGTAACAACAAGAAATATGGCATCCGATAAACAAATACAGGACTTATTCGAACAATTCCAAAAAATGATGGCTCAGCAACGGCAGGAAGATAAAGAAGAGCAAGAAAGAAAACGCCAGGAGGAAGAAAAACGGCGTCAAGAAGAAAGGGACGAATTAAAGAAAATTATGGAAGATCAGGAAATAAGACGTCAGAAAGAAAAAGAGGATGAAGAAACAAGACGTCAGAAAGAAAAAGAGGATGAAGAAAGAAGACGTCAGAAAGAAAAAGAGGATGAAGAAAGACAACGTCAAGAGGAAAAAGACGAACTCAGAAAAATAATGGAAAACTTTGAAGAAAGACGCCAGGAGGAATTAAGGAAAATCCTGAGCGATCAAATAAAAATACAACAGGACGCAATCATTTCTGTCAAAAATGAAGTCAAAGAAGAGATAAACAAGGTAGAAGAAAAAGTAGATAAGGTCGAAGATAAAGTAGGTGAAGTCAAGACCGAAGTCGGTCAAGTAAAAGGAAAAGTAAATCAGTTTGAAGAAAAGATGAGTGAGTTCGAAGAAGAAGTCAAAGGAGAAATAGACCGGCTTAAACGACAGTTGAGAGATAGAGGAAGCCAGCAGGTGGTATCATCAGGACAGCGACTAAAACCTCCTTCTTTTGATGGCCAAAGTTCCTGGACGACGTACAAGAGGCAGTTTGAGGCAGCAGCGTGTGCGAACAATTGGGATAATGAGGAAAAGGCCATGGCATTAGTTCTAGCACTAAGGGGCCAAGCTTCAGAGTTACTCCAAACCATCCCAGTTGAGAAACAAAGGGACTTTAAAGTCTTGGAAGCTGCATTAGACTTGAGGTATGGCGATCAACACCTTGCCCAATTATACCAGGCTCAGCTGAAATCCCGGATGCAAAAAGCTGGGGAAAGTTTACAAGAATTTGAAGCTGCGATAGAGAGACTGGTACACCTGGCGTATCCGAGTGCACCTAAAGAATTCCAGGAACAATTAGCCGTGGGGGCCTTTTTAGATGGTATAAGGGACGAAGAGGTCAGGCGAGTTCTGAGGCTGACGAGACACCAAAGTAGTAGCGAAGCTTTGGTGCGTGCACTCGAAGTAGAAGCCGCTTACGGGGATACTCCAAGGTCGAGAGTGCGAGCTGTGACTCTCGAAGAATCGCAACCAGAAATGAACCAGAACCCCTTGCTGACTGAGATGCAGAAAATATTCACCAAATTATGCGATAAATTGGATGGCCTCGGAAAGCAGGAAAAACAACAAAATAAAGGAAAGCCGAGCGGAGGTATTAAATGTTTCAACTTCGGCAAGGTGGGACATATGAAACGAAACTGTCGACAGCAGAACTCGGAGAGTCGAGTAAATGCTGTGAATGTTGAAGAGAAGCAGGAAAACTAAGGATAGCCAGCACCAAGGGGGCTGTGCTGGCTAGGGAATGCGGTGCCCCCAGAGAAATAAAGATTTCCCAGCTCCAAAGAATTCCTAGTAGTCTGTTGTTGCAAGGATATGTGAATGGAAGAAAATGCGTGTTTACTATTGACACCGGTGCTACGTCATCAATAGTGCGGCCAGGGTTTATATCAGGCTTGCAGATTGACAAGAAGCAAAATGGAGTAATCATTCGGACAGCCACGGGGGACAGGGCTGCGGTCCATGGAGAGGTCAACTTGGAACTGCAGGTTGGACGGTTGAGGTTCAATTACAAGGTCATTGTGGCTGACATTATGGATGATTTCATTTTGGGTCTAGACATCATGGGAGAGCAGGGATTCATTGTTGACGTAGGGGAGCGAGTCTTAAAAATTGGAAATGAGGAATTTATTCTGGCAACCGCAGACGACCAATTCCATAAAGCGAGATTGTTAACAACACAGACGATCAAGATTCCTGCTCATTCAGAACAAATGATCGATGCTGCCTTAGAAGGAAATCCTGGAGGGTACCGTGTTGGCCTAGTTGAAGATGACGAATCGATTAAGTCCCTACCCAATATTATTGTGGCGAGAACTTTAACCCGGACTAAAGACAAAATCCCAATTAGAGTCGTTAATTTAAATTCCCACTCTGTGACAATTAAGGAAGGCAAACCGATTGGCTCCTATGAACCGGTCACATGGGTAGCGAGGTGCGAGGAACAAACAGAGGGAAGTTCGTCTACAAAAATAGACCAGGAAGTTTTGACCTTGCTGAGTACTCAGTTAGAGCATTTATCTGAGGATGAACGAAGGGAGGCAATCAAGTTCCTAGAAAAGGAAAGTTCAGTATTTGCCAAGAATACAGAGGCCCTTACAAAAACAGACATAGTCCAGCATCGGATAAATACTGGCGACTCACCCGCTATTCGACAACCACCTAGGAGGCTTCCATTAGCAAAACAAGAAGATGCCTCGACAATGATAGACAAGATGCTACAAGATGGAGTCATTGAGGAGTCGACGAGTCCCTGGTCATCGCCAGTAGTTTTGGTTGCCAAGAAGGATGGAACATTAAGATTTTGTGTCGATTATCGAAAATTAAACGATGTCACGAAGAAAGACAGTTACCCATTACCACGAATTGACGACACGTTAAGCACGTTGGCAGGCTCACGATGGTTTTCTACGTTAGACCTTAGGAGTGGATACTGGCAAGTGGGGCTTCATCCTGATGATAAGGAGAAGACAGCGTTTTCAGCAGGCAGTGGTCTTTATCAATTTACCGTGATGCCTTTTGGACTTTGCAATGCTCCAGCTACCTTTGAAAGACTGATGGAATTCGTGCTGCGAGGGCTAACCTGGAGGACGTGCCTGGTTTACCTTGACGACGTGCTTGTTATGGGTTAGGACTTTACAGAACATTTGAAAAATCTTCAAGAAGTATTTGGGCGAGTCAGGAATGCCCATCTGAAGTTGAACCCGAAGAAGTGCCTGCTATTCCAGAAAGAAGTCAAATTTCTTGGTCACGTGGTCTCTTCGGATGGAATAGAAACAGACCCCGACAAAATTTCTGCTGTACGAGATTGGCCAAGACCATGTAACGTTCATGAAGTAAGGAGCTTCCTTGGCCTCTGCACTTATTATAGGCGCTTTGTGGAAGGGTTTGCAGAAATTGCGAAGCCATTACACCGGCTGACAGAAGAGAAAGTGCAGTACCAATGGACACCGGAATGTAAAACGGCATGGAGAAAATTGAAGGCAGCTCTATGCACTGGTCCTGTGCTAGCGTACCCACAACGGGAAGGACTTTTTATTTTAGACACGGATGCCAGCAATTCTTCGGTCGGTTGTGTACTGTCTCAAATCCAGAATGGGCAGGAACGAGTGATCGAGTACTTCAGCAAGGTGCTGTCCAAACCGGAAAGAAACTATTGTGTAACCCGGAAAGAGTTACTGGCCATAGTTAAATCAGTGGACCATTTTAATAAATATCTTTATGGACGACATTTCAAGATTCGGAGCGACCATGCTGCATTAAAATGGCTGTTGCAGTTGAAAACCCCTGAAGGTCAACTGGCTCGTTGGATAGAACGGCTGCAACAGTATGATTTCAAAATCGAACATCGACCTGGAAGATCTCATAAGAACGCAGACGCTTTATCTAGAAGACCGTGCAAGGAAGATTGCAAGAACTGCCGCCACGTTGAGAAATTGCATGGTACGGTGGCCGTCAACACTATTAAAATAGAGGTTCCGGATGATTGGACAACCGAAGCCCTCAGACAAGAACAACTGAATGACACAGAGATTGGGGCTATATTGAGAGCAAAGGAGAAAGGAATTCGACCAGCGTGGAAGGATGTTTCGGACAAGGCAGTTGGATTGAAGGATTTGTGGGCCCAATGGGATTCACTTAAAGTTATGAACGGGCTGCTAAAGAGAGCTTGGGAAAGCCCGGATGGCAAGGAAGTTGTTATGCGCCTAGTGATTCCCAGGTGTCGAGTACCAAGAGTACTTCAGGAAGTGCACAATGGAGCATCCGGTGGGCACTTCGGCGTTAATAAGACCTTGAATAAAGTACGAGAACGATTTTATTGGGTAAATAGTCGTCAAGATGTGGAAGCTTGGTGTCGCAATTGCAAAATTTGTGCAGCCAGTAAGGGACCACAGACTAAAAGTAGGGGTGCAATGAAGCAATATAACGTCGGAGCTCCTTTCGAGAGGATCGCGATCGATATAGCCGGCCCATTCCCAGTAAACAAGGATGGGAACAAGTACATACTGGTTGCCATGGACTATTTTAGTAAGTGGCCAGAGGCCTATGCAATTCCAAACCAAGAAGCAGTCACTGTCGCCAAAGTCTTGGTAGATAATTTGATATGTCGGTTTGGTATACCCCTGGAGCTGCACTCAGATCAAGGGAGGAACTTTGAGTCAGGGGTGTTTCAGCAAATCTGCAAGTTATTGGGGATACACAAAACACACCGCAATCAGATGGAATGGTGGAACGACATAACAAGACCATGAAAGAACATCTTTCTAAAGTGGTTCATAAGAATCAACGCGTGGGATCTCCACATACCGTTCTTCCTCATGGCATACAGAGCTGCTATCCACGAGTCTACGAAACAAACACCAGCCCGTGTAGTATTTGGACACGAGATCAGACTGCCGTGTGATTTGATTTTCGGAACACCAGGCGGAGAACAGCTTCCTGTGAACAGCTATGTGGATGAAATGAGTGAACGGCTAAGAAATGTTCATGAGCTGGTTAGAGACCAAATCACCATTGCCAGTGACCGAATGAAGGCTCGATACGACCGTAAGGGTAGTTCAGAAGGGTTCAAGCAGTGGCGGCTGGTGAAATTTCAATATTTTTTTTCTCGTCTGTGGCGCATGGGACCCATACGAAACTTGGGAAATAACATCTAGAGAAGCACTTCTCTAATGACCCCTAAAAAATTTTGAAAAAGCAGTTTGCGAAAAAAATTTTGAAAATTCGCTAGCCTCCCCTGGGTCTAGGGACCCCTGTTTACTTTTATTTTTTTTTGTCATATGCATTTGACTTTTCATAAAAATGCATCGACAGATTTTGGAGTTTGTGAAAATATTTTCATTACTAACTGAGATACAACGAATTGAAATATTGTAATTTGTCAAATTGTAAATTACAAAATTTCAGTTCATTGTATTTCAGTTAGTAATGAAAATATTTTCACAAACTCTAAAATCTGTCGATGCATTTTTATGAAAAGTCAAATGCATATGACAAAAAAAAATAAAAGTAAACAGGGGTCCCTAGACCCAGGGGAGGCTAGCAAATTTTCAAAAATTTTTTCGCAAACTGCTTTTCAAAATTTTTTAGGGGTCATTAGAGAAGTGCTTCTCTAGATGTTATTTCCCAAATTTCGTATGGGTCCCATGCGCCACAGACGAGAAAAAAAATATTGAAATTTCACCAGCCGCCGCTGGGTTCAAGGCAGGAGATCTGGTTTGGCTGTACAACCCACAGCGGAAGAAAGGGAAGTCACCGAAACTTCAACCTCCTTGGGAAGGACCTTATACTGTTATTACCCGAATTAATGATGTCGTCTATCGTATTCAACGAAACAAAAAGTCCAAGATGAAGATCGTACACTTGGATAGACTGGCGAAGTATGTGAAAGAGGCTGAATTGCCTGACCGGGACGTTCAGGCTTAAGGAGGGGGCAGTGTAATATGTTGCAACCCCTTAAAATTTAAGGTTATGTTGGTTACTAAAAAGTAGGCAGACTTCAACAGATCGAATGTCTGAATGTAGTGTATTTGCACCTACTCGAGAAACCTACCAGAAGTTAGTTCTGGTGACATCTGGAATTATCTAGAGAATGGTGGCGTCATCACAGAAAAATCGAGATCTGTCATTTTTAGGTATAAAAGACCGACCGCATTCTCAGCGAGTAGTTCAGAAAGTATAGAAAGTGAGGTTAAGACTTCAAAGATAAACAAAGTGATGAACATTGTGATTTTAGTCAGTAAAGTGTATTTAAATTAATAATAGTATTGTGAAGTATCCAGTAAATATTTAATAAAGTGTGTTAGTGGACATCTCTTGTTATAATTTTTGGAACCCACGGATTTTGCGAGGGTGTTTTCCTAAGGGTGGAAACACATTACAGTATGATTTTTTAACACCTTTTCTTACATCTTAAAGTAAAGGTTTCAACGAAAAAAATACCGTTCTGAAATTTTCAAAAATCAAAACTTTGGTAATCAACTTTTTTGATTGGAAATTAGGCCTTTTTTCAAATTAAATCCGCAGAAATTATGCCTCAAAAAAATTACAGCTTTTTTGAGGCATAAAAATTTACATTTTCACCGAATTTCATCAAAATTGAATTATTTTTGTGGAAGATAAAAATAAAAAACCAACAATTTGGTTTTTGGCGTTTTTCTCAATATTTTTGAGGTTATGCAAAAAATTAGTTCAAATAAAAGTTGTAGATCTCTCAATTATCTACAACTTTTGCATTAAACTATTTTCGATAGGAGGTCTTTTGTCAGAAATCGTAAAATCCCAAAATCCCAAAATCTCAAAAAACACAACTTTTCGCACTCCCACCTCACTTCCGGTTATCTGTTGCAGTTCAATCGATTTTTCCCAATTTATATACCATTAATCTTAAATTTTCCCACCACCCATATAATGCTAAGAATTTTATTTTTTTCAAAAATTATTGACACTGGTCTATACGTGGATGTGGAAGTAAAAGCAAAATTCATCCTCAGTTTAAGGGTGCCGGTGCCGTGCTTAAGAAAATGATTTCGTAGTTCGAGGATTTCTCTTACATCCCTGAATCGATTCAAAAAATTTTTTGATAGGCCTTTAGATATAACATTATAGAATGGTACCAGACTATTGAAAAGTCAAATTTTTTTTTTGATTTTCCCTCAAGTAAAAAAATGTTTTCTTTTTTTAGTTTTAAATAGCCTAGTACTAGTCTTTAAAGCTGTCTCTAAACGAATATCAAAACATTTTTTCAATCAGTTCAGGGATGCAGGAGAAATCCTCGAATTACGTTCACGAAACCGCCCACCTTAAGCTTTCTTTTTGGTCTAGAGCATTTGTTCGCTAAATTATTTATCGAGTTATTTGACGAAAATCGTGTTGCGATACCTGTTTTCTCAAGTTAAAATCGCAATTTTCAAGTCGCAATTTATATGAAAAATTGTGTAGATTTTTTTTTTCTAAATTCGATCCTCTATCAGTTTCAATGATTATTGTTGTGTAACTCCTGAAAAGGAATGACACTAATATTCTGTCAAATGTAAGTGTTCGCATAATATCCAAACGTTTACTTGATGAATTTCGTATTAAATAAAAAAAAAACGAAATTTAATCTATATTATGACAAACTTTGTAAATTTAAATATCTAGTTACTGTACTATTATAAGCATAGGTTGAATACCATTGATCTACTAAATTCTAAAACCAGCTTCGGCCAATTTTTTCTTCAGAACCCTTTAAGGTATTCTTTATTATCAAACAAATATATCAAATGAGACCTCACTGTAATGTATCTAAAAATTCGAATAATATAGTGACATTCTCAAAACAGATAAAAAACGAAGTAAATAAACAATGTGAATTTTAACATTTCTAATAATGCTAGATTCAGACACACTTAACAAACAAAAGAGAAAGCAGGTAGTTTTCTAGCAATACGCGGAAATATGAAAGAGAGAAATGTATTGTGTAAGAAGCTATTTATAGTAGTTTTTGACAGGGTTTCGAAAACGTTTTGCCTGAATACCTACATGAATTTAAATTTAAAATTAGACTAACGGTCCTTATAGTGAAAATGGAGAAACACTGTATAGCTACCAACACACGAAATAATAATAAGATACCCTTAACTGGTAATTAGAGAAATATAGTTACGCAAAAAAAAATTGAAAATTCTTATTATTCAAATATCCTCAGAATGCCATGAAACTTTGAGATTTTAAATTTGAGCAAAAAAGATTTCAGTCTGTCGGTCGGTCTGTTTGTGTGTAACTTCTTTTGTGAATAAGATCAAAATATAATCGATTCCCAGGTCTTATCATGATGAGTTCTGGACACAGATTATATTTTGTTCTTATTCCGTTGAAGGGTTGGAGTTGGGAAGTAAGAGTCCATAAAATCGTTATTTATATATACACATAAGAGAAGCTAAAGGTCTCAAAAAATTTTTTGGCATTAGCCACCTTCATTATTAAAAGAGATGAAAATATAAAATTGTGATTTAGTGTGTGTACAAGAATCAAAGACTTCAACAATTTTTTTTACTTTATCCACCTCCAATACCACCACCTCCACCACCACTACCGATGTGGCATATCGTTTTATGGGTTTTTGGGGTTGACGATTTCAAATATTATATTATTAAAGTTCCATAAACAATTATTTCCACATAGTGGAGTGCAAATAATATAGTATCAAAATTTTTTTATTGTGAGAGATAGATAGAGACAGAAAATATGGATATAGAGTAATTTCTTGGGCAGCGGTTTTTGATTTAGTTTTTAAAAATGTTAAAATTTTAAATTATTTAGTTGACGGCACTCGGAAATCGATTGAACCTGAATGGATTTGCATAAAAACTATTTTAATGCTCTATAATCATTAATGAAGCTTTCTACTACTTTTCCTTGCCCGCTAACTCTTTTTTTTCTGTGAAAGATTATGTTGAAAAATGTTGAAAATGTTGAAAAATAATTGAAAAAATTTAGCTAATTACGAACACAGTGTTAAAAAAAAATGGCGACTCCAAAATGGCCGATTTTAAGGCCAAAATTGTGCAAAATGAACGAATATTTTATATCAAAGTTTAAATATTATTGCATAGGTTGTTATTATGCATTTATTATTTTTAATGATTAAAATACAAAGTTATGGATAAAAATGCCCGATTTGAGACCAAAATCATGTAATGCTCCTAAAATTGTCTGAAACATAAGTAATTGTAAATGTTCAATTACCTAATAAAGTTAAAATATTATAATATGAGGATTTATTAACAAATTTTAAAGTGTATTTTAAATAAAAAACATTCATTATTATAAAATTGCAATTTGTAGAAAAGGATTAAAAACAGAAGCATAAATGAAATTCTGAATTTGTTTTTGTTCAAATAGGCTTATAATGTCATGAAATGTCGAGATTTTAAATTTGAAAAAAAAAATCTGTCTGTCGGTCTATAACTTAATTATTAAAGGGGGCGAGAAAAAAAAATGTAATTTAGTGTGTGTACAAAAACCAAAGATCTCAAATTATTTTTACTTCATACACCCACACCACCGTACCATAATTACTGAACATTTTGGTCAAATTATTTTTCTTCCATGTATTTTGTTCGTCGGTTCTTTAAACTAAAGTCACCTTCCTATATTTACTCAAGATATTGCTGGTATAATCAACGGGATGAAAAGTAAAACGTGTTGCGTAATAAAGCACAAAGTAATAAAGCTTACACATAATTATATAATATATCATTTAATTAGAATTATAAATCCCTTATTGTAAAGTGGTGAATTTCCCGAACAAATGAAAATTGCAATGACTTTCCTATTATTGGCATTTAAACGTAGACTTTCAACACATTTTTGTCTAAACACGTAAGTTTTGCAGTAGGTATTTTTTTACATTAAACATTTTTTACTGAACGATCGCGTAAGTTTGGTATTTTTTTGAGTCAAATGAAATAAACCAAACAGTATTTCTGAGATAAATGTTATACCAAACTACTTCCACATCCAGATTTTCTATCCAAATTTCTCACAACGAATAAAATTTGATATTATATTTGCACTTCATTAAGTGAAAATAAATTGTTTATGGAACTTTAATCATATAATATTTCAAATCGTCGATGCAAAAACCCATAAAACGATGTGTCACATCGATAGTCGAAGTGGTGATAGCGGAGTAGATGAAATTTTAAAAAAATGCTAAGGTCTTTGGTTTTTTACACACACTAAATCGCAATTTTATTTTCTTCACCTCTGTTAATATTGGTGTGAGAGTGGGGGTGGTAATGGGGTGGCTAATGCCAATCAATTTTTTCATTTATTCCAATTCACCCCCCCCAACCATTCAACAGAATAAGATAAAAAGATAAAAATATAATCAATATCGTAAACGATTCCAGACTAATTGAGTGCGGAGAAAAAGTTACACACAGAACGATAGACTAACAGTTTTTTTATTTAATGTCTTATTTATATTAATTTATATTTTATTTTGTTCAAACTTAAAATCTCGACGATTCCTGACATTCAAAGTCTATTTGAACAATACAAATTTTCATTTTTTTTGTGTTGCTAAACTTCCACTGGATGTGGAAGTAACTAAGTATAATATTATTAAATCCTGAATGCAAAAATCACAAACCTAATTTAGGGACATAGAAATATCAATTTAGTACAACAAATAAACAAAGCATTTATTTTATATTTTGTTCTTATTCTAAATTCTCTCTCTTACGATATAAATGCTACACTTATATTTTTAAGCCCTCTATTTGAAATTCTGTATAAGAATTCGAAACACATTCTAAGATGTTTAAGATGCTTACAACTACTTTTCTTTCATAGCACTATGCAACTTAAATTATAATTCTTAGTAGGTATAAATTTTTGAATTTAGATAAATTGTTCGAATATGATACAATACCTGTGACGTTTCGGACTAAAAATTAATTCGAATAAAGATCTTTCATTCATCGATTGTGACTTCATGAAGAAAGTATTTAAGAGGAAATAAGAATCGAACGTTATCGAGCCATTGCAACGCTGCCAAATATCGGGCTATACAACGTACGATGGATAACAGCTGTGTAAGAGGCTTGGATATACAGGAACAGCGCCGCCTGACTCAGTAGTGCTAAACTAAAAGTGTATCTCGGAACATGAAAATATGACTTTTTGAAGCCCACCCCAAAATTTTGTAGGAAGGAAGCTAACATGATGTGTGTCCTTTTAGTGATGATATACATGGGGGTACGTTGATGAGCCCGACCCCGGGCTCTACAGCTTCAATTGGGCTGCACTACAACCGCTCAGTGTATATATATATATATATATATATATATATATATATATATATATATATATATATATATATATATATATATATATATATATATATATATATATATATAAATATATATATATATACATATTTATATATATATATATATATATATATATATATATATATATATATATATATATATATAAATATATATATATATACATATTTATATATATATATATATATTATTATGTTTCCCACTATTTTGTGTGTGGAAAATGATAATAAATTTTTATTTTATTTATTTAGCATGAGTGTCTGTTCTTGCAGACTCACTCCTCTCAGGGTTAAAGTAGGTTCAAAGAAACAAATCAGGAGTTTTACGATCAATAAAACACTGTAATTGAGAATAGATTTGATTTTATTAAATTTACTGGAATATGGTTGTTTTGCAAGAATTTTTACAGTGATAAATTATACAAAAATGAATGTTGGGCGCCGTTAAAAACATATAATTATTTAAAAATCTGACATGAAATTTGTTTACAAAAAGAAAAAGGAAAACTCTGATGTGGTTTTATTCTTACGTACTAGTGAGACTTTTTACCTTAACATCCGATCGGTAGCTACCGCGCGACCGCAAACACCAAGACGTGGAGAGAAATCCGCTTCTAGTTGTCGTTGCTAACTTGGCTGCAGTGTTGACAAGCGACAGTACAGCTGATGTGATATGGACGATCCTCCTGTTTCGTTCTTATTTTGTTGCAAATAAAACTTCTCTGGATACTGGATTTTTGTTAAAACGATGCACTATTTCGTTGCACTTTACTTTGTGCCGAGGTGAGTACCAAAATATATTTTCGAAGACGACTTTTACATGTAGGGAAACTGCCCTTGTTTACAAATTACAATATTACTTAATTTGAGATTTATTTTCTTAATTCTCGTTTTCATATAACCAAGGAAACTATTTTTGAGTCATTACAATACTCTTATTTTGATTTGAATACTTAATACATTTACTTTACTTCAAAATTTCAATTTTCTTCTTTAAAATATTTTTAGGTTATGTCTTCCGCTAAATTTTTACGTGCGGTTAGCTTCGTTGTTGAGTAATGACTGAATTGTAAATTCTGGCTTTCTATTGGGCCAAAATGAAGTATTTGACAGGATTTTACATCTTGATATTTTTGAAAGAAAAATTTAATTTATGAATTTATTTTTTTTAGCTTTGTGTTTTATTAAATGTTTATTTTACTACTTGAGTCTTATTTCTCATGCTTTTCTGAGTATTTTGATATGCAATACATATTGATTTGTGCCTCAATTGCAATTTTTCATGGTTATGTGAACTCGGACATATTTTAACACTTTCTAGCCTTAATACCTAATTTTAGCTACCAAACCATATTCCTGCTTATAGTTTAAGATACATTTAACATTTATTAACACAATTTCAACACCTTACTCTATTATTTTTACTAATACTGAACTATGCATTTTAGCATGTCGTTTGAGGAGAAACTTGTCACCCCCTACAAAATACTACATGATGTGTTGGACAAAACTACACTAAATCTATGGACCTGGCCAAACTCTATAACAACAAAGTGAAATACTCTAAGAAAAAACCTTTTTACAAACTATTTTATACATTTTTAAGAAAAGTTCATCTGACAGCTATGTGATTTTCTCACTGTGGGCCCCATTTGAAGTTTAATTAAAGGGAACTTACGTCGTAGAGTAAGTATAAACCATATTGTTTCTGTTTTGACACATTTTATCCTATTACGATAGGTATTTTTATGAAATACTTGTGAAGTTTGGTTTCAAGCGTAACCTCCCGTTTAAACTTTTTGTTATTTTCTACTCTGGTTATGTAGTCCTTTTATTATAAGTTTGTGCTTGTTTAAGCTTACAAATTATCACCTTTTTAATTGTTTATTGTTAAATTTATGATTACACTTTTTATTTATTGATAAATTTTTATTGTTTTTAGGTTCAAACCACCCTCTCATGTGTGTCAAGAGTTCCTGTTGGTTTGCCACCGTTTGGCTTTGTGGAAAAGTTTATTTAAGCATCGTTGCACTTTATCGATACTTTGTTTTGGTGTTATTTACAAATAAAGTCTTCCAATGTACAGGTATGCACTATTTTCTTACTGCTAGATATATTAATAAATTTATTTACAATTCAAACACTTATTACTAAATTCAACTGCAGTGCTTTATTCTAACGACATAAACCTGCCTTCAGCATGTGATTGGAGTGCCTCTGCATCTCACAAGCACTCGTGCATAAAGTAACCACCATCAGTGGCGTTTCTGAGTTTAATTTGATATAGATTACTAATTTTGTTTGACATGAATTGTTCCAATACATTATATTGTTTGGGGAGAATATTGCGACATTTCCCCCTTAAATAATAAATTTTGACACGTGTGAAAAATTTATTAGTTCTGTCAAAGTTGCGATATTCGAACCAAACAGATACACGTGCTTTTACGTACTTAATATGAGTTATTTACCCAGGGTCATATGGGTAGAGCAATCCTATGTGGAATTTCCCCCTTATTGAAATGTTGTGAATGTTTCGTAATGTGTCAGTGTTTTTTCTTTCAATTAAACGTCTACTAATATTAAATTTACCTATTATTACAAAACTAATTATAACGATTTTACTTCCCATTACGGCTTTAACATTTATTCTGTACCCTTTTGAAAATATTTTCTTTTTTGTTTCAGAAACTGATTCGTCTCCTTCCCCTTTGGACATCAACTTGTGGATCTTCTCTGATACCTCATCTTGTGATTTTTTAAATTTTACCTTTTTAGTATATATTTTTGATTTAGTCAATTTACCTTTTTCTTTATTAATATCTAGTGATTTTATACAATTTGTTCTAGCACTTTCAATTATGTTTAATTTTATCATATTTGTAATTTCATCTTGTACTTGACTACGATGTTTAAATGGAATGGGATAAGTTTTACTTTTAAAAGGCTTATTTTCATCTACTTCTAACTTGTGTACATACCCTTGAGCTACCCTTGGCTCATAATTGATTAGTGAAATATATTTTTGTAACAGTTTTTGTACTATTTTATCATACTTGGAGAGACAGTTTATCAGGAGTTCTTCGGACTTTACAAAACTCGTATTAACTACATATGTGGTACCTTCCACCATATGCTTACCGCAATTATTTATTAATTCATTGGCCTCTTCGCCTATATTTAAATCGGGATCATTGCCCATTACCGCATTTACTTTGGGAACTTTGCCCATTACCGCATTTATATTGGGAACTTTGCCCATTACCGCATTTATATTGGGATCTTTGCCCTTTACCGCATTTATTTTGGGAACTTTGTCCATTACCGCATTTAATTTGGGATCTTTGCCCATTAATTCATTCATATTAAAGATGGGTATTCTTTCACCCTCTATTAACAATATTTTCTCCCCCAAGTCTATTTTAGCCCTGATCTCCGATAAAACGTCCTCTCCTAAAACAATATCATAATTCATGTTCGTCACAATAATAAAATCCCCCTTAAATTCTTGATTATGAAACTTGAAAGTAGTGCTCAAAACTTTATTTGATTCCATGAACTTTTTCCCATTTAAACTTACCAATTTGATTTTTGCTATGTTTATACAGTTATTTATGTTATTATTAAAATGTTTATTAAATATCTTTTCATCAATTAAACTTATTTCAGACCCTGTGTCAACTAGCGTTTTCAACGTGATATTATTTATTTTAATGTTTACTATAGGCAATTGACTAACCTTGATATTTTTCATTTCATTTTCCGTATCAGCTCCGATGTACTCTCGCGGGTGTTCATAATTATGCATGTTTAAAAACTTCCTATCTAAAAATCCTGGTCCTGTGACCTGGTATTAATTTGCGCAACAGTCTCTATCCTATTTACACCTTTCTGTGCGTTTTCAACTATTGTACTCCCCCTTTGAATGTTTGTGTTTGCCACTTGTGCATATGTTCGACTTCCCCCTTTTGACTCATCATAATTTTGTCTCCTGTCTTCCCACTGTACCTGTCTCCTTGGCATTTGTTGATTATTATTTTCCCTGCTATTTACATTGTTACCTTGTTCCCTGTAAATTTGATTTTCATTGTAACCTCGTCTTTGATTATTGTCATATCTATTAGTGTTTCCCTCATATCTACCATAATTGCCATTATACCTCTCTTGATAATTCCTGTTTTGATACCCCCCTTGATTGTTAAAATTTGACCTATTTTGATTCGCTCCTTGACTATTAAAATTATATCTATTTTGATTTCCCCCTTGATCATTAAAACTTTTATTTTGGTAAAATTCACCCCCTCTGTTAAATCTGTTCCCATTATCATATCTATTATTTTGATTTTCGTTTCTACTTATATTCTGATAGACATTCTGATTATTATTATCGTCTATTTCCCTCAAATACTCAATCAAGTTGTCTAAAGTGTTAATTCTTTGTGTGATTATTACATTTTGAATGATTGAAGAAAAATGTCTCGCAATATATTTAACTATTTCGCCCTCCGTAAATTTCGGTTCTAAATGGATCACGTTATAAATCTTTCTTAAAACATAATTTTCCCTTGATAAACCTTGTCTTTCATTATACTTCCCACTAAACAAATTTTGCCTGACCTTTTGCTGGGTAAAATCACTCCAATATTGTTTCATTAATAGCTCTTCAAATTCATCTATGCTCTGAAATCTACTTTCAATCATGGAATACCAATATTCGCTTTCTCCCTTTAACATGGTCTCTATGTTTGATTTTAAATTTGCTCCCCTTGGTAACGTGTTCATGTGTTGTCTGAGTCTTGTAATAAATACTTTGGGATGGATACGATTATCCCCGTAGAAAAAGAATGTTGTCTTATTGCATATGTTTGTGTATGTGGGCGTATGTGTTTGTGTTTGTGTTCCCTCTCTTAATAGCCGCGTATTCTGTAAAACTAAACTCTCCTGTTCTTTTATTTTATTTGCCAAATTTTCCCCTTGTTTTTTGATTTTGTTTTCCAACTCAATTACCGAATCATCTACCCTATTTTCTACCTGTCTTGAAATATCTGCCCTTAATTCCGACCTTACCTCGCTTACCTTATCGTTTACCTCACAACTAATGGTTTCTCCAATCCTTTCCCATCTGCCTTTCCCATCTGTTTTCCCAGCTTTCTACTTGACTTTTTAGTTCTGCCGTGGTCTCTTCTATTTTTCTTAACTTTTCATCCATTCTCTTGTTTAAATTTTCCTCAAGCACGTTGATTCTCTCTCCAATATTTTGTACCATTTCTTCTCTGTTTTGCTGCATTTGTTCATTTATTTGTCCCATGTTTTGTTGTATCTGTTGGTTGATTTGTCCCATGTTTTGCGCTACCTCTTCTCTATTTTGTTGCATTTGTTCATTTATTTGTCCCATGTTTTGTTGCATCTGTACATTCAGGCCTGCTACCATGTCCATCAATTTTTGTAACATGTTAGGGTCTTGTTGTGTGGCCCCAACTTGTTCTGTGTCCCCAATTTGTTCCTCTTGCTGTGTAGATGAACCAGCTTCTTGTTCTTGACCTGACATATTGGCTTTCTTACCTGACCTTAATTTCATATGTGTTTATGTGAATTTCTCACAACTATTGCCAGAACTATTAAACTTTTAAATGAATTTCTTATTAAACCTTTTATATAATAATTGGAACTTTCAAAATTTGTAAAATGTTTTATATTGATCGTTTTCCTGATTGTAAAAAAATACAGTAATCTTATATTCGCCCCACGTTGGGCGCCATATATTTATTATGTTTCCCACTATTTTGTGTGTGGAAAATGATAATAAATTTTTATTTTATTTATTTAGCATGAGTGTCTGTTCTTGCAGACTCACTCCTCTCAGGGTTAAAGTAGGTTCAAAGAAACAAATCAGGAGTTTTACGATCAATAAAACACTGTAATTGAGAATAGATTTGATTTTATTAAATTTACTGGAATATGGTTGTTTTGCAAGAATTTTTACAGTGATAAATTATACAAAAATGAATGTTGGGCGCCGTTAAAAACATATAATTATTTAAAAATCTGACATGAAATTTGTTTACAAAAAGAAAAAGGAAAACTCTGATGTGGTTTTATTCTTACGTACTAGTGAGACTTTTTACCTTAACATCCGATCGGTAGCTACCGCGCGACCGCAAACACCAAGACGTGGAGAGAAATCCGCTTCTAGTTGTCGTTGCTAACTTGGCTGCAGTGTTGACAAGCGACAGTACAGCTGATGTGATATGGACGATCCTCCTGTTTCGTTCTTATTTTGTTGCAAATAAAACTTCTCTGGATACTGGATTTTTGTTAAAACGATGCACTATTTCGTTGCACTTTAATTTGTGCCGAGGTGAGTACCAAAATATATTTTCGAAGACGACTTTTACATGTAGGGAAACTGCCCTTGTTTACAAATTACAATATTACTTAATTTGAGATTTATTTTCTTAATTCTCGTTTTCATATAACCAAGGAAACTATTTTTGAGTCATTACAATACTCTTATTTTGATTTGAATACTTAATACATTTACTTTACTTCAAAATTTCAATTTTCTTCTTTAAAATATTTTTAGGTTATGTCTTCCGCTAAATTTTTACGTGCGGTTAGCTTCGTTGTTGAGTAATGACTGAATTGTAAATTCTGGCTTTCTATTGGGCCAAAATGAAGTATTTGACAGGATTTTACGTCTTGATATTTTTGAAAGAAAAATTTAATTTATGAATTTATTTTTTTTAGCTTTGTGTTTTATTAAATGTTTATTTTACTACTTGAGTCTTATTTCTCATGCTTTTCTGAGTATTTTGATATGCAATACATATTGATTTGTGCCTCAATTGCAATTTTTCATGGTTATGTGAACTCGGACATATTTTAACACTTTCTAGCCTTAATACCTAATTTTAGCTACCAAACCATATTCCTGCTTATAGTTTAAGATACATTTAACATTTATTAACACAATTTCAACACCTTACTCTATTATTTTTACTAATACTGAACTATGCATTTTAGCATGTCGTTTGAGGAGAAACTTGTCACCCCCTACAAAATACTACATGATGTGTTGGACAAAACTACACTAAATCTATGGACCTGGCCAAACTCTATAACAACAAAGTGAAATACTCTAAGAAAAAACCTTTTTACAAACTATTTTATACATTTTTAAGAAAAGTTCATCTGACAGCTATGTGATTTTCTCACTGTGGGCCCCATTTGAAGTTTAATTAAAGGGAACTTACGTCGTAGAGTAAGTATAAACCATATTGTTTCTGTTTTGACACATTTTATCCTATTACGATAGGTATTTTTATGAAATACTTGTGAAGTTTGGTTTCAAGCGTAACCTCCCGTTTAAACTTTTTGTTATTTTCTACTCTGGTTATGTAGTCCTTTTATTATAAGTTTGTGCTTGTTTAAGCTTACAAATTATCACCTTTTTAATTGTTTATTGTTAAATTTATGATTACACTTTTTATTTATTGATAAATTTTTATTGTTTTTAGGTTCAAACCACCCTCTCATGTGTGTCAAGAGTTCCTGTTGGTTTGCCACCGTTTGGCTTTGTGGAAAAGTTTATTTAAGCATCGTTGCACTTTATCGATACTTTGTTTTGGTGTT